>OX387339.1:63072362-63472362 GCA_947562085.1 Eudonia lacustrata | reverse complement strand
CGTATCTTTCACCTCTGACCCACATTCTGGCAACTAGCGGGGCACCATTTGGGTCGTAATGCGTTTACGCTTTTGGAGCGCTGACCACCAGATTATTTGAACGTAAACAAACGGTAGATGCGTTGCGCGTAACAGTACTTTAATGTAATCTAGTGCTGTCTTGCGACATACCTACACCTTTGAACGTTTTAATGCTCCTTGTATGAAATTAAACACGTTATATTGATTTTGTCGTTTATTTTACATACGTTATTTTGAACTTTATACTTAGTTAATATGTTTTAACGTGAATCGGAGTGTACACGATTAAAAATATAAATTATGAATAAATGTATTAGGTATAATTTTACGCAACGAACGTAGTTGGAAACGCACCTGACCTGGTTTGTCAAAGGGTGCTGGTTCTAATTTCGCTCGTGTTTTTTTTTACATTTACAAAAAGTTATTAGTAAATTTTCGTGGTTTGGTAAAATATCTTATAATCACAAGTAGATCCGTATAAAGTGTCAGTTTCATTTCAATATGTAGTGTTTGCATTAAATACACTGGCCTGCAAAATTAAGTATCACACTTTTAAAATTGCAATAACTTTTTAAGTACCTACACAAGATATACTTTCGAAACAAAAAGGAAAATGTTACTAATGTATAATTTACTTTAGTTTTAAAGAAAGCTGATAAAAATTGCTGCAAAACGTTTTTTATTTAAAAATCTCTAACTTCTATAGTTTAGAAAATAAATAAATATTAAAAGTGTAGTACTTATTTTTGCAGGCCAGTATATTTATGGTTGTTTGAAGAAAACGTACTCAATTATCGACGTATTCAATTTATTTTATTAATAATACGTTTATAGCCCTAGTGTTGTGCACATGATTTATTCGAGAATTTATAATAGTGGTCGCCCTGTGGTCGAAATTCATCTGTTATTCACAATTTTTCCTTTTTATATTGTTATAATTTTATACAATTTAATGGAACACATATTACAAATTTTATCTTTCTGGAAATTTTCTGCATATGAACTTTAACTAAAATTACAAACAAAGTGCGTGCAAAGTGCTTAAGAAAGGGAAGAAAGGTTTTACGTTTTTATTTCTACACAGTACCTATTGGCAATAAATGATAGATCTATTTCTATTTCCATTTCTAATAATATATACATTGTTTAAGTAAAACCCTGATGCTAACGTATTTTCTCATAAACATTTTTTTTAACTCCACAATGAAGTAGCGCTTTTTCTCACCTGATGTCACACTCTCATGATGTGAATCTCTGACAATAACGCTGATAGGAAGCGCTCTTCACCCGGACTCCTCAACCACTGTTGTAAAAGAGCTGACAAGAGTACTTGCTACAAACGCAGAATCAGAACTTACATATCGCGTCCTGGCTGGCGAGATCCACCCTCCCTCCACCCTTGTGCACCATTCCTAGTACATTGTTTTATGTATGTGTGTTTTTGTGCAATAAAGAACAATTACATAATACAATTATTAATCAAAATTAGATGTGAACTGCTGACACTTGAATGTAAACAAAACAATGTAAATTAAATTATCAGTGTTTGCTGCAGGGCCATAAATAATAATGATTGATTGTGTCCATAAGATGTCACTCAGAGTTGCGTCGGTTGACCCATTTTCTCGGTTGGCCAACTGTCCAGCATGATGTTGTGTGGCCATTTGTGATAATCAAACTAAGATTTGTTTGAAGGATGTCTCTTGGACTACAATGTTATAGTGTTGCATGTTCGAAAAACTACGAGTTGGCTTGTAGAAACAACTAAATGAAACTATTCCGTGAAATGAAATGACGTTACTTTCGTAAGTACCATTTTTTTCTTTCTTTAAACGTTTTTTCTTTTCTATATACATAGTTTGGATTTTAGTCCTGATTTTAGACTTAATAGCAGATTTTCAGATGCAGATATCACAATTTCATAATAATGTAAATAAGGAAAAAGTAGAAAATTTTGTGGTTTTTTTTACATTTAAATTTACATTTTAATTTAAAATGAAACAACTTTTACGGATCTACTCGCGTTTATTTTACACATTACTTTTAAGGGTGCGCCGTCCATAAGTGACAAGTGTCATATGTTTTATTTGAAATGTCGTCGTCCATATTTATTTGATGCCGCGCGGCCATACTAATTTTGTATGGGGAATTTAAGGTGCTTAATAAAAAATAATTATTTAAATAACCACTTGATGAATCGAAAATAAAGTCTAGCAATTTGTAGTTTATCCATTGATGATTGTTTAGACAAAATCAGAGGTACAATAATTTAGATAAACTATAAGAAATCTACTAAACGCCGCCACTCGTTTTCATGATTTTTGCCCAACTTTAAATGATATTGTAGAAAAAACTATAGCGTGTTATGAATTTATGGTTCTGACAAATTGTAAACACGTTCCCTATGATACTAAATATATATTTTGTTAATTTAATACGATAGTATTTTCAATTATATCTGCTTAACCGTAACTGCATTTTTGGCATTTTTTTTGTCGGCGCACCATTAAATAATGTTTATCGTAACGTTTCGAACCCTTTGCAGGGTCCGTGGTCACAGGGAGACTGAGGTGTTGGTCGTCTCATAATTAGTTATTAGCTTGTATTCCCTACCTTCCCTACCCTCATTTAAATTTAATCTGGTGCGTTCCGTTTTACGCAGAAAGAGCTTACAGTATCTTTTGGTCTGACAGTATGGTGTTGGGGTTGGGATTTAATATTTTGTATGATGGGATCCCAGGCTGGTGGTAAATTCCAACCATCTTCTCTATTGAAATTAGGATGTTTTTTTTAATTTCAATAGCCTCGCGTATCATCCTAGGGATGACTCGTTGTTCTCTAGCGAGTATTTTTTTGGTTTATTTTCGACTGTCTCTAGCGAGTATTTGTGGTTTATTATCGACTTATTTTCGCGCTTTATGCTTGACGTCGGCTATATGTTCTTTAAACGCGGGTTCCTACACTTATCTTTGTTTGATAAACATTATTTAAAAGTAATATGTAAAATAAACGCGAGCAGATCCGTAAAAGTTGTTTCATTTCAATGTGTAGTATTCGCGTACACTTTAGAAAACAATATTATAATTTTAGTTTATGAATCTTTTGAAGTAACAATAATCTAGGCTAAAAGTTTTGAAACTGGTAGATTTATTATTAGTTCTCGAAGCGAGAGGAGCGTTTGTGAGAAGTTATTGTTTATTACTTCCCCACGATGTCTCTACTACATAGGTACTACATATAACAATGTACACAGAACAATGCGTTGTGGCGAACGCAATGATGAGTTATATGCGCTGGCCTTGCCGTAGGAGTACGCACAAAAATAAGCAGGCAGTTGAACTACCCGTAGGCATTTTGAGGTAAGCTTACCACTTCAACCCTAAGAGGCTATTTCATGATCTAGATCTGGTCTCTCTCGCTCATCATCATCATCAGAATTTATATGTAATTGAAACGGCAGCTCCTGGTGACAATAAAGGCGAGTTAAATTTTGCATGACCTTTACCGAAACCGATGACGTTAACAAAAAAGAGAATTTATATGGCAACATTTAAACTTTCCTCGTTGTCACCAGGTGACGCTGCATTAATAAAAAAAACTCTTGTTTTGCTTAACGTGATCGAATGGAAAATACTTGGTTCAAGAACTTGGTATACAGTCTGTCCGGACATGAGCTAGCGATATTTTAAATACCTACATAACAACTATTTTAAAACACAAATACACTCTAGAATTGGATCCAACCCACTTCCCAATAATTTACTAATTTGCATATTGCATTAATAATTTATGTATTTTTTTAACTTACAATGTAAACACCTTATATTAATGCAGATAGTAGTTAATATTGTTGCCCTCCGAATGTTCCCCTTAAATGGCAGACATTTTGTGTTTTTGTTGAAATATTCTTATTTCAACAAAAAAACAAAATGTCTGCCATTTAAGGGGGAAGTGGGTTGGACCGTTGGACCCATTTCTAGAGTGCATTTCTGTTTTTAAATAGTTGTTATATAAGTATTTAAAATATCGATAGTTCATGTCCAGACAGACTTTAGATAATTGTTTACGAGAATGTGATCGAATAGTGACAAAAGTTAAAGTATAAGCGAATAGGTCTGCATTATGAGCCGTATTCATCACCATCTTGTTTTATGCCCTCCCTGCTGGCACGAGCCGAGGATGGAAACACCACAGGTATAGCTGATTATTAACCACCACGTGTGGGTTTATTAACGACTACCTATATTAACGACTACCTATATTAACGACTACCCATATTAACGACTGCAACAACGAGCTCCTCATTTCATTTAAATTTCAATATGCATACAAACTTAACGCTCTAATTCTTTCACACCATTAAACTGATTTTATGCCCAAGGGAAATACAGAGATTGTAGGAGTAATAGAAAACATTAAATAAAACCGTTTGTATGTACTCGTATGACTGAATTTATGCAATTTAAAATCCACTATGATAAGTTTCAAATGGCTCTAAAATAAACGCGAGGCTTCCTTCCTTTCATTGTGTTATGTTTGCGAAAACATTCATACATAGGTACATACATATCATTTAGTCCCATCTCCGAGTACTTAAATTGCAAATAATAGCGTTTTTTTACCACCAGCAAAAAACTTGTGCATTTTTATACTCTTATTAGGCCCGGACTCCACCAAAGATGTGCGCAGTGAAGAGATGTGTTGTTGGTTGTTTGATTGATTTCGTTATTTACACATGATCTCCCGTGTCAACAAAGTCGTTCTTTATTGACCCCGCTTCAAAATCCTATTGGTTTTTAAGACATATCTCTTCTTTGCTCCCCACATCTCCGCAATGATGGAGTCCGGGCCTAATGCTGGGTAATTCGGTCCATCAGAATACGTATTTTTTGTGTGTTTTCTCTCCCACCATATAATTAGGCGAATTCCGGCGAGACAAGGCGGTCTTGTACTCTTTTTTTGTCAATATAGCCTAAGGATCTCGGCTCAGGGTACAGTCAAAGCTGCCTTTGTGGGCTTTCAATGTAGCCAGATGTTTTTTTAGTTCAATGGCGGCCCTTTATGTCTAAAAGAAAGAATTTTGGCACAAGATTATTTTTATGATATACCTTTGCCCATGTTGTACGAGTATAATGTGAATAGAGTCAAGAGTTTTACGAATTATCACGAACGAATGAACATTTACGTGAATTAAATTTCTTGATAATGCTATCGTCTGTTTAAATGTGAGGTCGTCAATCATAGAAGATTATTCTCTTAAAGTGATGGTATATACGAGGCTTTTAAAAAACTCTTTTGCTGTATTTTTTGCGAAAAGTTAATAACTTTTTTAAAGCAGGATATGCAGATACCATAATAAATTATTTGAGCTCTACCATGATTTCGAAGGCTTCATTTATCACCGAAAATGAGAATTTAAGGAACTCGGTTCTTTATATCTTTTTAACCACGAGTTGATGACAACTCGGACACAATGTACCTATTGCGACACAATGTCCAAATTGTCAATTATTAATTTAATTATATTTTTCACTGACGATTCGTTTACCATCAAAATATTCAAGCTGTTTTAGACAATCAGACAAAAAAGTTTCAAAATATAATAAGGTGTGTAACTGTTGGAACACAACAAGCAACGCTACTAATATTGAGGTTATGGCGATATATTTATACGAGTATAAGATGGTGGTAGCTAGCCAGGCAATAAAAAGCAGCGCCTTTTGTTGACAAACAAGGTGAGTAAAATTTTGCCATAAAACTTTTGTTTTCGTTACGTGATCGAAGAAATAAATCATTTGTCATTCTGAGTCTTAAGTGGATTAAAAAGATGTGTTTTGAGAACTCTTCGATATTAATCTAAGCCTACTAATAAAATTGCCATCATTCCACTTAAGTTTTGACCCGCGACTGTACCGTGTTTACCGAGTTTGCCGAATGCCGCCGCTGGGTCGTCAACCCCGGTGTCGATGGCTCGTTGGATTCGATCCTGGCCGTCTGACCGTTTGCCATTGGGCACTTGAGATGAGTTTAGCCAAATTATTTGACAGAGTTAAAAGGAAAGAAACTTTCAAACGTTGATCGAAAACTGAGTAGGAAATTCTACTCGACTGTAACATAAGGTGCGTATTATGTGTCAGGAATCTTTTAAGTTAATTTAACACTTAGGTATATTGCTGTAGCCCGGCTCGTCTTTGGCCATTACAGCGCCACTCCTGTATTGCTGAAGACAAGCGAGATGCTTAGCAGATCCTCAAGCCCTGGCTGAATTTTCCAGAGGTTTCAAATGGCTGGAGCAGGCACTCCTCTACTAGATTCGCCAAGTATGCCGCCATTTACAGCGGAATTTCTTTTTTCAAGATTTTCAATATTGACATATCACGCAGACATTGTATAAGATCGCTGTCCTTATTATGTATATGTTCCCTTTATCCATTTGAATTTTATTAACATTTATTTAGGTGTTGAAAAAAGTGTTGAAGGTAGGTATATCACAGCACATTGCCACAAATTCAATGCCATTATTTATATTTTTCTATATTCTGTGCCACATTTAGAGAAAAAAATAATTATAATTACAACATTATCCGGTACCACTTTATTTACGTAGGTACCGATAATTTCGATAATATTAAAGTCTTTTAAAAGTCAATGTATTTACTACGCCATTGGTTCGTGCGCCCTGGCCGGCGGGCAAGGGCATTTTCTTCCATTCTTTTACAGTCAGTGATAGGAGACACCCTATCACAGAAGGAAACTAATTTGATGACGTAACTTTCTCTAAAGTGCAGAAACCAGTGACAAAGAACCGGAGAGTGACGAAGATCGCGCAACGGATACGAGCAACAATTCACCGCCCCGGCGCGGCGGCGGCTGGCAAATCACGCGGCACTCCGGACGCCCACGAGGCTATTACACGCGCATCTTCTCGGAAACAACCATGAAATTATATCGAAGTCTCGCTAGCCGAACATTCACTCAACACTGCGCACGGTGGAACGATTTGAGGGTTTAATTTTTGGCGCTTCTTTTGTTTCGCCTGGTGATTAATTAAAGACTCCTTTGTAATTGTTGGTATACATAGAATTTTAGGCAAATTGGCTAACAATTTATAATTTGGAAAATAGTCGACTCTTTTTGAACCTGCACCCTTTGCTGGACGCTATCAAAAAGTGGACTGGACTTAGTTATCGCCAATTAAAACAAGCTGTATGGGATCGCAGTAAATTTTGTATACCTACTGATCTCCAAACTTCAGTATGAAGATGGCACTAAATGATGATGATGACCCTTTGCTGTATGCTTTGGGGTTGGACGGAGCCACGATTGTTACTGGAAGTGCTCCAGACCCGTATGTCGATCTATTCCAATACAATACCACGAAACTAATACCAATGGTATTAGTAGAGGGTGCGGGATCAAAACCCCTTCGTCGAAAGTTTTTTCAACACTTTTCCTATATGTATGAAGACTTCTTTCACAAGTCCGGTGACGCTAAATATGCCGTATGAGGCAATCAGCAAACTGTCTCCAAAAAAAAGACTTTATTTTATTGGTTAAGGGTGCGTCGACCAAAAAATGCCAAAATGTAGTCACGGGTTGACATAATTGATACAATTGAACATACTCTCGTATTAAATAAACTAAATATATATTTAGTATTAAAGGGAACGTGTTAACAATTAGTCCGATCCATAAATTCATAACACACATTCATACTTATAGTTTTTACCCGACTGCGTCAGAAGGTAGACCAGGGCCGAAACCTTTGAAAATGGTAAAAAGTGAAACAAAATTACTACTCCTCCTAGCCGATTTCGGCTACGGCGACCGTCTTACATTCCGCTGTTGTAGGTGCGCGCGCATAGAGAGCAGGTTAAGACACCATTCTCAAAGTTATAACTGACGTCCGCCGGTGGTCGAGCCTTCAGTTCATCGCGCTTGGCATCTAACTCAGAGCGCCGCAATGACTCAAAATCAAAAACCTTGTCTCTGACTAGGGATCTCCACTCCGGGCGCTTTGATGCCAGGCGTTCCCAACGGGGGGGATCAATGTCACATTGCCTCATATGGCGTTTAAGCACATCCTTATATCGGAGAAGCTGCCCACCAAGCTTGCGCTTGCCCTCCTTGAGCTCTGAATAGAAAATGCGCTTTGCCACTCTCTCCTCCGCCATTCGCGACACGTGACCGCACCACCGAAGCTGTCGCCGCATAAGGTAGGCTTCAATGCCACCAACATTAGCTCTTCGCAGCACTTCAGTGTTTCGAACACGATCGTGCCATTTGATTCCCAATATTTTCCTAAGACATCTCAGGTGGAAGCGGTCCAGCGCACGAATGTGCCGGCGATACACAGTCCACGTTTCAGCCGAGTAGAGAACATTAGGCAACACAATCGCCCCATAAATAGATATTTTAGTAGCCAATTTTAAATCATGCGAGCTGAAGACCCTTGCATCTAATTTGCCGAAAGTTGCGGCAGCTGCTCCAATACGGCTATTAATTTCAACATCAAGGTCACACTTAGATGTGATAGTGCTCCCCAAAAAGCGAAACTTATCAACCTGCTTCAGTACATCCTCACCGAGTTTGATGTTTAGTGACTGCTGACCATTAGTGTCTGAGGACATTACTTCCGTCTTCTTCACATTAATTTTAAGGCCGAATTTACGACAAGCCTCGTAAAGAGCGAACGTTTGCTGTTGCAGGCCGCCAGGGGACTCAGCCAGAAAACAAAGATCGTCTGCATACATGATTTCTGATATCATCGTGTAAGATACTTTTGTGCCTTGAATCTCGCCAAGGAAAAAAAACCGCCATCAGTGCGGAAACGTATACGGATTCCCTCTTCCACTGTTTGCAAGACCTCCCGGATTACAACTGCGAAATATAATGCGAACAAAGTAGGCGCCAAGACGCACCCCTGCTTCACCCCACACGTAACAGGGAAGAAATCTGATTGCTCGCCATTAACTGCGACGCAGCATGTCGTCGTGCAGGAGTCTCAAAAGCCTCACAAACTTTTCAGTGCATCCGAGTCATTGTCATCCACAAGGCTTCACGGGGCACGCTGTCAAAAGCCTTCTCAAGGTCAACGAAGCAAAGATATAGCTGACGACCCTGTTCTCTACTTTTTTCCTGAAGTTGACGTACCGAGAAAATGGCCTCGCATGTGCCTCGATCAGGTAAAAAAACAAAAAAAAAAAAAAAAATATAAGGAAACAAAATTGTAGTAGGATGAAACCCATTGGAAATGGAAGAGATTATAACAAAAATTAAAGGAAAATTAATTTACGGGCGATTTGAGGTCGGGAAGTGGAAGGGGTTAAAGGGTAAAAAACGGTTTATCTCGATTTCCGGCCAAACTACAAGTCCTATAGAAAAAAGTTAAATAGCAAAGTTGTAGGTTATACAAACATATACAGCTTTTGTATTTACACTTTTTACATAACCTCAAAATTTAATGTGAAAATTCAAATAACCAAGTATTCGTTTTTTTATTTTTATCTTTTACAAAAACAATTTTTTTTTCACGAAATTTGGTGTAAATTTACCTTTTTATGTCCAAAACACTGTAGTTTTTTGATTTAAAATAATTATTTTTTTCATCTTATTTTGACTTAATATCGAAAAAGCACCCTAATTTTCAATCGAAAATTCTTGAGTCAAAATATCTGGTTTTTTAAAAAAGTCGGTGGGCTTTTTGTTCTTTGAAATCTCTACTTTCTGATGGTGTAAAAAAATATATGCATTACTATGGTAAATGTTCTCAGAAAATGCGAATACAAACGATGAAATAACAGGTAGTAAGGCCCAGACTCTCCAGTTTTTTTCTCTTAAACCCCCCACCACTTCCCGTTCTTAGATCGCCCGTAAATTATTTTTCCTTTAATTTTTGTTATATTCTCTTCCTTTTCCAATGGTTTTAATCCTACTATGATTTTGTTTGGTTTCAAAAATTATCGACCCTGGTCTAAGGAGGGTTATTTCTACAATATCATTTAAAGTTGGGCAAAAATCATGAAAACGAGTGGCGTTTAGTTGAAATCTTATAGTTTATCTAAATTATTGTACCTCTGATTTTGTCTAAACAATCACCAATGGTCTAAACTACAAATCGTCCTTCTTACATTTTAGATTTATCGAGCGGTTTTTAAAATTATTATTTAAACGTTAATTTCCCATATAAACTAAGACATTTCAAACAAAATATACCTATGACACTTGTCACTTACGGATGGCGCACCCTATATTGGTTTAGTGAGGTTTGCCTATTGCCAATGTCATTGCCACATCCACCTGCGCGTGGGGCTCAGAATAGTAACTAAAGCTGTATGGTTCTGAGATGTTGGGTGACCTATTTAATGCTACTCGTAATGCAAACGACGTCGCAATGTTTGGTCTAAAGTCGTTTAGCTCATGTTGTCGACACACAAGGAGAACAATGTCAAAGTTGACAGTTAGTTGATGTATAAAGGATATCCTTCCGAACTCATTGAGCTTCAGAGAATGTGACTTCACCAAGACCTTACGCGGACTCCTCACAATAGATGTGACACTTCACAGAGACCTAACTTATTGTGAGAATTTTAAAAGTAACGATGCACTGTTTTGTTTTGAAATGAAACCACTTTTACGTATCTACCTGCGCTTATTTTTTACATTTAAATATTTTGTTTCGTTTGCAACAACAACACACATTTTTTTAAATAACCCAAAATTTCATAAAGACTGCACTTTTCCCTCAAAAAAGTCAAGTCGAAGACATTCAACCGACAATTAAAAGAAATTAACCAAACGTTTTAAGTCTGTATTATTTATAGGTACAAAAGTCACAAACTATAAGTAATTTAAATAAATGTTAAAATGCGAATGTGTTGCTAAGTAGGTACAGGTTTTATCAATTGTTACTTGAATTAAATGAAGCGAGTAGTAGTTATGCCGGTGCTACATTCGTGGGAATGTCGTTTAAAATTGAGGCAGAACGGTCTTTTGCCATTTATTGAGAGCTGAATTTGCCTGTTATTGTCTAAGCGTTGAAAGGCGGGATGAAAAGTCACGAACCGTTGCACCGCGACTAATGACTGTTGATGATATAGTTTTTGCAATATTCATTTCAAGATTTATCGCTTACATTGGCAGCACGTTCGTGGTTCCTTCATTTTACGATTGATTTCAACGCCTCTATGGTCTAGTTGGCATATTCCCGTGCCTCCAAAAAAGTATTCCCAGTGCCTCCACAAGTTTCATTTAGTACCTATTTAAATAATAATTTCATTCTCATTGCCTCCAAAAAAGATGTGGGTGAGTACAGACAGACAGTCAGAGAGGCGGACTATCGAAAAACAGATAGGTCAAATTATTTATCTTAATAATCTTAATCTTAATAATCATTTCTACACAGGAAGACAAACACCATGTTGCTAGATGTTCCGCTTTGGCTCATTTGCCAATTATTGATGTAGAAGATGGATGGTTGGCCATCATGGAAATGTAGTTCTCTCAAACCCCGAGAGCTCCCGGATTCAATTTCCAACGGTCTCTTCCCAACAGTGGTAGGGCTTGTTTTTAATCCGCCTAGCTAGCTTATCTAAATCTGTCACTATAACAACATTGTTGTAACACACAATTTGGCAATTGTTTTAAAACTATTCCTTTGTTTTTGATTACTTGCAAATTCCATTTAATTATCGTAAATCTAAAAACCCTTATCTAAGTTTATTAAGATATTGGCCCACGACTTTAATCATTATTAGTAAATAAATATTTTGCCAGCGGTAGTGTCGTTTCGTATACCAAGTGTTGGTAATACTTGGTCTCCTGCCTTCAACATCATCGTAGTTGCATAAGCCTCTTTAATTTGTTGTTAAAATGCAACATAGTTTAACTAATTGGCGACAATCATTCATTTTTTTACTATTAGCGGGGCATAGTTACGTAAATACTTTAGGCAAGCCGGATACTTTGGATGCGATTTTGTATGAATTCTACTCGTACCGAAACACAATATTGAACGTATGAATTAAACGCGCACACTAGTTGCGTTTTCCTCAGTTGAAATGCCAGTGACACAGTCAAATGACGTATCGAACGAACACCATGAAAAATCCAAACAAGTTGGGTTCATGGTTGGGATTGATTTCGGAGTTTCTTAACTCGTAGTCGTCGGAACTGTACCTACATGCACAACTAATCAAAAGTAGACAATGCATATCGATGACGATATACACTGTCTACTTTTAAAAGTGATATAGATCGCACTCAGTGTTGTAGAAATTACCTTTCAAAATCGGAAGATTACAAAAAAACAGTTTTTTTTCTTTAAATTTAAGAAAGGTACTTAATTTAACAAAAACGGGAGCATATTTTCTTACAAAAATAATTAATGTAATCAGCTTTAATAACAACTTGCAAATGTTCAATATCGTAGTAGTCAATAGAGCCGGTAGCACACTCACAATTTTGGTAGAAATATCGAAAAATCGGTAGGTTCGGCAAAACTATTCGTGCGTGTTCGTATGTTCGTACTAATTCGTACGAAAACGCATCCAATGTGTTGCATCCACGGACACGTGCGGCCGCCGCGCCAGCTTGAATTATTGTTCTTCGATTACGTTTACGTTAACGAAAAGAAGCATGGCATTAAAGCAGCGCCTTCTGGCGACATACGAGAACAGTTAAAATTTTTCAATATAAATTCTCGTTTTCGTTAACGTGATTGAATGGCGAATGAAACATGCAATGGGCACCCTGAGCGTAAGAGTCGTCGCTCACGTCCGATATAATCGGTGACCGAGTTTTTGGTCGGTGAAAATGAAACGTATGGAATTGTATGTAACGCACACGTCTTACAAAATACGGTCTCAAAATCGGTACTAAAGCCTCGACGTAAAAATCGGTCCGATTATCGGTCCTACAAAAAGTCAGTTGTGGGCGGGAGCCGTAATTCTGGGGGCACGGCAATGCTCCCGCCAAGTCGAGGAAAAAAACGGCACGGCCTTACCATCCTTTTCTCGAAACAGTACAGGTCATTTTCGACCCCCTATAACTTCGTTGTGGATAAAACTAGAAGCCTGAATTTTCAGTAACCAAGCAGGCATTTTATAAACACGGTATATTTCAAATTTCATTCAATTTGAACCAGTAGTTTAAGAATTACTTATAACTAGTTAAAGTTTCTAATTTTGTCACTCACTCACTCAGTGACTGATTGACTGTGTGACTGACCGATCATCAAAACTTTAAGGCACTTCTAACAGACATAGAAGCTTCAAATTTAGAATACAATTAGTGTTTAGTGTATAAGTCAAGGAAAAACTAAAATATTATGCAATTTCGGTCTAGTTTTCTAGATACACTAACTGCATAACTTCGTTACTATAAGATGTTGTTAAGTTAGCTAATTACGTAATAACTTAAGACAGAAGGTCCCTTAGGGACTGAATAAATTAACCGACTTGGTATTACATGGATCTCACAACTTTTTACGGTAGAAGAACCGAGTTGTGAGACTTGGGTTTTTTACAAGTTTGTTTTTGATGGTATATTAATTGATTGTTGACATATTTTGTTTGCTGTTACGTATTGCTTTTTTCTTTCTTTACATAGTTTCGACAAAGTTAAATAGTCAGAGTCAAAGTCAAATTTTTTTTTATACAAATAAACTTAAGAAAAGTGCTTTTGAATCGTCCATACATTTTATACCTGCTCATTCGGGACGTAGTGGTAGTGTGTGTAGTGGACGGGGTGGTAGTAGTGGGAATAAACTTACTCATGTGGTAGTGGTCCCATCTACTTTACGCTCTGTAGGCACTTTATACTATATAGTGATTGTATCCTAAGCAAAAATTAAATTAAGATAGAATGTGAGTTTGGATTGGCATTGACAGAATTCAGACGCTCCTCTTCCATTTTTGAAATTTTTGAAAATGGTATATATGCGTGTGTTAAATACATGGTAGTGTGTGTAATGTTTGTAGTATTGATTTAATGTATCTTTATACATTATTTAAAAATAAAATATTTACATTCGGATAACCTTCTCTATATTATAAGTGTGCGAAATTTCATGCTCCTCCGTCCGCGCAATTTTCGTAAAAAAGGGGTACAAAGTTTTTGCTTCACGTATTAATATATAGATGTCATTAAACAGGTGCAAATTAAGATTTATTGTCAGTGTTTGCTTCCTCAATACAACTGTCAATGATATGATAAAAGATAATTACACGCTACAGATCCAACGGAAACATCTGTTATATTGTTGTAATATGATATGATACAATTATGAAAGTAAATAATACGAATTGTTGATGTAATTAGAATAAATATTAGGTTTATCTGCAGATCTTAGTCGTAGCCGACATTCCGGTAGAATCTAAATGCCGATCAATAAATTAATTATTTCAGTAATCTTCTTGTAAATGTTATCTTTTCGAATAACGTGATATTAAAACAAATATGTAAAATAATTGTAAAAAAGCATTGCCATTTGTCTTTTCTTCTTGAATCTTTGCATTTCAATGCTGCGATGCTGTTCCTATGTTTTTTTACAAACAGTATAGATTATTTTCGGACCTGGTTTTTTTTGCATCAAATATAAAACTAACTAGAATGGCGCAGCGACCCAAACTGAGTCTTGGCCTCCGGTAATAAAAATAAACATCAAAATAATTCCGTTAATAGGTAACTTTTAAATAATAATAAAATATAGTGAAAAAATTAAATGTCTACCCGACCCACCCCAGGAATCGGTCCCTTCCGGTCCGGTCGTATTTGCGGATTTTTTCACTTTATTTTATAATTATTTAATTAAGCTTAAGTGCAGCAATTACCACTAAAAAATAAAGCTCTAAACAGCCTCTGAGGTCTAGTAATTACGACCACCCACCGGACTCAGACCCAGAGTTCCCAGGTTCGATGACCAGTGGGGGTACATGTTTGTGTATTAATTTTCGTTGGTGGTAGGGTTTGTTTGTCCGCCTGGCTAGCTACCACCATCTTATCTTAATATGTCGCCATAACGACAATGTTGGTAGCATTGTTGTCTTTCGGCAGTAAGAGATCAGATAACCAGTGGCTCAGTAGTTGAGAATCCCGGGTGATGTGTGTAATAGAAGCATTACGAGTATTAAGCCTTACCAGGCACTGTGTTTACTAGTAAGATTTATATTTAAAAAAAACTTCTGCGGTGTAAGAGACCAAATTATAAAAAAAAATATAATGTTGAACTTTTGACTCAATTAAAACATACGACAAACGTTTTCCTTATCATTATTAAACGTTCCAGGCCGTAAGATTTGAGTCGAAGATTGACGTTTCCTAGCGTCGGATAGTCCGTTCCATTGGCGGTGGCGGTGGCGGGGCCTGGCGAGGACACTGCGGGGGGGAAATGGCCGCTTCCTGAGACGGCCGGATTGACAATGCAAATTGGTGACTACTTCTGCACGGTCAAGACAAGACGTGCCTAATTGAATTGGCAGTAGATGGATACAAAATAGGGTCTGATCCTTTTGAGGTGCGCTTCTAAATAAATGAATAATCTTAAAAGCAATTGGGAAAAAAAGTAAGTAAATAGCCTATAGCTGCCCCACAGCTGGGCAAAGGGCTCCATCATTGAAATCAAGACATCAATACAAATTATGGCTATATTGGCTTAATCACCACGCTTGCCAAATGCGGGTTGGTGATCAGTTGATCACAAACCCACGTTATTCATCAAAAAATCCGAAAGACACTTTGCTCGACCTGGGAATTGAACCCGGGACCTTCGAGTATCGGACCGAGCGCTGTACCACTCGACCATCGAGGCGGTAAATGTGTGTGTTTATATTTAAAATTAAATAAACAATAATTGTTAGAATGTATGTGTATTATGTTTATGACTATTTTAGTTAACATAGGTGGTAGGTAGACAATAAATCTTGTTTTGTGGTCCAGCCGGAAGATAGTTCAAACTGAAATGAGCATCGTCGTTGTACTACATTCTCTTCATAAATATATCTTCTCCTACTCTTTGGAAGTTATTCTACCAGTTCGACATGCATTCCTTTCGATAAGAATCCAGAAAAAATAGTTGCCATTTACAATATTGTTTCGTACAGCTTAGTCAAGTAAACAAGAAACCTTTTACGTGCTTATGAATAAAATAAAACGATTCCTACATAAAATCTGTACAAGGCACCTGGTACGCTTACAACTACAACATACCTTGGAGGAATGTTCATTCCACACACGTTTTTATCATCATCACAGTCATCTACAGTGCAATACCCCTATTTTAGTAGCCAATATCGTTAATATTATTGTTTAACCTTGCTTAAGTTTCTTTCTGATCCTCGGGATGTAATGACTGCGAGATTGTGTAGAACTATATTTTTTTTACTCTCTCTTGCTTTAGGAAAAACAATAACATAATTTTGACATAAGATCGCACTGCTAACAAGTTATAAAGTTTATATTTAGCCATTTATAATAAAAACGTTTTGTTTTCCACACATTGATTGCGCACTTCAAAAGATTTTATTGTATCTACCTATGTAGACTGATTTATTAACTAGTAACTTGTTTTTGGTAAACTGTTTTCAAAGTTCCCTTGTACAGTTAGTATAAAATTGATTAAAAAAATACGAAATAGGCAAAAATATATTTACGTAGATACTTGGACGCCTAATGTAACCACAGTGACATAGAACAATTGAATTTCTATTGTGTCTGGTTTAAGAACAACTAAGTTAACAGGATAACATTTTACAAGATAGAATTTTACTAATTTCAGAAAGCTCGATTGGGAATCGAATCCACGACCCTTGTGTTACCAGTTCAATGTTTTAACCGCTGAGCTTCGGTGGCTCTAACTCTATCTTATTTTATCTTAGTGGGGCCTGCTGAGGTTTCCTTCTGTCAGTAACATTTCGACCCATCGGGATCTTTTGTGTGTAGGTAACTTATATTATATATTTACATTATGTTTAACTTATTTTAACTTATCCTATATTTATTTACAACACACACATTACATATATATAGTATATATAACAATACTTAATTTATACTTAAAAGCTATTTGCAATTATATAAATTAATTATAAAGCACTTACACAATCATACAACAAGCAACATAAATATCATCACCCGAACAATTATTCGGATGACATGATGCGCCCGCTAGTGACAGTGCTAAGGAAACGCACAATATTGCAAGCCGTCCGACCGGTTTCGCAATACGTCGCAGGCGCCCGCCGGCGACCGCGGCCGAGCACCCCAGTCGAGACCCTTACACCGCGCGGAGCCCGTGTTTCTCGACGCACGCCCGCTGCTATCGCTTGCCTTGTTTGTACGCTTAAATACGCATATATTAAGTAATTTGTGTTATCGCTGTAGTGCCGTAGTTTGTGCTTTCGCTTGTTTTGTGCTACCTATCTTTCTTCTGTATTTCCTTCTGTTTTGACTGTTGTATTTTATGTGCTTTGTGTGTGTTGGACATTACACCTTTATGTAAGTAGCTGAACTTTTTATTTGGAGTTAACACCACACACCCAACACCCATAACTGGTGACCCCGATCTGTACACCTCAAGAAGATGGCTAGCGACAGCGATGATTCAGCAAAAACCACCATACGCGAAAGCTCCGCGAGTCACGTACGCCAAGACAGTGGTTCCCAAGTGCGCGGCTCCATTGCTCCGTCATCCGACATTTATCGAGTCGGCGTTCGAGTTGCACCTTTTTGGCCTGACAAACCTGCCATATGGTTCGCACAATTGGAAGGTCAATTTGCGATATCGAACATCACAGCGGATACGACCAAATTTTATTACGTCATTTCACAACTCGACAACCAGTATGCAACCGAAGTGGAAGATATAATTGTCTCACCTCCAGACACAAATAAGTACCAAAAGCTCAAAAGCGAGCTCATAAAGAGACTCTCTGCTTCTAAGGAGAAGAAGGTGAAACAACTCCTTATGCATGAGGAACTTGGTGATCGAAAACCGTCCCAGTTCCTCCGTCACCTGCAAAACTTGGCAGGCCCCGGTGTTCCTGAGGACTTCGTGAAAACAATCTGGTCCAGCCGTCTGCCACACAACATGCAGCAGATTATAGCTTCCCAGACTTCATCTTCAATTGAGACCTTGGCTGATCTTGCAGATAGGATCCAGGATATAGCTCCTCCAGCTCCAACAGTAGCGTCAACTTCTGCTCTGAGACCATCCGTTTCTGCCATGGAAGATATGGCCCGACAGATCGCTGAGCTTACCCGCCAGGTACAAGCCCTGACAGCGGACCGATCCAGATCCCGAAACCGATCCAGTCATCGTAACCGAGGCCGATCATCATCATTTTCCCGCAGATCTGATTCCCGCTACAGAAAACACCCGTTTTGTTGGTATCACGCCAAATTCGGGAGTAAGGCCAACAAGTGCATCAGCCCTTGCGATTTTAAATCGGAAAACACCAAGGGCGGTCGATAATGGCGGCTGACGATTGCCCGAATAAAACTGGTCGCCTGTTCGTGACCGACCGTAGGTCAAAGTTCCAGTTTCTGGTGGACACAGGGAGCGATCTTTGTGTCATCCCAAGATCTACGTTTCGTGAGCGTCGCGCGAAGACGAGTTACCAGTTGTGTGCTGCCAATGGTTCCACTATAGACACTTACGGTACTGTGCAATTAAATTTAAACCTTGGACTTCGTCGTGACTTTGTATGGCAGTTTATTATAGCCGACGTTACCAAGGCCATTATAGGCGTAGATTTTTTGTCATTTTTTGATTTAGTGGTTGATATTAGAAACCAACGCTTGATTGACAATAAAACCAATGTGTCCACTGTAGCTTCCATTTTCTTTTCAGACAGCCTAATTTCAAGTGTAAAGGTCTTGACTGGCGTCGGCAAATATCACAGTATTCTCGGTGAGTTTCCCGAAATCACTCGACCAGCGGGCACACCACGTCACGTAACTCACAACACCAAACACTATATTCGCACTACACCAGGCCCCCCAGTTTCATGTCCCCCTCGCAGGTTAGCCCCAGATAAACTAAAGATAGCTAAGTTAGAATTCGAAGCCATGTTAGCTAACGGTACCGCACGTCCATCTGACAGTCCATGGGCGTCGCCTCTTCATCTTGCACTTAAAAAAGATAACAGTTGGCGTCCATGCGGCGACTATAGACTACTCAATTCCAGAACCATTCCCGACAAATATCCTATACGCCACATCCACGATTTCGCCCAAAGCCTATCTGGCTGTAACATCTTCTCCACCGTGGACCTTATTAAGGCGTACAATCAAATACCAGTAACAAAAGAGGATATTCCAAAGACCGCTATCACAACACCCTTCGGATTATATGAATTTCCGTTTATGACTTTCGGTTTAAGGAACGCTGGTCAAACTTTTCAGCGATTTGCTGACGAAATGACTCGTGGCCTCGATTTCTGTTACCCATATCTCGACGACTACTTGATCTTCTCCAGCTCAGAGGCAGACCACGAGGATCACTTGCGTCAGCTATTTACCAGAATGAAGAAATATGGCGTTCTCATCAACACCGCCAAGTGCGTGTTTGGTCAGCCTGAGGTTTCATTTCTCGGCTATACCATTTCTCATTCTGGTGCTAAGCCGTTGGAAAGTAAAGTTCGAGCCATACAAGATTTTCCAGTGCCAAAAACAGTCAAACAGCTTCGGAGATTCTTGGGCATGATCAATTTTTACCGGCGATTTTTGCCTAATGCCGCCCAAGTTCAAGCTCCATTAAACGATTTGTTGACCGGTTCCGTCAAAGGTTCACAGCCTGTAGAAATAAGCGGAAATTCACTACACGCTTTTGAGGAATGCAAGAAAAGTCTTTGCGATGCAGCTTTGTTAGCACACCCCGATCCTCAAGCTATCTTAGCTTTAACTACCGACGCTTCAGATCTTGCCATTGGTGCAGTCTTGCAACAACATAAAGATGGTTATTGGCAACCTTTAGCATTTTTCTCTCGCAAGTTGAGCCCATCACAGCAGAAGTACTCTCCTTATGATCGCGAGCTCCTTGCTATATACGAAAGTATTAAGTACTTCCGATTCATGCTAGAGGCCAAACACTTTACCATATTTACTGACCACAAACCGTTGTGTTATGCATTCCATCAACGGAAAAGTAACTGTTCCCCACGTCAGTATCGGCACTTGGACTTTATATCTCAGTTCACGACCGACATAAAACACATAGCCGGGAAAGACAATGTCGTCGCCGACACACTTTCCCGTGTCGATGAACTGCAGATCCCAGTCGACTTAGAAGCCCTAGCTAAATCCCAAACCTCAGACCCGGAGTTACAAGACATCCTACAAGGCGAAACTTCTCTTCGTTTGGAGAAAATGCATTTACCTGACAGTCCCACACTTCTATATTGTGATGTTAGTACCGCAACTCCCAGGCCTTATGTAACCAAACAGTTTCGCAAACAAATTTTTGACAATTTGCATTGTTTTAGTCACCCTGGCGCTAACGCTAGCTCTAAACTGGTCGCTCAACGATACGTTTGGCCTTTGATGAGAAGAGACTGTCGCGATTGGTCTAAAGCATGTTTGGCTTGTCAGCGCGCTAAAGTAAATCGACATGTATCCTCACCTTTGGGTACACTAGATTTACCAAAGGAGCGCTTCAAATATGTTCATATAGACCTCATCGGCCCCTTGCCTCCATCTGCTGGTTATCGGTACTGTTTGACAGCAGTCGATCGCTTCACGCGATGGCCTGAAGTTGTCCCTCTTACCGAAATTACCGCAGAGGCCGTAGCTAAAGCCTTCGTTACAGGCTGGGTTTCACGATTCGGTTGCCCTCAAGATATAGTTACCGATCGCGGTAAGCAATTTGAGTCAGCCCTATTCCAATCCCTAGCTAAGCTCATCGGCTTCAGACATCGAAAAACAACGTCGTACCACCCTCAGTGCAATGGCCTAGTCGAACGCTTTCATCGACAACTGAAAACAGCCATCACTTGTCACAACAGCCCAAATTGGACAGAGACATTACCGTTAGTCTTGCTCGGTATTCGTAACGCAGTTAAAGAGGACCTGCGAGCAACCTCTTCCGAATTATTATATGGAGAGGGTTTGCGAATGCCAGGCGAATTTTTTGGTCACAAAACTGACTGTCACACCACGGATGTTAGAGATTTCATCGCGCGTTTACATTCGTTCGCCGAAAATTTACAGCCCGTACCAACTTCACACCATACTAAAAATAAAGTATTTGTGTACAAAGATCTCAGTACATCATCTCACGTATTCGTTAGAGATGACACTTTACGAGGTACATTTCAGAACGCGTATAATGGACCGTTCGAAGTTCTGAATAGGGGCAACAAAACATTCAAAATCCGTGTTAAAGGCAAAGATGTCATAGTCTCCATAGATCGGTTAAAACCGGCCTATACATTATCTGACAAAATTCACCCTACAAATGAGGATATTATTTTGGAACCTAAAACTATCACTCCTAGTTTAGTTACTACGCGTTCAGGGAGACGGGTTAAATTCCCGGACTATTATCGCCCGTAGACTCGGTCTCTGGAGGGGAGTGATGTAGGTAACTTATATTATATATTTACATTATGTTTAACTTATTTTAACTTATCCTATATTTATTTACAACACACACATTACATATATATAGTATATATAACAATACTTAATTTATACTTAAAAGCTATTTGCAATTATATAAATTAATTATAAAGCACTTACACAATCATACAACAAGCAACATAAATATCATCACCCGAACAATTATTCGGATGACATGATGCGCCCGCTAGTGACAGTGCTAAGGAAACGCACAATATTGCAAGCCGTCCGACCGGTTTCGCAATACGTCGCAGGCGCCCGCCGGCGACCGCGGCCGAGCACCCCAGTCGAGACCCTTACACCGCGCGGAGCCCGTGTTTCTCGACGCACGCCCGCTGCTATCGCTTGCCTTGTTTGTACGCTTAAATACGCATATATTAAGTAATTTGTGTTATCGCTGTAGTGCCGTAGTTTGTGCTTTCGCTTGTTTTGTGCTACCTATCTTTCTTCTGTATTTCCTTCTGTTTTGACTGTTGTATTTTATGTGCTTTGTGTGTGTTGGACATTACACCTTTATGTAAGTAGCTGAACTTTTTATTTGGAGTTAACACCACACACCCAACACCCATATGTGCAACCCCATCCTTTCACTCTTCCTCGTCTGTAAAGATAGACGCCATGAGTTTGGCAACGTCCTTAAGAGCAAAGAGCCTGAAGTCCTCCGGTTTCGGATAGGCCGACCCCAGGAGTCCCATTCTTTTCCTAGCCAGAGAGTCGCAGTCACACAGTAGGTGCTGCATTGACTCCGTTTCCTCTCCACATGCCCTACACAAACAATTTGTTGGCTCTAACTCTAACTAACTATGTTAAATAAATTTTATATCATCATCATCATCATCATCAGTTCATTTTATGTCCCCACTGCTGGGGCACGAGCCTTCCCTATGGATGGATAGGGAGAACGGGCCATAAACCACCTCGCGGGCCCAGTGCGGATTGGTGGTTGTTAACGACTGCTAGTGCAGCCGGGATCAACGGCTGAACGTGCCTTCCGAAGCACGGAAGAGCTCGAGATGATAAATTTTTGGTCACCCATCCGAGGACCGGCCTTTGCGAAAGTTTTGAGAAATTTTATATGTTTCATGTTTATTTTCGCTTGAATCATAATAATGTTTTTCAAAGTCAAAGTCAAAGTCAAATCATTTATTCAACATAAGCCTTCACAAGCACTTATTGACGTCAAGACTATAAATCAAAAAACTAAAAAAATAGTTTAGAGACTAAACTACTATATCTCCAGTTCGGGTTTTGGGAGAGCCTTCGACCGTGAAGAGCTGGCAACAAAGTCAGGAGGCTTATTTTGATATGTCAAATGTTTAAAATGTTAGTAAAACACTTACCCCCTTATTCATAAAAACTATTTAAGCATTATTTAGTTAAATATTGTTTTGTCAACGACACACAAACGCCATTTTGAATTTGAGAAAAGAGACTAAACAATGATTAACTAAATAATGCTTAACCTTTTCACCGCCCAACTATCCTGCATACGGGTTCCGCTGTACGCCAACGTATAAATGTATTTGAATAAAGTAAGTACAAAGAAGAACTTCTATAGAAGTGCTGGCGTGGACGGCACGAAAATCTCGAACTTCTATAGAAGTTGTTGGCGGTAAAAAGGTTAAATAGTTTTTATGAATAAGGGGGTTAGTCATATCCAGCTGGTCCTATCACATAATAGTTTTCATGAATGCCAAGATATTTGGACACTAAGTACTTTAGGTACGTGTGAAGCTTCAAGAGAACCTTGGTAGTACAAGTACACGTATAAACTATTAATCCGTTTGCGTCAGTAAGTTTGTAATTTTCCTTTACCTATTTATTAGACTTGATAATTAGTAAACTAATCCCGAGTAGTTTAAGATACTAGTGCGATTAGTGCAACTAAGCCGTGTGCTGATAAAACGTTATTTGTCCTAGGCTTATTTCCTAGTTATTTAAAATATTCAACCTTTTCACTCATCACGTGTATTGTGATAAGATTTAATACACGTCCCTTTTTGATTGTGTATTAATGATATAGTTTTGTGCCTGATCTCCTTATTTCATTACGAAGATGGCATTATAAGCTGATCTAAAAATAAATAGTCTATATAATATACTGACCCACTGCTGGGTCTGAATATGTCTGACTGGGTATGACTAGTAGTAAGTAATTGCTACAATTGGTGGGTAATGGGTATATGCTTTGTAACTTATCATGAAGTACGAGTATAATAGGAGCGATCCTAAAACCTGGATGCGATCAACTCAAAACAGAACAGAATGACGTAACATAAAATTCAAAATTCAAAATCATTTATTCCGTTTAGGCTACAAGTAGCTTTTGTGAATGTCACTATGCCATCGGTGCGTAAGACTACTTTGGGCGGGAGATCTTGTACTGAGAAGAACCGGCAAGAAACTCAGCAAGTGTCCTGAAAGTCATAGAGGAGGCATATGCCCAGCAGTGGGTAAATAGATAGATAGACTAACATGTGCAGCTAGCGTTTGCTATTAGATCGCAAGCTCGCGTTATCTTTTAAGACATTCTTAACTTTTAGATATCCTAGTCCTTAAGTCATTTCAGTATTTTATCTCCAACTCCTGGCGTTTATCACATTATGTCCTAATCAGGGCTTGATTAGTACCTAATAGATCATTAGCTAAATATGTTTCCCTGTCTATCTTGTTTGTATTGTGTGATAATGCCAATACCTGACCGATAGAATACGCAATACGGCAATACCTACCGCATAGCTGACTTATCACACGTTATCTGGACATCCAAAATGTATTATATTAATCAGAATTAATCGGAAAAATGTTGTAGATATTTGCTGATATTTTAAAGTACGCGCTACTGATGTTTGCTTACTGGGTCAAGCATGCTTTTCGAATAGGTGACCTTCATAATTGTTGTTGGTTTTTATAGTTTTATTCGCTGTCTGTAAGCGTCCTGGATTTTACAAATACTTTTGTGATAAAATGAAATGTGTCTATTAGAATTATTGGTATGTTTCAGCTAGACTACTGAATTCTAAACATAGTAACTACTTGTAGCCTGAACTCTCATAAATTAGGTGTAAACTTTGCTCCAATTTGTGGCAGCTCGCGCCGGCCAGTTATTAACGGCCACCACTGTTATTGAGGCAATCGGCGTCTGTACTGTCTGCGCTTGTTAATTCAATCATTTCGATTCGCTACCTAATAGGTTGTACAGACATTTTCACCACCATATCACTTGTGACCATATGGCTTGTAGAAAATCGTGTCTGTGTGGAAAAAAAAATGAATTTAATTTCGATTTAAGTTTTGAAAAAATTTTACCACCGTGATTTGAACCTGCACCCTATGACATACCGGGTCTGGTGCACTTCCAACTATGCTATCGTGGCTCTGTCTAGCCCACAGCCCGACGAAATTAATCAACACTATCTATTCTTACTTGTTATGCCAAAGGAGCCACCCCCCCTTATTTAATGTCGACAACTACGTCATCAACGGGTTCGAATGCGGACAGTGGGAATTTTTTCAACACTCTTTCCATCTTGTAATTTGTTCGCAACAAAATTTGCATAAAATTATATATATATATATATATTTATTTATTTTTACTATATTTAAGTACATTGATCATTACAGGCTTAAACCTAATGCAATCATGTAAACCTCTTTATATAATCACAACAATTACATATAATACAATTACATACATAGATATTTAGTGCATAATATAATATGTACATTATTTTTACCTAATAACTTTATAAGAACACGTAAACAATGCGGCCATTGTAAATTCACTCAAAGCACAAGCGAACAGATCGATATCATTTGCCAACACGTTAATAAAATGATAATTTGAATTAAATTTTAGTTAAACAAAGAATTAACGCAAACTAATTAGTAAAAGGTATCATACTTTCTTTATTAGTTTGTGTTATTCCCCGTTTAAAATCTTTGTTTAACTGTGGAATGCGAAAGTTTAATTTTAGTTGCAATACAGCAGCAGCTATATGTGTTCGATTTGCGAGTTTGCAAGTTAGGCAGCTGTTCGCAATGATGAATAGAATAGAACACTCTACTGTACACATTAAAATAAAATAAACAAGAGTCGTCCACTCACACATCTACATCTACATACCACAAATTGACAAATTCCCTCAATAGGCTTTGAACATTTATTGAAGAATTGTGTCAGTTTTGTATAGGTTTATGTGCAGGCGGGCGTCTTATGTAATAGGGCGGCCTTATCACTTAAAGCGATACCATCCAGGCAACATCGGGATGTATCATTGCTAATTAAAATAAATAAAAGATGATTTCCAAATGTTAGGTAGGTAATTGCAATTAGATACTTTGTGGCAAATGTTGTGAATGATGCATTGGACTTTGACTCGCATTTGTAACGGATGGGTGATCAAATTGAAATATCTCGAGAAGGCATTGGTCTTGATTCGTCAAAACACACCGACCACCACCACCACCGCTGACAAAGCAGCGCAAACTCCTGGTGGCAAACGAGGTGAAGCTGCTTTAACACTTCTAAGGTGTTATAGGTGCCTATTGCGAGTTTTGTTTACTCTCTGTTTACTATCTGTATTCAATCGAATACGTTTACGAAAACGAAAATTAGTATGGCATTGAAGCAGCGCCTCCTGGCGGCATACGAGAAGAGTTAAGTATTTGCCATAAAAATTCTCGTTTCCGGTAACGTGATCGAATAGCGAATAAAAGTCGCACTAAGTACAATTTCTCGTTTTCGTTAACGATGGTGACGTAATAGTATGTTTACAGCTTTATTATTGCCTCGCTACACAGTAAAACTGCATTCTTTTGTTTTGTCTCTAACTGAAACCGGTCTGGTGACCTAGGAAATGTGAAAATGTGCGAGAAAGTGCGTCTGCGCGTCTACTCGCGTTGGAGGTTTTGCAACGCCCAGCAGGTTGAACGTGCAACAAAAGTAATAGAAATGAGTTTCACTATTTTTATTATCAAAGTAATAAAAATAAAAAGACAACCTCCTTGGTCGAACGGTTTGTACACCGGTTTTCATAGTGTCGCCATCTCTGAGGTCCCGGGTTTGATCGTCGGTCGGGTCAATTTAGAAATTATTGTTGTGGTGTTTTCTATGTATAATAAGTATGTATTTAAGTATTTTAAGTATGTTTGTCCGTTGTCTAGTAACCATTTAACGAGTGTCATAACGAAGCTTCTCTTGGGCTAGATAATTGGTGTGAGTGTAGGAAAGTTTTTTTGTGGAAATGAATGTGTAATTTTTTAAAGAAAAGTACTTAAGTTTAAATAGTTATCTTTCTACTCCAAATGAATCAAAGTATAACTCGTATCTAACCCTAAACTATTATCTAAAAGTTACACCAGTACCAACTTCCAACATGATGATTTCGTTATAACTATATAATGCTTTTATACCTAAGTGATCATGAAGGTCTAAAGAGTTATATATCTACTCCAAATGAATTGAATATTAACATAAGACTACACTATTATTAGTTACACCAGGGAAAGTCGCATGCTCACCCATTCTCATCAAATGTCATTGAGATTATAATCTCGAATTAGAATACAATGCGCCCACGATCAAAACTAGTCACACTGTAGTTTTTGTTTCTGTGACTAGGGGTTTCACTTTTTATTGTTCCAGCTATATCAGATTGGTCGTGAGCTTTCTGTCAAAACTTTCTTTAAAGGTGTCTTTATTAAATATCTTATAATGAATATAGTCACCAATCCGCGCTGGGCTGTCATGGTAGCTGTTTCTAAAAGATATAGTTCTAAATGTTTTTAATTCACATTTGCGAGAACGAGTGCGCTAATCTGGATGCCTAGTGCGAATTTACTATATTATGATACAAGTGAGCTAAGTTGCTCATTACACACGAGGCTGTGGGTTGCAGCCCAGCCCGTAAATCAACCGACTGTCTAGTGGGCAAGTTGCTCACGAGATTCATACGCACTTTTTCAACACACTAGCAAAGAAAGCCAAACATGTATTGCATAAATCGTATAATTATTAAAACAATTGGTGAATGTACGGTAATTGACGACCTCCTTGGTCGAGTGGTTTGTACACCGGTTTTCATGGTGTCGCCATCTCTGAGGTCCCGGGTTCGATCCCCGGTCGGGTCAATTTAAAAATTATTGTTTTTCTAAGACTCTCCATAACCGTGAGGTGTGCAGTCTTAGGGATTACTTCCTTAACAATGAGTGTGAGATGCACCGCGACGTTGTAGCAGTTGATAGGAGCCTCACGCCGCTCTCCTTGGCAAACGAGAACTGGCGTAGACCAACGGTGATGAGCACTGAAGACCGCAGGAACATAGGGAAGAATAAGAATCTCCACGGGCGGTACTACCGGGCCTTAACAGGTCCCGATGTGGATCTACTCGCGTCGGTAAACTGGCTAACTGGGTAACTGGCAGGATTTGGAGACCTCTTTGGGGAAATCGATGGGTTTGTCTGTGCAATTGCAGACGAAGTCGTAATGACGAATAATTATCGGAAATATATCCTGAGGGACGGTAAGGTCGACATGCCGCCGTCCCGGTGAGTCACTCGGGCATATTATCTCCGGTTGTTCTCATCTGGCTAACGGTGAGTACTTGTACAGACATAACCTTGTAGCCAGGATTGTCCATCAGCAACTTGCCCTTCGATAAGGTCTTGTAGAATCTGAGGTGCCGTACTATACAAGTAAACAAGTACAAGCCGGTGCCAGTTCTCGAAAATGGTTATGCCACGCTCTACTGATCTACTAATCGATCTGTTATCACGGACATGACTATTCTTGCCAATAAGCCTGATATCGTTGTTGACAGATCGATTGACGCGCCAGGCAATGCTCATCGATATCACCATCCCGCATGACGAGAACCTTGTGAAAGCCGAGAAGGGCAAGCTTACTAAGTACCTTGACTTGGCTCACGAGGTGACCGCTATGTGGAATGTGGATTCGTCGATCATTGTTCCCATAGTCGGCAAACGGCCTTATAGCGAAAAGTCTCGACCATCATCTCAAGAGACTTTCGCTGGATGGCTAGATCAAGGGTCAGATACAGAAGGCCTCGGCACCTGGACACGGCACGCATTGTCAGGAGGTTACTTCCTCTGCAGCCTTAATCGCCGGTAGCTTGAGTCTTGCTCCGCTGCTGGCGGCGTTCTAGGTTTAGGTTTTTATAAAAGTTGTATTTTTGCATGATATTTTGTTATATTTTACTTTTTATATAATTTTTATAAAACCTAAAACTAAGATTTAAAATAAATATAGAGTGAATAATAATAATAATCTATAAATAAAAATGAATCGCTAAATGTGTTGCTAGTCGCAAAAATCGAGAACGGCTGAACCGATTTGGCTGATTTCTTTTTTGTTGTGTTTGATGAAGTCTGAGGAAGGTTCTTATGGAGAAAAAAACCGTAAAAATACTAGGAAAATAGTAAAAACAACAATTTTCTTTTCCCATACAAACCACTCTGTCCCCAGCTGTCAAACATTTGACGTCAATCAAAACAAAACAAAGGCGCGTTAGGATTATCTTTGGTATGCCTTCAAGTTGATTAGAGGTCAGATTTATTTATTTACGCGCCAAGTAATCAAACAAAAAATATCGTGTACTATAGGGCATTACAATAAAAATATTATTACATTAGATATTACTACAAAGTCTTTCACTGTTATTTTATTTCTATTAGACTGCGACCGGCCAATAACTTTTGACAGAACGAAACCTGTCGGTGCAGAAAGTTACATTTGTTACAGTTGTTTTAGAGAAATAGGGCAGAACAAGGTCTTCCGGAACAGCAGGTAGTAATAATAGTAATAGTAATTCTTGTAATTAAAAAACCATTAATGAGGCTACGTTTTTATAATTAACAAAGAAATTTAAACGGAGATTAACGCAAACTAATTCGTAAAAGGTATCATACCTTCTTTATACCCGACGTTTCGACCGAATTACAACGGCCGTGGTCACGGGCGGACTGCTGTCGCGATAATATTTTGTTAAAATTGAGTACATTAATTATGCAATTTTGATAATGCTATTATTAATATTTTACTTGCTTATAATTATTTTGTTTAACAAACGTTGCTTGACTACACTTTGAGCGCCATCTAGCGTAGGTAACCATTGGTAGCACACCTTTACCAAGATAACTAAAACACAGAAAAGATAATAAACTACATCGTGGAGTGTTCGTAGCCGTGGCCGTAGCAGTGATCGTAGCAACAGACACGTAGATAACCTGCAAACTCAAAATCGCGCAAATAAGCAGCAGAGTGCTCGTATATTTGCAATTGTAAATAAATACGTAACAGCAGCGCCCTCTGCTTATTGCTTTGCGTTTCCAGCCCCTTTCTTTTCCAGGGAGCGTTGCGCAGACTCGAAAGGGTGTTCGTTCCCCGCCGACATCACAGATGTCACTCAAATGATGCATCCTGAATCGCGCTATCGTTTCGTCTTCAGAGTCCTATATAACCCTCGACCAATTCTCATTATGCAATTTCAACATGAACTAAAATTATAACAATAATTTTTCATGTAATTTTTGGAAGTGGAACCTTGCTAGCTCAAGAGTGACCCACTTTAATCAAATATAAAAATATAATAATGTAATCCTACTAATATTATAAACGCGAAAGTTTGTAAGTATGGATAGATGTTTGTTACTCTTTTACGTAAACTACTGAATGGATTTAGATGAAATTCGGCATACAAATAGTTTATAACCTGGATAAACACATAGGTTACTTTTTATCCCGATATTCCCACGGAAACAGGAACCATGCGGGTGAAACCGCGAGCGGCCGTTAGAATATAATAATCTCTCTCTATAATTAATTGAGATAGGGTAATGGCACCCGTGTTCGACGCTTTAAGCCCAGAATTCGACACGATTTTCATCGCCAAATAATAATATAGATTTTTATTGAAATTGTAAATTGTACGGATGCCAGCCAGGGAGCAGGTGGTCTGTGTTCAATCGTTGCCAAGCACTAAAACCAGTTGCTGACCCTATTTTTGACGATTAAAGGAAAAAACAGTCGATCAATGGTTCCTGTTGAACACGGTGCTACTACCCTACTTACTTAAAGTTTTAAGAAACAATAGCAGGTGTAAAATTTAATGAAATAAATCAACATATTTTGTATTAGCCCTCCGAAACTATTTTTTGGTATCTGTTGACAATTTAAACAAAGAAAAGGAAGTAGTTTTATACAAATCTTAGAGGGCAAGTTTTGTAAACACTAGGTACTAGCTATGAACGTTCATAAATATTAAAAATTCGACTATCGAATACATTTTAAAACTTGTTAAAAGAGAGAGAGTATGAGTACATGATAAGAGATACCATTTATTTTTTTCCGTTTAGACAGAATTAGAGATGAAACGCACTTACGTTAAGTTCAACCATAATACTTACCTATTTACAGTGGATTTGTTTAGTGGATCGGTTATAGAGCACAAGAGTTGCTGCTACTCCTTTTACGTATTATTTATAAATGTTAGAATGAGGGGAAATACTATTGTGTCATACGTAATTTATTTACGATTTTGAGTTTTACAGCTCTATATAGTTATCAGATAGTTCTCACGAGAAATCAAAACAAAACAACAATAAAGTAGGTTGTTCTGAATCCAAATTATTTATACATGGACAATCTAATAATTAATGGACATCGAAATTAATATTCAGTTGCATTCGGAAATGCGATGATTACCGAACCGGAAGACATTAAGAAAAAATAATCAGCCACTGTATGTACCTTATTATGATAATTAACTATAAAGATGTTGAGAGAAGTGATATATTTACTATCAACAATTTACTTTCATAGTGTAATTGAATAATATTGATAAAAGCTAATACTAAAGAATAAAAAAATATTTTTTTTAAAGCATAGCGTTCTTCCTGCCAAGAAAAAGTCATAATTTTTTTTCCACTGAACAATTATAATACTTGTCAAAGACAGTGGAATTACCGCTCCAACCTGCTGCTCCCTCATTAAGTCAACATTGACTTCATTGTTATATGCAGTTGATGTAGCTGCATGGAGAGTACTGCGAGCAGAATAGATGATGATACATCAATCCCCCTGTCTTTCATGGTGTACTGAATCCAACTGCTAATTTTTATTACTTTAATTTATGCATTCACAATGTTACAAGATTAAATTTTACAAGAAAAAAATTACAGTTTGTAAAAAAAAAAAAACCAAACCCTGCTCGTGGAAATTTTTTCAACATATGTGTTTTTGTAATTTGTTCGCAACAAAATTTGCGTTAAAAATTATATAAACATTTATCACAGTTTGTGTTACATTGGTACTTGCCACTTCTTTAGTACCTTCATTCACTTCTTGTGTAAATGTCGGCGACAAAGGTAAATCATACAAATTACTGGAAGGAGAAGGCACCAAATAACTCATGCTACGAGATGTACATGGTTGTGGTTCGGGGCAAAATCTTTTGCCTTTGGCTCCAAACTAATGGCTTGCGTTATTTTGTCACTGATTATCGCTAGTTTACTTTAACTTGAATAGTAAAGCAATATCCCCGATCAGTATACTTTGTTTCTCTGATATAACGTTCAACTCATAAATCTTTCAATGTTTTGATATTGTTTAATTAATATTCATATTGAAAGCGAAAGCATAGCGCTATCGGGCTGATAAAGCGACTTAATTAATTCGCGGCAATGCATCCATGAGCTGTTTATCTAACCTACGACTCTGACTGTTTACCTTGAACTTTCGATCTTATGTATGAGAATACATTAAAACTTGCTTAAAACAATTCGCTCTAAACAAAATAAAAACTCTGCCTTTCTTAATTTCGAAGTTCAAATTCAAACCATTTATTCAGAGTAGCAAAGTTGGGCTTAGGTTCTAAACTTAATCTTATAGTTGATACTAAAATACTACGGTGAATAGGACCCCGCTTATATAGCCAGTTTCAAGAAGTTGCCGATTTTCAGCTTTAAGCAATGGCCAGAAAGTCTTTTTCAACTTTGATTGATTTGACATTTAATCTTTTTCAGAAAGCAGTCGACCGAAAATCGACCAAATAAATCAGTTACAGAAAATCTTTTCAATTTTAAACAAAAGACTGGAAATATTTTATGAGCTGTTGTGTATCAGTTGAAAACAAAAAGTCCCAACAAACCAAACTAGACAAACACAAAAAGTCATATCAGTCATAAAGACAATCAAAAACGGTTTTGCCGGCTTTACCAATTATGCAGAATGAGAAACAGGACTCGCGTAATTTTAATAACACCGTACACACGGCGGCAGATCAACCTACCCAAAACTGTCAAATTTCTAGAATCAATTTTGAACTTTATTGTTTGGTTATAAGGATCAATATTCATTGGAGAAATTTGACAGGTTTGGGTAGGTTGATCTGCCGCCGTGTGTACACATGTGCATTTACGACTGACGTGGCTTACATTTCAATATAAATTAAATAACAGTTTTAATGGCGACATATTTCTGTACAAATGCAATCAGCATAATCGAGATCGCAACTCATTGGCGGTCTCCTTGTGTGCGCTGAAATGAAATGAAATGAAATGAAATGAAATGAAATGAAATGAAATGAAATATATTTAATTTGCGCTTGAGAAAGGTACACACGGCGGCAGATCAACCTACCCAAAACTGTCAAATTTCTACAATCAATTTTGAACTTTATTGTTTGGTTATAAGGATCAATATTCATTGGAGAAATTTGACAGGTTTGAGTAGGTTGATCTGCCGCCGTGTGTAAATTTTTGGTCTTATTCTAGTTTTCTTCTCTTTCTCAGCTGACAATGTAGCATGCAAATAACTTTAAATGACAATGACTAAATATTCTAATTAATTACATACATATAAAAATACAAAATTAACACTCCAAACTGTCAAAAACCAATTAAATTACATTATAATAAAAATACAAAATTAATGTCCTATTCAAAAATATGTCAAAAATATGTCAAATCAATATTATAACCACAGCGCAGCGGCCTAACTTATAATCTGTGGAGCTTATAAACTTCACTTCTCTATGGTAGTCCATGCCATAGAGGAAAAAAGAAAAGTTTGTGAAAAGTTACACAGTTGTCAAAAGTTACTAAAATATTTGCAATTCAAATAAAATAATATACAGAAATAAAATAATAATAAAAGTCAAATGATTTATCTGAACCGGGGTCTTGTGATGGAATTAAGTAGATAATAATTATATGTGATACTAGTCTTTGTTCGCGGCTTTGCTCACGTGGGCTGCACGACTTGTGATTGTTTGTAATAAAAGCCAAACATTTTAAATGTAAGTGAATGAAGAGCTCGATGGCGCAGTGGTTAACGCGCCCGGTCCGCGAGTCCTGAGGTTAAGCAACTTTCGCAAGGGCCGGTCATCGGATGGGTGACCAAACATTTATCATCTCGAGCTCCTCCGTGCTTCGGAAGGCACGTAAAGCCGTTGGTCCCGGCTGCATTAGCAGTCGTTAATAATCACCAATCCGCACTGGGCCCGCGTGGTGGTTTATGTGGTTCTCCCTATCCATCTACAGGGAAGGCTCGTGCCCAAGCAGTGGGGGCACAAAAATGAGCTGATGATGATGATGGTGATTTTAAATGTAAATTCTCAATTTCTAACCAGGCCAAATACCGAAGGATTTACAGGTTTCCATACAAACTCTCCCTTATTTCACCTCGCTAGGGGAGGTTTTTCGAAAAATGGTAAAACACCTAATTTTTGGTTTGTTGAAAAATCTAAAGATCGATTAAAATATTGATTTCGATAGTTATTACTTTACGATTTCTCCAAAAAAACCGTTTTCTCTTTTTTACTAATTTAAAGAAAAATAAACAAAATTCCTGAGACATGTCATTCTTTAATTCTTTTCAATAACCCAAATACCAATTTTCATGTATTTTACTTCAAAACTGACGGACTTCATACAAACTTTCACCCTCTATTTGACCCCCTTAGGGTGTGATTTCCGAAAAACTTTTCTTAGTGGCTGGTTACGTCACTCAATTAACCTACAGTCCAAATTTTATCTAATTAGTTTCAGCGGTTTAGGCTCGGCGATGACGAGTCAGTCAGTCAGGACAAGTTATTATATGTATAAAGATTGAATCAGACTAAACATTTTCAAGTAGGATTTATTGAGATAATTTTTAAAGAACGGAGTGTGATACCTGACTTCGAAAAGTGTAACATCGAATAAACTAATGATAGTATAAGATACAATTTTACTAGAAAAAATCAACCAGAGCGTCAGAAAGGTCGAGTGGGAATCGAACCTACGACCTTTGGATAACCGCTCCAATGCTCTGACCGCTAAGCTACCACTCGAGCTTCTTGAGGCTGGTTGATTTTTTCTAGTAATATTTTATCTTGTCACTATATATAGGACTAGCTGTGCCCCGCGGTTTCATACGCGTTAATTAGCTCCCAAAAAAAGTATTTTCCCGTTTTTGCAACATTTTTCATTGCTGCTCAACTTCTATTAGTCGTAGCGTGATGTAATATAGCCTATAGCCTTCCTCAATAAATGGACTATTTAACACAAAAAAAAAATTCAATTCGAACCAGTAGTTCCTGAGATTAGTGCGTTCAACCAAACAAACAAACAAACTCTTCAGCTTTGTAACATTAGTATAGATTGTGAAGAAATACCCTGTGTGGTGCCGGAGATAAAGAATTGCACCACCCTATCTCTTCCCGTGGGTGTCGTAAAAGCCGACTAAGGGACCATTCCAGAGGATGGGCAGCAGCATCTCTCTGAGGTTACCCTCAACCTACTGCGATCGCCAACCCGCCTGCCAAGCGTGGCGATTACGGCAAATACCCCCCATGATTATTTGGGGGAGGCCTTTGTCCAGCAGTGGACGTCTTTTGGCTGAGATGAGATGAGATGATGATGTGAAGAAGAATAAGAATGTTTCACTCGATATAAGTACAGTGGTACCATATCGTTATATGGCACCACTGTACTTATATCACTGTACTTCACTCGATAGTGAAACGCTAACTTTGCGAACACCAAAGTTAATTGTAACTATCGTAGTGGCGCCAGTGCTCGGTATTTTAGGACTAGTGTCCGACACCAGAGCCAGGAAGAAAGTGGTCTGTAGTCAACTATTGCTAAATTAGAGAGTCATCGGGTAAGGAAAGTGGCTCACTCTCAAATGCGACCTCGGATCTGATTTACATATTTGTTTGGCATACGCTCCCCCACCACCGAAGCTTGATTATCCCGATCATTTACTCAACAATATTTCTCGTAATATTTAAAACAACATACGTTCCTCCTCGTTGACATTGGTACTAGGAAATTTCAATATGTCTCAGTTAAATTGGAATACAGACGTAGGTACTGATAACTACTTCACTCCCGACATGATTGCAGGATGTCTTGAGAGCCGGCTAACTGATATAATGTATTTAACAACCTTTTACAATGTATTTGACGACCTCGTTGGTCGAATGGTTTGTACACCGGTTTTCATGGTGTCGCCATCTCTGAGGTCCCGGGTTCGAGTTCCCCGGTCGGGTCAATTTAGAAATTATTGTTTTTCTTGTATTATTGTTGTCATGGGTCTGGGTGTTTTCTGTGTATAATAAGTATGTATCTAAGTATTTTAAGTATGTATATCCGTTGTCTAGTAACCATATAACGAGTTTCATAACGAAGCTTCTCTTGGGCTAGAAGGTGTGAGAGTAGAAAAAATTATTTATTTATTTTTCAATGTAGTCCTATTAAAAACGATATGGGAAGAATGCTAGGTGTTTTTTAATAAATCATAACATTTAACTAAAAATATACACGCATCACCCCCCCCCCCCCCTCCTTTACTACTTAAAATAAAATGACCAAACCAAAAAGGAGTAAGACACTAAATTTCATGGCCTGTAACTATGATAACGTTATTGAAGAGTTAGTTGTCCTGGATTGGAACTCAGTTTGGAATGAAGTCAAAGATGTGAATGAAATGGTAGAAAATTTTTATAGCACTATTATGCTTATAATTCTTAAGTTTACGCCCTCTGGAATGCAGCATGATGATAAATACCCTGTGTGGTACAGCAAACCACATAAAAAAGCCAAAGCAAAGTACCATTCAAGGTTTCAAAAATACAATAACCCCATGGACAATCTCACTCGCAGTATACGGAGAAAGCGTTGTGACACTTATCAATCAGATCAAGGATTGTTACTTTAGATTTAGGGAACATGAACAAGATCACTTACGTTAAGTGAAGTTTAAGCCGAATATCTATCCAAAACGAGGTAAGACGTAATCACGAGACCGCCGTTGGAGACCATATAATTTTTCTCGCAATATTTTCAGGCTGTCTACGAAACCAATAATACAGCGAACGTAGCTAATAATAGGAGATACTATAATAATAATAATTATTAATATTAGAAGAAGGCAGTTCTCCTCGATACGGCACGCATTGTGAGGTGGTTCCTGTCTCTGGAGTCCTAACCACCGGTAGCTTGGACCCTAGTCCCGATGCCGGCGGACCTCTATTTTTTATATTTTTAAATGTTTTATTTATTTTGTAAGAATAATTCTTCTTTGTTATGAAAAATCATTTCAAATAATACCGGACCCATTTTTTTCAGAATATAATGTTAAAATTGCTTGTTACAAAGGTGAGATGTCAAATGTTACACATCAAATGCGACTGTAAGGCTCGCTCGTTTTTTTCTCCATTTATAATTAAGAATAGAATGATAAATGGAAAAAAAAGTCGATCACTGGAGCCTTTAGTGGCTCCATTTAAATAATACTTACTACGTAACTAGTAGTCGCCCAGTGGAGGTGTGCTTCGTGGAATAGAAAATTAATAATTTAAAATTTTATTTGAAGCACACCTATGGGTGTGCTTCGTTTGGGTGTGCTTCGTGGAATAGTACTTTAACTATGCCAAATCTCACTCCGTACGCGCTTTGTGCCTAAAGAGATTTTCTTCACGTTTAAGTAACTCACACATAATATATATATAAATAAAATAAACAAACATCTAAATGCATTGTTAATTTCTAAAAACTGGAAAAATAACTAGCATATACAACAAGTAGATAAGTGACTACATGCAAAGAGATTTAAGAAGGTTGCGTTTAACTTAACAGGCGCTTCACTGCAAAACTCCGGCGGATTATGGAGGCTCCATCCGGCTTTAGTGGAGTCGTATTAGCGCGGCGTCTAAAGTCTAAAATTAAGCAGGTGTTAAATCTAACAGTTTATCGCGAAATGCACCGGCGCGCGGCCTTGCGGAACCGGTTGCCAAGTCTTACGTTGCCCAATTGTTGCTAAAAATCCTACTTTTGATAGGCACCTACAATATCTTTGGTAACTTTTGGATGTTTAATCTGATGACATGAATAATTAGGAGATAAACGGTTTGTACAATCTTTAAATAAATTTATTTAGGAACACTAGTAGGTATCTTTTACACTATTACATAATTCAAGATAATAATTATACAAATATTTTAAATTGAATAATGGTGAATGCAATGACAAAGAAATATAACAAATAAAAACAAGTTACCTATCTATAATTATTATCGGTACTAGTTGTCGCCCGCGACATAGTTCGCGAAGACTACACTATCCCACAGGAACATTTTCACGTGATGCGCAATCAGTAATAGAATCTATTTCAATATTTTTTATACCATGTTACATTTTGACTAAATAATATTTACAAAATCTCAAATAAAGTACACCCTACTAGAAAAAATCTCACTCGTGCGCCGGCCGCGCGCATCGCTTGTCACGTGGATGCGAGAGGGCGCAAGGTCGCATAGCGTACCAATCGAGACACGCGCCGGCTCCACAAACAACAACACGTGGACGCACGCCACCCCCACCCCTCGTGTCAGTCACCCGAAAGCTATCGATCGGTGTGTATGTGTAGCATGCGACCCGCGCGTCCTGCCTGACTCTTGCTCCCGCGCAGTGTTAGTTTCCGTACCGAGAAAATGGGATTTCGATACATCAACGCTAGCTGTGTGTGGTGATAACGTTTCGCGGCAGTGCGACGTTACCAATACGAACCTAATCAATAGGTGCAGTGTCGCGTGCTGTATTTGACCACGTTCGCACGAGGACATTGGGACAGCACAAAAAGCTTGTAACTTCGTGAGTTTTCAAGATATTATTTTAATATTTTTTGTACTTATTCTTTAAATGAAAATATTTGACCCGTGTTTCAATTTTCGTATAAACGAAAAATAAGGTTGTTTATTAATAAGTGAAGCAAAAACTTTGTACCCCTTTTTACGAAAATTGTGCGGACGGAGGAGTATGAAATTTCGCACACTTATAGTTAATATAGAGGAGTACAGAATGTTAATATTTTTTAAAATTACGTTTATTATTAAAATACATTAAATCAATAAAACAAACATTACACACACAACCATGTATTTGACACACGTATACGTACACGTATACTTTTTTTAAAAAGATTCAAAATGGAGAAGGAGCGGCCGGTATCTGTCAATGCCAATCCAAACTCACATTCTATCTTTTTTAATTTTTCATTGCTTAGGATACAATCCGTGCAGCCTTAATAAAATTACGGTCGAATTTCGACCACTGGGCGACCATTAGTAAACCGTAACTAGTAAGCCGTAAACATCTGTAATGTATCTGTGAATTAATTAAATTGTGATTTTATAAAATGTAAATCCAAACAATTATTTTATTACAATGATGCTGTAAGGTAGTAGACGTATTAAACTACATAAGACAATGTGCATAAGTACCCATTAAATACGTAACTACCACTAATTTGATACCAGTCAATAAACAAATAGGTGTTCAAAGCCATAGAACACTATTGTATCATTTGGATTCTCAATAACAACTGATTTACAAATAAGTAATCCTTTGTCTTTAACGGCTTATCGCAAATGCGATGACCAAGGTTGTCCGTTTCTGGTTTCCTTTGCGTTAGGATTAGTCGTACCTGGTGAAGGTTATTTTGTTTGATAATTTAGTATCCTGGTGCGACTTTTGATATACTTACTTACACGAAAAATATTTTCTTTTGTAGATTTTTTAGTTGAACTTAAGAAAAGGTGAAAGGAAATGTGGGAGACCTTTGACCAGAAGTGGGACATTTTCAGTTACTGAAAAAAAAGTTATCGTTAATGAATTATAGAACCGAAGATGACAAATAAAAACTTATGCATACTCAAACATGGCCTACTCTGTAAACAATACACTACGACCTAATGGCAGCTCATCTAAAGTATATAGATTCCCTACAAATGACTGATCTTTTATTGATAGAGTATTCTTGACCACTCAAGCCAGGTGATCAAAACAGCATCAGATAGTTTCTAGAGAGAATGGCAACAAGCAAGCCCTTTCGCTACTAGACTCTCCGAGGGAAGTAACTTTACATAAAATACTGCTCATACCAATTGTTGCCTTTATAATAACCGAGTTGTGGCAAAAGCTTATGATTCACCATGCTGTAGTGACCGAACAATTCCCGGAAGCATGTCCCCGTGCCTTACTTGAATCTCCGCGGCGCTCAAGTTTGATGACGAAAGCGAAAAACCCGAGAACAGGTTCAGTTGACCGTGTTATAGGGCGAGGGAAACCCGGCCCCGTGATCCGGACAACCGAGGTCCTAACTCTTAGAGGCGCCCTCGGGTTGTTCCGCTGCCGAGTCGGTCCGAATCCAGGAGAATCTACTAGTGCGTAATGTTCCTCTAGGAAACTTCTGACGGTGATCCGTTTCACATGGCTTGAGAAACCTTTAAGTTTCTCGCTCTCTCCAAAAAAGTCTGGCGTCGCTGAAAATGCCACAGAATGCATCTATCAACAAATAGCTTGTGTAGGGCATGTGGAGAGGAAACTGAGTCAATGCATCACCTACTGTGTGACTTCCACTCTCTGGCTAGGAAAAGAATGGGACTCCTGAGGTCGGCCTATCCGAAACCGGAGGACTTCAGGCTCTTCGCTCTTAAGGACGTTGCCAAGCTTATGACATATATCTTTACAGAGCATGAAGAGTGAAAGGATGGGGTTGCACAAAAGATCCCGGTGGGTCGAAGTGTTACTGCGAGAGGGAAACCTCGACAGGCCCCACTAAGATAAGATAAGATAAGAAATGCCGCAAGAAGCAATCAACGAACTCTCTCAAAAACAATAAATTATAAAGCGCGCGTCTGAACCTGGGCACAAACGAAATGAACCTGCGGCCTTACCGTGAGCTCGTAAAGCAGTATTACTGCGATGTTATTGCGGTTGCGAAAACTAGACACATGTATATATACTGCCACACGCGTCCCGTTTCCACAACCGCAACAAAACTGGCACATTATGCCTTTAAGAGCTCCTGGGAGGTCCTCTTATCTTCGAACTCTTCGGCAACAAGTACGGTGTCTTTAAACTTTGTGGGAGGTAGTATATCTGGGTGTGAACGTCTGGATTTTTTATTACAGAATAGAAAAAAATGTATTTTATTTAATTAATTAATATATTTTTATAAATTTTCAGATGCAAACCATCCTGCACCATAACAGCAGCGGCGTGGCGGCGTACACCGGGCGGCTGAAGAAGCGCGAGGTGCATCGCGCCATCACGCTGCACCCAGTCAAGGACCACCGGCAGCTGTACCGGCTGCACTCATACTTCAAGGTATGTTCAGTATGGAGATGGATGGTGTACTTAACTTAAACATACATACTTACTTACTTAGCTTTCACAATGATAAAAAATTGAAATGTTTAAAAATTGTTTTAGGACTTATTAGAGTAACTTAAGAGCGTTTACGCCGCACACTAGCGCCGCCAATGAAATAAAAAACATATCTAGTAATTAGAGATAGAAAATCAAATTATGCTCAACAAACTATTTGAATGAAGTAATTTAGCATTTTTACGTCACCTAATGAACACCTCACATGTTATGGTTTAGTTAAATATGGCGTTATAGTTAAAAGTGGCCGTAATGTCTTATTTAACTGAACCATAACATGTGAGGTGTTCATTAGGTGACGTAAAAATGCTAAATTACTTCATTCAAATAGTTTGTTGAGCATAATTTGATTTTCTATCTCTAATTACTAGATATGTTTTTTTTTTTCATTAGTGGCGCTAGTGTGCGGCGTTAACGCTCTTAAGTATTCTATATATGTACAGCTAACGAAACTGCTTACGTAATAAAATAATAAAACGAAAAGGAAGTTATATTTATTTTTAAATTTAATAACTACATAGCTGTAAACTAACTACATAACTGTAAACTTTTTGGCCAACGAAACAATAACAGACACAAACCTGGGCTGGCTTCTTTCCACGCCCACGACCCGGTCAACCCAAGCCGAGGTCCTATCTTTTAGAGGCGCCCTCGGGTTGTTCCGCCCCCGATCAGAACCCAGTAGAATCTAGTAGAGAACGGAGACACGCACTAGTGCGTGATGCCATCATGTCAAAATTCAAAATTTAACATCATTTATTCCGTTTAGGCTACTAAACGCTACTAGCTCTTGTGAACGTCATTATGAATGAATGAATGAATCAATTTATTTCAACCAACTTGGGTCATTAACACAATTAATATAAAAATACACAAACATTAAAATTAAATCAATTAAATTAAATTACACTTAATAAAATAAAATAAAATCAATTAAATTCAATAAAATTCAGTACAAATAAATCAAATAAAATTACACTAAGGCCCGATTTTTCAATCCTCAGTTATGTGTTATCCAACGAATAACATTGTCATTGTGACATATTTTCTAAAGAGACTCTGTCCTTATGTCAAATTATTCAATGAATAAACTTTAACTGACGATTAAAAAATCAGCCCTTAGTCACATAAAATAAAATTTAAATTAAATTACATCACAAAATTTCAAAAGCACAGTAATTAAAAAAGTATTTTGAAATCAGTCAGTACATGAACCATGTTGCAATGGTTCAAGTACTGACATTCAATTAATCACTACGCTTGTCGAATGCGGGTTGGTGATCACAAACCCGGGCTATGCATCGAAAAATCCGAAACTTTGCCGACCGGAATTGAACCCGGGACCTTCGGGCATCGGACCGAGCGCTCTGCCACTCGGCCACCGAGTCGTTTTCAAAACGATTACACCTGTTTATTGAGCTGGTGATTATTATCTTTACAGACGATGACGTCCGAGTGCGCACGAACAAGTTGTTTACGTAAAAGAATTTTCTGTGAATCTTACGCGAGCGACGTCGTTATATCCATTCCACTTAATCACAAGTTTGATGTTTCTCCGAAAGAAATTACAATATTATTGTTGTTTTATTATAAATTCAGTAAATTACTAATTATATTGAGAGGTGCTACACGTACAATTGAAAGGTGTCGACACGTAGGTGTAATTGTTGTGTTTGTGTGCGCGGGACCAAAATAGCGAGTACAATTTTTTGTTTAATGTGTTAAAAATAACACAGTGTTGCAAAAAACAGCCTATATAAAAAATACTAACTTCTCAGAGCACAAGATGAAATTCCTTACTTGTATCTTTTATTTACTTTAATTCATGCTAACGTGAATATTGACATAATAGGGAATTTGATACAAACCTTGAAAAAATAATAATTTGACTAGTTACTTATTTAAAAATAGATATTTAATAAGTTATACTTATAAATTATTATAAAACAAAAATCAGCAAGAAATTGTTTGCAAGGTATAGAAGAACTCAAAACTTACAGGCGTTACTTAAAAACGGTAAAATATACAATATTAGTCGAATCTAGTCTAATCTTAAAAACAAAAGACAAAGTTAATAAAAAACATGATCGCATCAACAACCATAAATCCATAGTTCAAACACATGCGTCGATATATGTATTCGTTCAAATGCTTACGGCGCCGGCGTTTATAACAATGATTCGCAGGTGTCTTTGATCTTTATGATTGCAAGTCTGCGAAGGGTTTTAGTTTACGACTTAGTATTTTTAGAAAGAGCAAAGGTTGAACAACCTGTAGATTTTCTCGGAATACGTAAAACTCGTAGGAAGTCTCCAAATGAAGATAGAAGGTTCGAAATAGGACTGTAACCCCCGTATTAATAAACAAAGTGTAAGTACTTACTCCGTGTATTATTTCCGTCATGTAAACTTCATTTCATATTAGAGTAAAAGTGACAAAACACGGATTAACTACTCCAAGCTTACACTTTGTTAATTAATAAGCCTCTAAGATTTGAGTCTACTTAAAGCGTGTAGAAATTAATATGTCTATGCATTTTATGAGTTCAGGTTTTGTAAATAACTCAGCAATTTAATTTATGATGCGTTGTATTATTTTGGCTTGACAACTACTTTGAAAAATGTAATCGTGTTATATGGAGAGCTATTAGCCATTACAGCAATGTTGTGTCACTTTTGTGTTCCGACCGATGGCCAGTTTTAAGGATAGGAATTGGCGTGAAGTGCGCTTCCATCTTTGGCTTTGTAGTCACTTATCAGGTGGATGAAGGCAAAGATCATTCCCGAAATGCCCGAAATAAAGAATAAAATATGTGTTTCTAAAGGCAATTTGTTATATAAACTGCAAAAGATATATAATGTAGACATTGATTTTACACTAAAACTATCTTTTTTGAATTTAAACTAACATGATTGGTAGGTTTCATATTTTTTTGCATCGAATGTAAACAAGATAAGAGGTAAGTGCAATGGAAGTTTAACCCTCAAACGACGCAGATATCTGTAGGAGCGTAGAGCCGTAATAAAATTGTTATTGCTGTGCATTAAATACAAGTAGATCGTATGTGTTGTATGAGGCTTTAAACATCAAGAAACCTAAAAAAATAAAAAAAAAATAAAAAAAATAAGCGTTACTATAAAAATAAATTTATTACGTCCAGGCAAAAATGTGGAAATTCTAGTAAATAAAATAAACTTAACTAAAACTATTACTAAACTAAAATATGGCGTCAAAAAATTCCTCCGCGTCACTGTCGACTGGTAATGTACCCAAGAGACTGGCGGCATTGCCACGTTGTATGGCAATGCTTAGCCTCTGGCCAAGGTAAAAGCCAGCCTTTGGGTCATGGGAAGAGTCAACCAGCCGTTTGGAGATGTCATTAACTAGAACATGAGCACTCGGACCCCACGGCCCGAGGTTTTCAACCCCAAACGGCTCGAAAATATAATTGCCGATAAGGTTATTTTACTTTCGCCGCTTGAGGTTTTCTGCAGCCGCAGCAGCAGCACCAGCACAGCACGCTGTGCTAGAAAGATGGGATGGCGCAATATCGACACAAGTTGCATCCCACCTAAATAAATAAGTTAAAAAAATACATACATACATACATACATACATACATACATACATACATACATACATACATACATACGTATGTACGTACGTACCTACATACAGACATACATACATTCATACATACATACATACATACATACATACATACATACATACATACATACATACATACATACATACATACATACATACATACATACATACATACATACATACATACATACATACATACATACATACATACATATTCATCCATACTCACACGTGGGACAAGGTGTAGACAGAGCTTGGAAATCGCAAATTTTGAGTATACTCGCTATAGTGACAGTGACCCGACGACTTTTTTATTTAGCATAAACAAGGTAGGGTTCGGAGGTGGAATAGATAGCATCAATGATGGGGTGCTGCCTGAACGCCTGACGTGCAAGCATCTTGGAGCCCTAGCGTTTGAGTGGGCTCTATCTAACGACATGCACGGGAAGGTAGGCAGCTGACACATTATATTGACATCCCAGACCTGCATTTGATTAGCTTCTTATAATATGTGCATACGACATCCACCGGGGCCATCGTACGACATCGGCCGGAACCCTAGCTTGCTGCACTTTAATTTATTTTGTTTTGCGAAAGTTGCTTAATCACAACATTAAGTATTATATATTCAATGAAATATTACGATTATTTTATTATATTGGCCATAACTGTCCCACTCCTGGGCCAAAGGCCTTCCCACACTTTTTCCACACCTTCCGGTCCTCTGCAATATACCTAATGCCATTTGTAGTTTCTTCAGGTCTCGACAGCAATAAAACAGCACAAAACGAGCAAACTATTTTATATTAAAACGATTAAAATTACGATGATAAAACAGTATGCGGGACAATAGAATTTTAGTAGCGAGAGGGCGCGGGCGTTCCTTGCTGTGCTAGTGGCTACTACTGGACAAATTCAAAATGTTCGCTTTATATCCGCAAGGACGTCACCGCGCTCGGCCGTTAACAAACATTTTTGCGACTGCCTTACAAATAAAAATAACAAAAGAAAACACAAATTATTACAACTAAAAATTAAAAAGTGCGTCGCCTACACCATTCTTTCATGAACATATCAAGGTCGTCCCACCATCTTCGCCTTGGTCTACCAAATGGCATAGGATTTTTTTTTTCTATGTTTATTTCTAATTGCGATTGTCTTTAAAAAGTATTGTGTTTTTCTCTTATTCTTTGTGTACGTGTTGACTGGATACCAGTAAAGGTTTCATTCATTAGCTCATTAATTTTACCATAACGGTTTATCCCTTCCAGAACCTCCGCATCCAGGAGCTCCGAGAGCAAGCCCTGGAGCTGCACTCGGACATTGCGGCGGCAATGCGTGAGCTCCAGGTCCCGCCTGAGGACATCGCCGGCTACCAGCTGCCGGGAGGGGTGCCGCTGTTCCCGGCCAAGATTGGCGAGCCGGGCTACTTGGGGGATAACAGGATCTTAGGTGAGTACTCAGGGGAATATGCTAAAGCTAAAGTTTTGTCCCTAAATGGAACATGATTGGGTACAGAATGACAACTGCTGCCTCTGATTAAAGAACTAGTTTCAGACCCAGAGATCTTTTTTTATTTTATTTATTTATTAGTTCGTGCACAAATATACAGCTATAAACAGTTAACATTAAGGACAACAGTAGTACACAGGTAAGCTTATCTCGAAAAAACCGAACAACTGTGAGTCTGACTCGCGCACGAAGGTTCCGTACCACTGTAAAAAAGTTCAAGTTCCTACCTGCTATCGTTATTAAGACCGAGAAAATAATTGGAAAAAATCACGTTTGTTGTATAGGAGCTCCCCTTAAATAATAATTTCATTTTAATTTAATTATTTATTTTTAAAGTGAATAATATAACTCAATATTCTGTGAATATTACAAGCGTCTACCTGTTGCCGTTATCAATATCGAGACAAAACGAGCTTTATTGTAGCGGAGCCCCCCTTGAATATTTGTTTTGTTTTAATTAAATTATTTATTTTTACAGTGAATATATAACTAAATATTCTGTGAATATTACAAGCGTCTACCTGCCGTTATCAGTATCGAGCAAAAACATGCAAAAAAAAATCACGTCTATCGTATGGGAGCCCCCTTAAACATTTATTTTATTCTGTCTTTTAGTAGGTATTTGTTGTTATAGCGGCAACAGAAATGAAAAAAAATCTGTGAAAATTTCAACTGTCTAACTATCACGGTTCATAAGATACAGCCTGGTGACAGACGGACAGACAGACAGACATACGGACGGACAGCGGATCTTAGTAATAGGGTCTCATTTTACCCTTTGGCTACGGAACCCTAAAAAAGACCATGAATGATGGCGACACGGTAGAAATTTAAGTAGTTAGATCTTAGGTTTATTTCCAACTGAAATATTACTTACTTGTTTTGGTAGGCCATAACATGAATGCAAGTCGCTCTATTAAGACACTTAAAGACAAGATAACCACGTCTTTCAAGCTCTATTACGATACCCTTTATAGGTATTTACGCTTGTCATTTGCATAGACATTTTCAAATAAATGTCAAATTGACAATGTCGTTCATTCAAAATCATCCAAAAAAGTATCGCGATCACAATCACTGACACTTGTGAATTAGTTTGAAGTTTTTGAATAGCTTTCAAATGTCAATTGTGAAAGGTATCGTGATAAATTAGACAAAAAGCCCCCTGCACCCTGACTATGAGCTCTTATTGCAGTTGTGGAAAAGAGACGCGAGTATATTCGCCGCTACACGCTTCTCATTTTCGCTTTGAAATGTCAAATGTGAAAGGTATCGTGATAGAGGTTGAAATTAGACAATAAGCCCCCCCTGCCCCCTGTCTATGAGCTCTTATTGCAGTTGCGGAAAAGAGACGCGAGTATATTCGCCGCTACACGCGTCTCGTTTTCACAACTGCAATAATACTGCTTAAGAGCTCGTGGTTACCCCTCTGATCTCTGCATGAAGTATTTGCCGCGTTAAAACACAGCTGATTGCCACTAAACCATTTGGATAAATAGCAAAAGTATTTCCCATTTTCCAGGCGCTCCGACGGACCTGAACCGGTACAAGGCAGACAAAATCGAAGACATAATTCCCTTCGACTTCATCAGCAAGTCCATCTACTCGGTGGGCAACTCCAATCCCAAGCGGCGGATAGAAGCGCCGCTGAAGGAAGCACTCGATGACGTCATAAGAGAGGTGAGTTAAATGGGGATTACAAATTTGACAAATTTTAATTTTAATAAACAAAGGCCATGTCTCTTCCTACACCTATGAGAGACATGCAGGCGTGACTATGTATGTATGTAAAATTAAAGTATCATCTTTCACGACACCTAAAAAACTGATCGCTTTGAAATGTTTTTATCGTTACAATAATTGTCTCTAAATAAAATAACATTTTTTTTATTGTATTTCCAAGATAAACAGTTTGATCCCCATCATTTATACTTATAGTAAGAGCTTTGGTCCGCTACAAAATAAATATCTTGATCCCTAAAACAGTTAATTAGTCATCAAAATGTGTTTTAATTTTGTTTCGATTACTAATAAAGGTGGATCGTTTGGTATCATTAATTATCAAAGTACGAGTATTTCGATTATCTAATTTAGTAACTGTAACACAAGGAAAAAGGTATACGAGCTCTAACTGGAGTCCTTGTACCGAGAGGAACCTGTAAGAAACCATAAATATTATAATAATAATAATAATAATAAATCTTTATTAAATAACTTATTTTACAATATAACCAGAATACTAAACATACTATATAATCTATTAATACTAATACTACTAATATACTAATACTATATTAACTTTATGTAAGAAATTAAATAAGGACAAAACTTTCTTATTTTACATCGTCAACTATTGGAAAACTTAAATTTTATAGGGAAAATAATACGAACTAAAATCATCATCATCATCATTATCAGGCTTCTATTGCTGAACAAAGACACACGAAAAAACCTAACATTATTAATTTTTCAAAAACCTAGGTGATGGAGATAATCAACGCACCGTCCCGGCAGCGCGGGCGCGTGATCGACTTCAACGAGCTGCTGTATGGGTACACGCGGCTGCAGCCGCTGCACGGCGTCGACCACGTGCTGGACCTGCTGCTCAAGTACCGGCGGTACCGCGGCAAGAAGATGACGGCAGCGGTGCGGCGGCACGCTTATCTGCAGCAGTCCTTCTCAGGTGGGTCTGGCTGCGGTCTGAAGACAAATTCAAAGCATTTATCGACGTAGTACATTTTATTGGCTTAGGTTCTAAACTGATGTAGGTGCAAAAGTTGACGGCAGCGGTGCGGCGGCACGCTTACCTGCAGCAGTCCTTCTCAGGTGGGGCTGGCTGCGGTCTAAAGACAAAAGCAAAGCATTTATTCCAAGCAGCATCATTTGGCTTAGGTTACGAAGTTAATGTATAGAAGATGACGGCGGTGGTGCGGCGGCACGCCTACCTGCAGCGGTCCTCAAGTGGGCCTGAGTACGATCTGACGACAAAGATAAAGAATTTATCGTCGTAGCACAATTTGGCTTACGTTCTAAAGTGAATGTACAGATGATGACGGCGGTGGTGCAGCGGCACACGTACCTTTAGCAGTCCTTCTCAGGTGGGCCTGGCTGCGGTCTAAAGGCCAAAGCAAAGTGTTTATTACACGAAGCACAATTTGGCTTAGGTTCTAAAGTGACTGTACAGAAGATGATGGCAGCGGTGCGGCGGCGGCGCCACGTTTACCTTCACCAGTCCTTCTCAGGTGGGCCTGGCTGCGGTCTAAAGATAAAGACAACGTATTTATTCCACGTAGCACAATTTGGATTAGGTATTATCTTAATGTTACATTGCTACGACGAAAAGAACCCCAGCGTATGTTAGACCACAAGAAAAAGAAAGAGACATAGCGGGGGGAACTTATAAGTGTAGACTTGATGCTATTTTGTTGGTGTTATACACGGATTATTTTAAGCTCACTTGACTAACTGATCTAATTTAGTCTAAAAGCTTTGTCAGACCGCAAGCGCTTGGTTGGCTACCCGCTTGGTAGCTAACCAAGCTTGGTGTCAGCTGTATAGTTTGATCTGCTGCGACAAATCGGACCTAATGATAAATATTTTGCTGACTAATCACGATTCCTGTATGTAAGAATCCTGTCCTGTAAGAATCGAGAGAAATTTTAACTGTTTAAGCCATCATTTTTACTTTACAAGTTTACATTTACCATCAGATGAATTTAATTAATTAATTAATACATTTATTTTTAATTATTACAGGAATGGAAATACGAGAATTGCCCATGGGCGATCCACCACCGAATGAAGACCCTGAAAGCAATTATGGGGGAAAGATTGATGCAAGTGATTACGACGACTTCGACGAGTCCAGTGCACAACAGCAGCAAAACGGATTCCTAGACTTTGGCAAACTGAATGTTAGAGAGGCTATAGGCAACGGCCTCGAAAAGTTACATAAGAATCTGCCTAAAGTATTAAAATGGGGCGATACAAATTCCCAAGAATACGCGGTTTATGGCAGAAGAATTCATTTCATCCTTCCTCTAGCGGGGAGACAAGAGGTTTTCGGTAGATTTATGAAGAATTATGAGGACATAGTATTAAAAACCGAAGAGGCTGTGACATTGATAGTCGTACTATATTTAGATAGTAAGAATCCAATGGATTATCAAAATGCGGAGAATTTAATTAATTACTATAAAGATTTGTACGCTAAAGATATAAAAGTAGTTATGATGGGTTCAACAACATTTTCTAGAGGAGCCGCTTTAACGGAAGGACTGAAGTTATTAGCAGATGACGATCTAGTATTCTTCATAGACGTCGATATGATGTTCAATTTTGACTCTCTAAGGAGAGTAAGAATTAACACAATTAGATATTATCAAGTATACTTTCCAATCGTGTTCAGTGAATACAACCCAGAAGTGGTGAACGGTGACGACTTTAACAAATTCAAAGGCGAGGACCGTGTAATAAATACTAATCTAGGCAGATACGTGGTTACGTCTGAAAGTGAAGTGAAATCTGATAGGGAGTTAGCTAATTTAAAATACAGTAAAGAAATATTAGATGAATACGGCTACTTTAGGCAATACGGCTTCGGTATCCTCAGTATATACAAATGTGACTTCCTAAGAGTTGGTGGTTTCGATCTAAACATTAAAGGTTGGGGATTGGAGGACGTGCAGTTGTTTGAGACGCTCATAAAGTCGAACTTGACAGTGTATAGAGTTGCTGATAGCAGTTTGGTTCACATTTTCCATTCGGTAGACTGTGATAAGAATTTGGAGAAGAGTCAATTCCTAATGTGTTTAGGGACGAAGGCTTCAACGTTCGGCAATGAGAAGCACATGGTGTATTACATGTTAAACCACCCAGAACTGTTGTGGCCGCAGGAGGAGACAGAAAAGGGTGTTAGCTAGTACGGGGTTTTATGTAGGTTAGGATTTCGAATTTTATGAAGAGATTCTTTTTAAATAACGACAATATTATTAGACTTTACACAAGCGTTTGAAAATTTTAATAAAGCCTTTTTAGTTTTACAGATTATACGATGAGCGATCGATTGTAACAACGTATTTATACCTTATTGGGTTTTAGCTCTCTCAATGTAAGTTTATAAACGTCAAGGTATTGTAATATTGCGACTTTAGTCAAAGATTTTTATAATTTGTAAAATGTAACTTTAACATTTCCATTTTACAACCAATGCATTTTTATACAATTTTGATTGCATTATTTTAATCTATCGTAAGTAGGCGGTGTAGAGGTAGGTGCTTGGTCTCGAAAGTGAAGTTGATTGTATAAAGCATTTATAAATACTATTTGTAGTTATGTTATTTTAAGTAAAATTAATTGTACATTTTTTATTGTTCCTAAATACCGTATGTTAAGCAACAGATCAAGTTGAACGCTTTGAGCACCATGTCACAATGACTAATAAAGCAATATAGTTATTATATGGTACACTTTTGCTCCGGTCCATATCTGCTGATATGACAAAGTTCAAAAAGTGTTCAGCAACTTTTGTTGCTCATTATTCTCGTACGCAGTCGTTTAGTTGTTGTGTCTAAAGCTATGTTCACCACTTATCTGTTTTACAGGATAAGCTTGGATCAAGCTTTAGATTAATTTGGTGGTAAATGGTTGTATAGAAACAAGTAATGTATGTTACATACAATGTTTTAAAACTTTCCATGTAGATATATTTTTAAATGTAAATGTTATTTTTCTAAATTGGAACACTTTATTCCAGAAAATTATTAGGTTAAAGCTTTGTTCTAGACTTGTAACTAATTCTTTGTTTTTCATTGTACATTGCATTATTCGCTCATCTTTTGTTTCATATCTCTGTCTTCATGCTGGTTCTCATTGATTTTTCGTTATTATATTAGGAACAAGGTTAGAAATGAAACAAATATAATAAGGATATACATATAATACTCTTTGTTGACATAAATAAGGTTGTGAACTCAAACTCACATTGTTAGTTGTATAAAATAGACTTTCACTTAAAAGGCCATTTACTTATACCTATTTCAATATTTTCATTACAAATTTATTTATTATTTTACAGTTTCCTTGTACGTATAATTATACGGAGTATACTCTGAAAATTATATATTATAACAGCCTAAAACAGAAGAAATGTATAAATATATTGCTATTGGAAATGAAATCTGTAAGATATAATTTTATTTGTAACAAGATCTAAAATTGTATGATACGATACAATACGATTGTATCTTACGTACGTACGAAATGTATATAGGTACTTTGTTTATGTATTATGCATTACACGACTATCTAGATTTTGCGAATGCTTGTGTGAAATTCAGCCTTTTTCAAATTCATAACTCCCGGGAGGATAAGATTATTTTGCCTGGATCCTGATATGATCTACCTGAGTACTATGTTTCATCCAAATCCGTTTAAGCGTGCTCAAAGAATAAATAAACAAATATTTTTTGTATTTATAATCATGTTATTTGTTATATACCAGATATTTTAGCGGCAGATTTTACTAAATGTTAAATGGCAACTTTTATTATAATAATTAAATAAATAATAAAAGGGTTTAGGAGAGACATTTCTTCAGCAGTTTACAAATATAAAATATATACAGCATTTACACATATTGCTTTTGTATAATGTTGTGAACTGTCGCTTTAGTCAATTTGCAAGTAGTACTATGCATCAAGAGAATGCAACTTTTTTGTTTTTACTTTCGCAATATGATGCATTATACCTATTAAAAACCAAAATACCCTTTTGTCATAATACGTTAACGTTACGTTAAGATAAAAAGTTCAACAACTCAAACGTTAACCAGACAGATGTAAAAGCACTTTAACAATTGTACTTTTTTTTCAAGGTTATTGTATTACACTTCGCAAGCAGAACAATAAGGGATTCGATATAAAAAATTAAGAAGTCGATATAACTTATAAAGCTATTGCTTATTTCATTGTCTCAGTCAAATGACATCATAAATTGCTAAATGATTACATTTAAAAAAACACATTACATTATATATATATTATTTACATTATTACATTTGAAAAGCATTAGCTTTTCTTGGCCGGTCTAGCATAAAACACATCTAGCTGCAAATCTCGACCTTCAGCGTGGTTATCATCTTTAAGTGTGTGAAAACAAATAAATATTGCTAGTTAGCTTTTGTTATGAAATATGATGTCACAATCAATACGACATCGGGTTATTAAGGGCCACAATGACCTTTATTAGTGTTTTAAACCCAGGCAGAAAAACTTTCCCTGGTGGATTTTGACAATCAAAAGACAATCGATGTCTTTCATGTCTTTGTTGTAGGTACATGACAAGCACTAGTCTTATTTAGTAAAAATAATCAAAAATAAACCCTGAAAGTGTAATTATTTGTATAAGACCTGTGACTTATACTTACACTTATTTATTTTAAAATAAAATACCTGCCACTCTTTCAATGTATATGCAAACAGACACATATTCAGTATAAGTCCCATAGAACATTGTTAAACACTTAACTTTAATCATAATTTGTTTCCATCAAGTTCCAGAAGCAGTATTTTTCATTAGTCCATGGATAGAGTTAACAATTTGTATGAGTTCTAAGAATAGTTACAAGTATAGTTCACAAGTTTCTAATTAGATGGCGCATTAGACACTCAAAGGTGTGGCAATGGTCTCCCTGTAACGAAGAATCTAAAAGTTATTAGCTCTTGATTGATTGATTTATTTATTGAAGAGGTACACCAGCAGCAATATACATTACACATTCATAATACTGGTCTGAGTTCTAATATGTTCGCCGATTACATGTGTACACAGCATTTGCTATAATGTAGTTACTATCGTAATGTTAAATGTTATTCAAATATTAGCTATCTAATGGTTACTAAGAAAAAAACTCAAGAAAGTATTAAATTCACAAAATAATTCATATAACCCTGATCTAAAATAAAGTAAATCCTTGGTGAAAAGATAACACACAAGTACATACATTAGGTAGAAAGATGGGACAAAAATTGTTCGTTAACACCCTAACGAAACTCCCTGGAGAAACAAAGTTTGGTTCACGTTTGACTTTGTGCAAATTAGCTGTAAATTATTATAATGTGCTCACTAAGTGCCAATTACTAGATTTAAGTAGCTAATTATCGGAACGCAAGTTACTAGAGTCCGTCTCGATATAGTTTGAGGTTGTCTGAAATACGCCAATGTGATTTGAAAGTGATGAACATTAATGAATATATTTTTGGGCATGATGGTTTGGTTTAATTTTTCTTCCTATAATTTTCTCAGGTAAGCGTCTGGCCTCGTTTGAGTTTCACCCGGAGTCCTCAAATATTTGCGAAACTGCCTATTTTTCTTTGAACTGCCAACTCACAGCAGTGCAATCGTACGACTTTGCACGACATAATGTCCAAAAACATGGAACTAATTGCCTGCTCGTGTGCTTATAACTAATATTAAATAATATAACCTTATAACTATCGAGGTTTCCAACACGTGAGTTTCTTGAAATTTTTGCGGGCGTGTTCACAGCTTATCGAAGTTTCATCGCAATCAGATTAATGGTTTAATAGTTATAATTGTTTTGGAACGCCTCAGCTCATTATACCCATTTCCTATTGGTTGTTTCTTGGCGACCAAGTAATGGAATGGCGATATAATTGTTTTGTCAGTATGAAAGTACTGCCCTAGGAAAACTTTTTTGGTCCGGACATTTTAACCTTTTTACCGCCAACAACTTCTATAGAAGTTCGAGATTTTCGTGCCGTCCACGCCAGCACTTCTATAAAAGTTCTTCTTTGTACCTACTTTATTAAAATACATTTATACGTTGGCGTACAGCGGGACATCGCGTGCAGGATAGTTGGGCGGTGAAAAGGTTAAAACCTTTCCAAGGTCCATAGTCAAAGTGAGACTGAGGTATTAGTCGTCATTTCAATGTGGCATGCTCGCAAAATTTTTAGAAAACCATAAAATTTTGGTGGTATTTTTCAAATAACCCTGTATATTAGGCACAAATTACACACGCCTGCAAATTAGTCTACTACAAACTGCCATATTTCCTCAATAGACATTGAACTTTATGTCTATTTGATACGGTTGAACAAGTGAACCACAAACTGCCAAATTTCCTCAATAGACATTGAACGTTATGTCTATTTGATACGGTTGAACAAGTGAACCACAAACTGCCAAATTTCCTCAATGGACATTGAGCTTTATGATCTATTTTTTACGGTTGAATATTTACTGAAGAAAGACAGTGGACAGTCTGATATGCGCCTGTCTTTACTTTTATTGCTAAGTAAATATAAGATACATGCCAATGAATGAAAGCGTCTTCGTTGACAGGCGTGATGGCTGGTCTACAGCCTCTTGAGGATTTAAATACGTTGGAAAAGTAGGCATTAGGTAAGCACTTGGTGATTTACCGCGACTGACGCGAACGGTTAAATTGGTGACAAGTGCGTTTTCTATTGGGCAATCCATTAAGTACTGGTGTGACTCAGCGTTAATCTAATATGATAGCATCTTATATAATATACATATGTCGTGTGAAAGCATTATTATTGTTGCGTTGTCATTTTATACAATAATCAAGCAATTGCAAACATAATAGAGCGGTCACCACACCAAAATCTCCATGAAATCTAAACAAAAAACACAATTTCAAAACATTTATCCCTCTTCTAAATCTAAGTGCCTTTACAAGTAACCGTTTTAAACTTACTTCAATTTATCTAATTCTTTTAATATACTTATAAAAAATACATGGGTATTCTTCCTACAACATGGGGTTCAATAAACGTGGTGCGAAGAAGCACCTTGCTTGCTGTTCGGCAAGGTGAGAACGACTACCTAGTGAGGCACAATCCTACTTATCTTTTTGTTTTTATACGAGCTGAATCTGCATCCAGACCGTCTCACTAGGTTGTTGCAGGCCCGGGAGGTGTGTAGGGTTGGTCACCTGATGGGCTGGGCTGTGACCGACCCACTAAACCGCCCGACATCCGCCTTCCGCTTTTGCGGAACCCCGAGCACTCGATGGAGTCACTCGCAGTCCGCGCGGTGCAATCCTACACAACTAACTGTCTTCACAACTGGATTCTGTTTCTGCTTAACATCATATAAACCGGAGTCACTTGCTAACTCTCCTACAAAAAGGTCGTATACAAAAAAAGGGCAGACGTCAAATAACTTAAGGAAATCGGATAAGCCAATCGAAACTCGGCAAACAAACGCTCGTTAACCGGAGTGCGGAGTGTTTCGCAACTGCTGGACTCGAAACAATGCGATTGCAGCGCAGTTCAGGTCGAAGTCATCATCGTCATTAACGTACTTACCGAGAGACATCGCAATTAGTCATTGTAATGATCATTAGGAAGTTAGTAAGCGTAATGATGAAGAGTTTGTTGGCGTAGTGGCTTACGCGTTTGTGTTGCGATCATGCAAATGCATGTTAAGTAATTTTCACAGCGACGACGGGTGACCAAACATAAAAATCGTAGGTACAGACGCCTCATCAACCTATCCAAATCTGACAAAATTGTTCAAGAAACGTTCAACCATATGCCTAAAGGTCGAGACTGACTTGTAACGTTTTGGTGTAATGTATCGAGTTTTTGTAACAGAAACCCAAGACTGACTTGTAACGTTAGTTTGTAATGTATCAAATGTAATGTGTCGAATCCCTTTGAGTGTTACATTACAAGTCAGTCAGTGCCTGTTTGTTGCCTTGGATTTTAAAAAGGTATTGTAAGCTAATAAAAGAATCCTCAGAAGCGTAAAAAAGTAGTGTTTTTTTTATGTTAACAGGAGGCAAACGAGCAGGCGGGTCACCTGATGGAAAGTAATCACCGCCGCCCATGGACACCCGCAAAACCAAAGTTATCGCAGATGCGTTGCCAACCTTGGAAAGGAGTTGGATCTTGAGGAGGAAGTAGGTATTGGGAGGGGGGAGGGGTGAGAGATGGGCCTCCGGTACTTTCACTCACCGGACGAAACACAACAGCAACGAGTGCCATTGTTTCACGCCGATATTCTGTGAGAGGGTGGTGTTACGCCGGGCGAGCCGGCCCATTTCGTGCTGCAACGCAGCGTGGCTCTACCACTCAGACAGTGTTACTCATTTAGCACCACCCAGGGGTCACGTGTAGGGTCTCAAGGGTAAACCTACGGACGCGAGTAGCTTTAACCCCCAAACAGTGTAACAGCTAGTCTTTCTGTTACTGATATAGCTTTTCTTAAATGTGTACCTTGCTTTCCCACTAATGGCCCAAATCTGTCGACGACATTCTTACAAAATTTCTGTACTGACCAGCAAACTCTTGGTTTCTAAGAATATTCATTAAATTCGTAACACCATTTTCGTTTCTTTTTTGGTACAAATTGGATATCCAATATCGTTTTGTTCTTTTTCAAATAACAATAAGTTAGTAAAGTTAATGAAGTACACACAACCTCTACGTCTGACATTATGAGTAAAAATGGAGCACACTTGAGCTAAGAGGTCGAATGATACATTACAAACACATGTTAATGTCCGTCTGTGTAACAAGATCGCCTCGAATGATACGTTACACCAAAATGTTACAAGTCAGTCTCTTACCTATAAACATAAAGTTCAATGTCTATTGAGGTTTGAGAATTTTTGGTAGTTAGATGTGCAGCCGTGTGTTCTTGGTAAGGCATGTCAAGCGGTTGGTCACGTTTGTTAACATAAGATGACGTCATTGCCAGCCACCAAATCACATTGAGCCAGGCAGCGTGTTGGATTGAAACTGATCCCAAGGGGCTGGGCAGCCCCAAAATGTAGCAGGGTATCTCGGTGTTTTAGTGGGCAGACCCTCCATAATATCAGGGGAGTTCCACATAACCGCCACGTCAACCAAGCGCAGCGTGCAATAAAGAAATTCACTGGACAGAAAAACCATATTGCATTATCTTATGGGTGGGTCCCATTGTAGTCCTTTAGATATTTAGTTTGTGGTTGGCCCGTTTGTCCGACCTATGGCCGCTGGAAGTGGAGTGGTTGGTTAATAGTAAGTATACTTGATTTGTTAGATGTATTTTCCGATTTTTTTTTCTTGTATAAAAAATTCCGAACGTCTTTTTTCACTGTAGACAAATTTCCGAACGCCTTATTTCCCTATAAAGACATATGCCTGTTGCCAGCTTGATGACAGCCTTATGCCAGCTTAATGACAGCCTTATGCCAGCTTGATACTTGCATAATGGCTGTGAGCCTTTCGAAGATGCTTCGAGCTATTCGAAGATGCCTCGAAGTCTGGAGTGACCGTTGTCTGTCTGTGATGCAATTTTATGTAACGTACATTAGACGCGAGATGTGAGAGATTACCCGTGGGACCATTTCATAATGTCTGATGTGATAGTACACGGCAGTGGCTCGCGCTAGTGGAGCCTTAAAAATAGCGGAAACAGTATTTGCAAATAAAAATTAACTTTTTTTTTTCTTTTTGTTATATGTACACGTATATAGTATTTGTTTAAAATATTGGTTATATTCAACTAAATGAAATGGATGATGATGATCCAAATAATTTAATTTATATCTAAGATAATTATAAATGTGTATTTTTCTCTATCTTACGTATACAATGTTTGTTTCTCATAAAAAAAACCCAAGATTTTTCAGATTTGCTGGTATTTCTTTTTGTTCATTGTTTGTGTTCCATGTTATAGTGAGAGCACAGTGAGAACACAGCGTATATCTATCTAACTCTAAATAAATAAAACAATAAAATGCGTTTATTTCGACCAACTCATAGGATCATAGGTACAGTAAGTATCAAATAATTCAAAATAAAAATAAAAATTACAAAATAAAAATTCTGCGAGTTTAAATGACAAAAGTAAAATACTCGTAGATAAAATTCCTACATTTACAGCAATCACATAAATAATAAAAAAAAAAATAATAAATTAGCTATAAATCAGCATTAAAATGAATAAAATACATTACACTAAGAAATCTCAACAATCAATTTATTAATTAGAATAAATATATAAAAACAAAGCATTTATTTGATTGCCACATTATCCTAAACCACGAAAACATGCCCTAAGTTACAGCAATTATGGATAAAGGGATAATCGACCCTGTCCGCAATCATCCTCAAGACGGTATTGGAGCTCGCCCAGACCCTGCGCACCAGCGACGCGCGCCTCTTGCGCATGGTCGCTTGGAAACAGTCCGTGCGCGCCGCTGCGAACATGCCCGAGGCGCTGCAGTAGCGTGGCAGTCCCAATACCGCCCTGAATGCGTTGTTGAACTGAACACGAAGGGCGTTGTAAACTTTCTGCGAGTAGTTGGCCCACAGGGCACAGGTGTACAGTGTTGTGCAGTATGCTCGAAAAAGGGTAATTTTTACCCCGTTCCGAACACCGCGAAAACCTACAAGCCAACATATTCACTCTCCGCGATAAAGGCCATGCCTCTCAGCATACTCTTTAAAGACCCTCATCAACTTATTCAACCCACTTATAGACGCGCTCAGCAGCACCATATTGTCAGCGTAACTCAGATTATTGACACACGTCATCGACATGGCAGCCGATATGTTGGCTGCTGAGGGCGACAATCAGCGCATCCAGGTACAAGTTGAAGAGCGTTGGCGAGGTCTAACCGCCTTGCCTTACACCGCACTCTATCCGATACGGCTTTGACACTGCGCCCGCACATCTGACGTTATTGGTTTGGTGCGCATACCAAATATCGGAACATGCTAATTATTTAATTCGGCAAATTTATGCTTCTTAACTTCTTCCATAAAATGTCGTACGTCACCAGAGAGATAGGGGTTTATTGTTCTACACTGTCGTTCGCATTTTCAGAGCCATGGCTTCGAAGGAAGTGAACCTGATTAGGCCTACTGGGGATACCACAAAAAAAACGCGCCACTTACTACCTCAAATGGTGGTGTGGAAATGAGTTATTTGACCAAAACGCTTGTTGGAGTTGACTTTGTGGCGCTCGTACGCTAAAACTATTGATTCTACAAAAAAAAGGTTACTACATAAATTGTAGGAAATTTTCTCTAGTTTAATTTATAACCTAACTATTTCCATTGTAAAATGAGCTGGAAAGGAGTTATTGTCAAAAAACTGTTTTTCCAGACGGCGGGAGCGGCAAAGATACGAGGTGGCAAAGTGAAATTCGAAAAGAGCACGTCAAAATCTATAAAATCACTAATTTTCAAAACTTCCGGAAAACTTTCCAGATGGAACTACCAAATGACTGGACTACTATGACTGTTTTGAGTTTAAAAATGTTGGTAGTTTCTTCGATTCTTTATATCGATCCCCTGATATAATGCTCTTTTAGGAGCCACGCAGCAATTATACGAATAAAATATTTCGCAGCAAAAAACTCAGAATGTGAAATATTTAGAGGTACTCTTCACTTGCAGCTGTAACAGTCATAAGTTTGTGTACAAGGCTTTCAGAATGTTAGGTAGCTTACACCAAAATTTGACGCTTTGTAAGGCGAGTGGCATAGCACTCTGCTAAATATTCGAATGACCTGAGTTCAATTCCCGGGTCGGGCAAAGTATGTTTCGGATTTTTTTAAAGAATAGTTATCCCGTGTTTTTAAGCACCAACCCGCATTTGGCGAGGTTTAAAGGATGTGTGAAACGAAACACCGACAGAAGTTATCTAGAGGGAGAGTCATCACACACTAGTGCGTGTCAAAAGACGCTTTGCTAGGCGAGTGGCAAAGCACTCTGCTAAATATTCGAATGTCCCAAGTCCAATTCCCGGGTCGAGCAAAGTGTGTTTCGAATTTTTCGCAAAGCCAAAGCATAAGCCAAAGCACTAACCCGCATTTGGCGAGGGTGGTGAATTCATTTAGAAATTTCCACGAGAGGGATTCAGAGCACCTTCACCACTATTATGTTACCGTGGTTGCATCCGACTTGTGATAATTTAGTCAATAGTACTCTATTGCCTAAAAGCCCACAGATTTCGCTGGCTCGGCCATCTTGAGAGGATGGGAGATCTGTTTTTAGAGTGTTTGCTAATTGAGTGATATGGCATTTTCAGAGTCACCGGACTTCTTGGGGGCGGCGAAATACTTAAAAGATGTGTGAAACGAAACACCGACAGAGGTTTTCTAGAGGGAATGGCGTCACGCACTAGTTCGTGTCTCCATTCCCTACATAGATTCTCCGAGAGGTTCGGTTCGGATCGGGAGGGAGGAGATTGCGTGGTGAAGCGAGCGTATGTGGGACGTCGTCCCAGGTACCGATGGTCGTGACTTACCTCACGTCGTGACTTACTCACTTTATAAGCCAAAGCAAATTTTTTAATAACTCTGAATTCATATGATCGCAATAAAATTGCTTAGATAGATAGATCGAAACTTTATTACTCAGACAGAGATAACAACAAACAGATACACATAATCTTAAAGCAAAGGTGCCTTATCGCTACAAGTGATATCTTCCAGACGACCTTTGGTGTAAGAATCCAAGATGGAGACAGAGGAAGTGCGCAATTAGACTGACTTCTTATTGTTTTGTATTTTAACTTGCTCGCTAATTATTGTTCATTATTTTATTTAGGTAGATCTACAGGTAACATAGTATACACAGTTTAAATTATTACTGCTCCATCGAGCCTTGGGTAATATTACTGTGTTAGTTTCACATTAGCTTTACTAACGACTGGCTCTTTTCAAGCAAAAACTTTTGAGGTGATATTTCAAAAGAGTTTCGATGGTGAAGACATAGAATTGCGCTAAGAAGTTTCATGTTTTAATAACGTCGTCTATTGAGGTGGCCCCCTCGATTACTTACGTAAAACATTAAAGTTCATACGTTTGTTTATAAACAGCGTTGCGCAAGGTGACTCCTCTATCGTAATTGTTGCGTGAATATGGTTCGAGATGAATCTTGGTCGTTAATTACACGTCTAATTGTTTCTCAATACGCGTTGTAGGTAATTGCGATCTCTTTGTGCTTTCTTATGACGTGTTACACTTAGATTTAAGAAAAAAGAGAGTAGAAGATTCTCTAAGCGATTCTCTGTTCTTTGCTTGCAGACCATCAGGTATTAGTTGGTGTCCCCCTCTGTCTCGCTCCAGAGTCCCTGACAGGGTTCTCCTGTACTTGGGACGGGGAAAGGCGGACGGGTAAGTCCCATATTACCTTGGCCTCTTCTGGGTCGGTTATGCGTATGCATTGACCTGGGTTAAAAATAAAGGATATCTAGACAGAAATTCGTAGACTCCGTTGAACATGTTATGGAACGTAAAGTTTAAATGTGTGAGGGCGCAGCAGCAAAATACAGCTTTTAGCAGCTTATGAGATGCTCGAACTCCAACTTCTAAAAGTTGAAGTTCGATTGAGTTGGTTGGAGTCTCAATAGGGTGTTTAATGCTTAAGAAGCTTGTAATAAATATGTACTATGGCAACAACCCCCGACTAAAGAAAAAATTAAGAAACATCTTACGACATTTAATAAGAATTAGTATCACACTAAAACATGCAAAGTCATGTTATCAAAAGTAGCGATGCGTCTTAAGTATAACTTGCAGGGATAGCATCGATAATATGTATGTTGATATTGACAGCATTTATTAGGGAATATTATCTAGCTATCTAGATTAATGCCTGTTTTCGGTTTCTAGCTTAGACAATTTCATAATAAAAATGTCATAAAAAAATTAGTAACTAGTTGTATGGTTAGTTAGGGGTTGCTTGTTCATGGCAACTTTTTAAGAGTAGAGGAATATGAGGAATGTGCATTGCTATTTGAATAGGTAGAATACAACAGGAACTAAAAATAAAAGCAGGCAATACGGTGACAAAATGTATTTATTTTTTTGTAAACAAAAATAAAAAGGCCTTACAATATAAATTAAGCTAATCTTATGATAAACTTTATACAGAGACATGAGTTTGTCCCAGCGGCTAGCCACTTCGTCCTTTTGGCGGCCACTCTGGCAACTGTCAAAGTGACATTGACAGGTGTCAGAGTGCCGCCATTGACGACTGGCTGGCCGCTGGGGTGAAGCTAACCCGTGCACGTGCATAGTCGCAAGCGTTGGCCGCGCTGATGGGATGCGGCAGACCGGCCTCACCTACATTGTACGTGACAACCGGCCCAATTGAATAAACATTCGGGCCGCCCTGGGTGGTGCAGACGCACCCGAATAGTTAACAACCGAATAATTGTTGTTCTAAACTGATATGACTAACAGAACAGCTTAGAATCGTTCGGTGTGTGGTTTTGGTTTATTTAGTAGGGGCCGCCGGAGCTCTGGGCGGGGGCGCCGTAGGAGGATGAAGGTCCGGATGGGTATCCACCACCGGAGGATCCACTGGTCTGCTCGAACTGCGCAACCTGCAGGGCTTGACGGACTCCCTCAAGGTTGATGCCGACGACGCGGGCGGACGGCACTCCGTAAGAGGATGATGGGGCTCCGTAGGACGAAGATGGGGCGCCGTAAGAGGATGAGGGAGCACCGCCGCCGTGGCCGCCGCCGAAACCGCCGCCGCCGCCGCCGCCTCCGGAGGAGGACTCTTCCTTAAGGAGGATTTGGCGGATTTGTTCGAGGAGTTGAGGGTCTACGTTCTGGCCTTCGGAGGTCTGGTAGCCGGAGGAGACGGCGCGGTATCCACCGCCGCCGCCGCCGCCACCACCGCCGCTGGAGTGGCCGCCGCCGAAGCCGCCGCCGAAGCCGCCGCCGCCGCCGCCGGATGGCCGGTTGTAGTTGTAGCCGGAGGGGGGCTCGGCGCTGCCGCACGCCACCAACGCAAGGGCTATGCACTGTTGGAATAATAAAAAAAAATATAAGAACAGTTGTCAAACTTAAACAGTCTGTAAAAATTACACAAAAGGTAAGTATTGTTTGTGACAAGTGGTTATAGAATTGCACTTTAAGGTTCAGGTTCATAAAAACAATATAAAAAAAATCTTGGTATTAATTAAAACTCCATGACATTAATGATATACAGTCTCCCAAACACAAACGCGTCTAATACATTTGATTAAGAATGATTTATTATTATTTTAATTAAAATAGGTAATAACGTATTGATGCATCACTGACAGAGTGCAACTCAAAAGTTTCTTTAGGAACTCAAGTCATGGTTTATGTCACGGACCAAATATCTAGATAGGTCTGTGGTTTATGTCATCAGAAGCACACTCTTCTGAAGATTAAAGTTCACGCTTCCGCCTATAATATCTCACCAATAGTTACGCAACTGTATTTCTAAAGGGCGCGGGCGCCATTACTTCTCTCACAGACTCAGACACTAAAGGCTTTCTACAATGACCGTTACGTCTGCTAATTAGTTCACATCTTCGTATTAAAATGTATGTAAATAACAGTTATCCAATGGCTACGTCGCCGACGACGGCCGTTTATTGGCGAAACGTGTTGTTCTAACCGTTTAAAGTTAAAAGTGAAATTTTTATACTCTTCTTTATTGTTTGAGGTCACAGCTATTTATTTTGGTAGTTGTTTACCAAATACGAAGAACTTTTACTTCAATTCCGTGGGATTTTAGGAACTATGCATGCCGAATATTACTATAGACAGTGATATAATGCAAAAGTATAGACGTAATTGATTTATTGGTAGGACAAGAAAATAATGATTTTGGAGTTCGAAATTTCAAAACTCCATAAAGTATGTCCCACCAATACATTTGGAGCTAGCGGTAGCCTAATGCACAGTATACAAATCTGTTTTCATTTACTGATTTTTTTATCATTTGGTATTCATGTGGTAAAAACGAAATATCAACTTGACAAATATTTTTTTTTAGAACTTTTCATTAGCTAGGAAACGAATTAAAAATAATACGATTTGGCTAGTTACGAATTTATAGATAAAGCCACGGACGGGCTCAAATATTTCCTGACATACAAGTGCGGTACAACAGTTAAAGCAACACAAAAAATATTGAAGTCTCGCCACGCCACACGTTGTTACAAAATGTATGGTCATTCGTGCAACATAAACAATTAAACTGTCTGTATCGCAATGAAACTATTAGCCGAACAATGGTCAGCGAAAGCAAGAGGTCAGAGGTCGGGGCGCGGACGCAACGCCACTTGCGTCACTGAGGGCGCGTAAGTGGAGGCACTTCGCGTCGTGGGATCGCTATCATGGGATAATCTATGGACTAAAACCGTTGCGAATGGCTTTGTGTTGTAGGCGAAATTAAAAATGGCACTGGAAAAATACGAAAAACGTTGCGTCGCGCGTCTAATCGTCTTTGTAGGCTACTCATAGAAAAAAGCTTGAAAAATGATGACAATATCAGATGTGTCTCGAACCCAGGAACTTTCACTTCAGCAAGTGTGAATGCAAAATAATAATTTACCGAACCAGTATGTACCTGTTTAAGCCCAGCATTGTCTAAAGTGAGCCCACAATAAACGTAATGAAGTAAATTTTCAATCACGTAACCGTGTTTTCAGTTCCACCATTATATACATGGCTTTATCAACTAGGTCATCCACGAGAGCACTATGCCACGACGCTGTTACGTCACAAGATGGCGCATCTTCCGCCTTAGTTGGCCGGAAGTCATGCAACCGCCATTATCTGGAGCTTTCGACTCTGATCTCAGACGTTTGTTACGAGGTTATGACACAGACAGGCGATTAGATGTTCATAATTACATGTTGAAAATTCACTCGCTTTTCGCATTTATGGCTGTGATTCAAAAGTTGATGAATTTTAAACAGGTGTAACTGATTTTGTTGAGCAGAGTATCTTAACGATCTATTAACAACATTAACAACTATGTTGGTACAATACTCGTAGTTTAATGAATACTAAAATTAATGTTTTCTGGCTATGCCCGTTGTTCAGTGTACACAATTTATGTTTGACTTATCGACGACAGTTTGGTCTAGCACTCAGCTACTGCCTTTGTCTTTACCCTACCTGCATAACCAATCGTCATAGTTTCAAATAAGTATATTAAGTAGTATGAACAAAAAAGCATTTTATAAATTTAACCATAATAAGATTAGAGTTGTGATAATATTAATATGTCACAAAATTATAAACATTTATCAATGTTCGGTAGATCTTAGGCTGTTGTATAAAGTACCTAGTTATCGAAAACTAAAATGAATATGGCATTGAAGCAACGTCTCTTTTTAACAAACATGGTAATTTGATTTTCTGCCATACATACGAATGGAAAATATCATTCGCACTAGTGACTACGATAGATCCACGCACGGCCAACGGCAGACAGTCGCCGATTACTATAGATCGAGCTTGATATAAACAATTGCGTCACGAGGAAAAAATAATCATAAAATTGAGTAAGCCAGCGCTGTGCAGCATTAGATATTTCTTTCTAACCGAACAACCATGTCTGAGTTGCGTCAGGTTATGGACTTTGCATATCGATGGACTTCCAAGTGCTTACCCGCATTTGGGTCACACGTCGCGACACTTAAGTTAATGGGAAATAGATCTTTGTACTCGCTGCGGCAGCATGCTCTTCGGAGACAAATATAAATGACTGATGACAAATATTCTCGTCTCCGGGAGTAAAGCAAAATGTAAAATCAATTAGAAAAACTTAAGAAATGGTACACAAAATATATTACGTTGTTGTGATAAATGTGTTGGTAAAATTTAGAAAGCTCAGCGAATGTTAATATTATACTTTAGAGATTATTATGTTAATAAAATGCAAATAATTTTGCAGACACTATGAATGTAGAAACGTTTTAATAAATACCTATTGACCTGTGCACTTTTGAATTAATGAACGGCTATCGATTTTTTATCATATCCAATTATTAAAATAATGAAGTTTCATATGCGGCGGAAGAATACAACCAGCAATTATGATATAAATTAGAAAGTGAACACGTGATGCATTCAGTGAATTTATTTATCTATTCATTATGGTTGAATAACTATGATAACGAGCAGGTACTTTCTTAAAATTTATATTCGTTTATCTTAATGGAATAATAAGAAGATACCGACACATTTGTACAAGTTCTTCCTTCGTTCCTGTTGTGAACGCGCAGTTTCTATACAAAAGCATTTACGAAATTTATTAACTAAATTATTATTGTACATGATCAGGGTGTTAATAAATTATTACGACTCCTCATAATGCCCGCGTTGCGATGCTTGCGACCCCTGACCCGTGCGTTGCGCAACGCTGGAGATCGCGGTAAATCTAATTGGTAAATACGTCTGTGGGAGCGGTTTGTGACTAGCGATGGTGTCCTAGCCACAGGACCTTTTACAATGTTTGTAAGTCAGTATTGACTTGAAAGATATCCAGAAAACAAGAAAATAATTTAACAACATTTAACAGAATACTTTATAAATTAACCACAAAATGTCGGAGAAAAAATTTCAAAAACAAATCTGAATATAGACTAGTAACGAGAAACGAATACAAAAATGATTACAGTAGCTTGATTAGGAAGTTAAGAGCACTCTGTAAAGTGCTACCAACCGCAAAAATATAATTTGGATGCAAATGCTTTTCTGTGGCATAACAAAAAATTGTCTATTCTAGTCTAGTTTATGTGTCTACTGATGTAGAATTACAAAATCTTATAGCGCCCGGTCTGCGAGTGCTGAGGTTAAGCAACTTTCGCAAAGGCCGGTCATCGGATGGGTGACCAAAAATGTATCATCTCAAGCTCCTCCGTGCTTCGGAAGGCACGTGAAGCCGTTGGTCCCGGCTGCATTAGCAGTCGTTAACAACCACCAATCCGCATTAGGCCCGCGTGGTGGTTTATGACGCTTGTCCATCCATAGGGCTCTGCTGGGGCTCGTGCCCCAGCAGTGGGGACATAAAAATTGATGATTGCTGATGATGATGATGATGTTTGTATTACATAAAAGAATTGGTAATCTTTCATTGTCGCATACAAACTCAGGCATATAGAATGAGCTGCCTTTTTCCTCGATAAGAAGTACCCAGCATACCCAGATATAGCTTGTTACTTCACCCAGCAATTTCTTATTTCAACAACTAGTCGCCAAATTGACCTCCGCCCTCTGTTGCAACAAAGATACGCTCGCCACTTGTGGTTATGCGCTGCGTAACTACCTTAGAAGTAGATGTTCTGAGCTTTGCAATACTAGGACGAGATTTATTAGTACCCTCATTAGAATATCTAGTATCTTTAGAGTAAGCTCATGTGCTCCTTTGACCTGGCCGTATACTCTTGTGAGGAAAATTATTACCCTCATGAACTTACATTGCTGGTATTCGAAAATATGGCTAAAATTTGGCTTCAGTCAATACTGTGATGCCTTTTTTAAGTGCACTGTGTTCTTGCTAGAAACAAATATGCAGAAAGATGGTAGATGCAACGGATCCTACAACCGTGCTCAAATAATATACAAATAACAATAAGTGGCCTTATTTTCAGAACTTTGAAAAAATGAATTCCCACATTTTCGAAAAACGCTTATTCTCGCTTATTGATCGCGCGATTATTTTCTTTATTTTACAATTTTGAGAACCGCTTGTTTTTGATTTTACCTGACGGTAGGTGACTATAAGTAAATATATATAAATGATGATGATGATGATGATATAAATCTAGAATTACTAGGTACTGAAAAACTGAGTCTATTTCATTATTCTCAAGCTCTTTATCTCTATTACTGTCGCGAAGTTAGGACTCGTTCGTCAACACGAGTTACTGTCTTGTTTCTGCACTGTTGCGTATTACTGTGGAGATTACTGGAGATATTTCATGCGATTAAGTTATTATTATAGTCACATTACGATTGTTTACAGCAGAAAAATTCAATCTGTCTGGATTGGTCTGATCTAATCGAATTAAATCTGGCTACTTTCGTAAGGTGAACCGTTTTTATGTATTTGTACCTTGTTTTGAAATTTATTATTGTGGATTTCTCTTTAATGTTTTTCTTTCTTTCTTCTACATTTTTTATGTTTTTGAAGTAGACGATTTGCTATACATTTTGTCTTTCGTCGTTTCGTCTTTAATTGCGTTCTTTTCGTTTTAGTGATAATTTGCATGTCAATTTTACGGATATGATTTATTCACAGACAAAAAACAGTGTGATAATTAACTAGACGTTTGAATGGGAGAGATTGATCGATATAACCGAAACTACTCGTAATTGGGCTTTGTCTGTTGCGTAAAATTTAAAGTGATTGTTAGATATGGTGGATGCCAAGAAATTTCTATGTATCTTAATAAGTGAGCTTCTTAGCTAAGCAAACAGTACGTTAGGTAGGTTTCAATATTATAAAACGAATACTTTTATTTGCGAAGACTTCAGGACTAAGAAAATATATTAAATGAAATTTATTAGGTACTAATGAAATCCTAAACTACTTAGGATATTATGAACTTTTTTATAATAACTCATAAAAAATATATTGGGATTCTTAGGATCTGAGTGGTCTAAGAATTTAAGAGTTCAAATTTAATTCGAAAGTTTGGCAGTTAAATGGCCCGCTCCGTGAAGAACGTTACACGCGTCTTTAGATAAGACAGTGATTTATTGTATCACGCCACCGACCGCTCTGTTTTACGTTCACTCAGATGAGTCGATTCATTAAAACGATCGCGCTCGCCAATCACAACTTTAACGAGCTAGCAATATAACCCTTTATAAACACTAAACATTGAAGCAAAATCCTTGTTGTATGAATTCTGAAATCAATGAAATCGCTGCGATTTAAAACAAAGAAAAAACAAAATCAAATTGAGTTGTCACGTCACATTTTAAAAATGGAATCCTGCAGCGTTCACTGATTTCGGAATATCACAAACACTTGTCACTTGTTTTCTGTCACTGCACGTCACTGCACTAGACTTACCGCTACGAAGGCTTTCATGTTGCTTAGTGATGGGTCACTGCGGGTCGAGAAGGAGTAATGTGCTGTGTGGTGAGCTATCTCAGACTATATACCAAAACGTACGCGGTGGGGCGGCGAAAGGATTAGGTTGTGCAAGCTAGGGAGATGCTACGAATAGGAAGTTCTGTCTAATTGGGGGAGTCATACCAATTTTTATTTTACTTTTGGTGATTGATCGAACATACGGGGTCGGAGGTTGCGTTGGGTAATGGCTTTTGTTAATGAAGTGCGTTACTGTATTTTACTGTATTTGGTTTGCATGCGTAAATGGCGTGGACTAATTAAGATTAGTAAGGTAATTATAACGGCTAGCTTTTTTATTGTTGCAACGTAGGTAGGTACGATGCGTTTCTTTTTAATTCATGCAACGTTATTGATGTAATTTACTGACATAGTAAGAGATTTTGACTTTAGGATTTTTTGAAACGTCCGAGAGTAGATCCGTAGTGTTTCTTTTTAATTCCCAGCTAAATTTAAGAAAAGAGTATAATGGTCTCTGTAAAAACAGTTTGATTAATAAATATATTGTATTTTTTGCACAATAAGGTATATAATATTCTATCAGTTATTGTAACTTAAACTCTATTTGAGTTAAAGTAAATAATCAGCTTAAAAAACCGTTTTCCTTTAGCATTTATTTTGTTTTGTTTTTTTAAAATAGTAAAGTATTAACTGCCTTCTGTGGTCTAGCCATAAGACTACTTACCAGTCTCAAATCTAACAGGGTCCCAGGTTTGGTTTTCAACATTATTATTATACATTATATTGTACATTCTGACGACCTCCTTGGGCGAGTGGTTTGTACACCGGTTTTCATGATTTCGCCATCTCTGAGGTCCCGGGTTCGATCCCCGGTCGGATCAATATAGAAATACCTGTTTTTCTAAATTGTTTCGAGTCTGGGTGTTTCCTATGTATAATAAGTATGTATTAAAGTATATTAAGTATGTTTTATCCGTTGTCTAGTTAACCATTTCTCGAGTTTCTTAAGGAAGCTTTTCTTGGGGCTAGATAATTGGTGTGAGTGTGGGAAACATTTATTTACATTATATTGAACATAGTTTGGTTGGTTGCATGGCTTGTTTTAAGCCTGCCTGGCTTGCTATCACCATCTTGTGACGTCAGCTTGGTCCTACCACCATCTTTACCGTTACCATCAGGTTGCCTGGTGCGAGTTTCAACCGCCATTCGATCACGTTAACGAAAACTAAAAAATAATATGGAATTCAAGCAGCACCTGCTGGTGAAAAACAAGAAGAGTTAAAATTACAAACTCTCCTTCTCGTTGTAACGTGATCATACATGGAATAAAGTAAACACGCGGTCCCACGGAAGAGTTGAATTTGTCATACTCGGCATTCCCTTCCCCCCCCGCGCTCCCCGCAAAACGTGTGAACTTAGAATTGAGAATTATTATAACTTAGGATCTTGTACTGAAAACAAGTGTTTTATTTATAACTAAAACCCTAGAAGACACAATATGTTTCATCGTTAACGTGATAAAAAAGGCACACCGGTGTGATAAATATGGAAGGCGTCCCACCAACCACCATCATCAGCTCATTTAATGTCCCCTGCTGGAGCACGAGCCATTCCTATGGATAGAAAGGTAGAACGGGCCGTAAACCACCTCGCCCAGTGCAGATTGGAGGTTGTTAACGACTGCTAATGCAGCCGGGCCAAAAGACTTTAGGTGCCGCCTTCCGAAGCACGGAGTAGCTCGAGGTGAAGAATTTTTGGTCACCTATCTGATGACCGGCCTTTACGTAAGTTGCTTAAGGTGATGCACCGCTAAACAATTAATCTAATACGGAGCGTTTGCGCCCCGTACCATGAGAAAAACTGCTTTTTAAATAAATGAACTAGCATATTGAAGTGTGTGTTAAGACTAATCTACTAAGAAAATTTAGATGCTTAAATCGGTCTGGTTTGCCTGTAAAATGCAAATCTATGTTTTAAAAGAGGTTACTTTGATATTTTTCTCTGGTAAAAAAGTTGACGAATCGGGTTTCTGCAACTAGCCAAATGAAGTCAATTAAATGAAAAATCATGTTATCAAATATCACTTTCATATGTTTTGTAATTCATATTGTTTTCTAAAGTTTACGCGAACACTACACATTGAAATGAAACAACTTTTACGGATCTACTCGCGTTTATTTTACACATTACTTATTTAATGTTTATCCTGACGGACGTTTCGAACCCTTTGCAGGGTCCGTGGTCACAGGGAGACTGAGGTGTTGGTCATCTCATAATTAGTTGGTAGCTTGTAAATTCTCATTTAAATTTAATCAGGTGCGTTCCGTTTTACGCAGAAAGAGCTTACAGTATAGTATCTTAGCATCTTATCTTAGTATCTTTTGGTCTGGCAGTATGGTATCGGGGCTGGGATTTAATATTTTGTATGATGGGATCCCAGGCTGGTGGTGGGTGTTTTGTAATTGTTTGGAAAAATCAAGATCCCCGCCACGTAAATTTCTAATGCTTCGCCTTTTTCCTTTTGGATAGCGTCCCCCGTTGCGAAAGCGTTGTTGAACAATATTATTAAAAAAAAAATGTAATTTAAATAATATGTAGTGTTAATTCCGCTAACTCAACAACAACAATATTATTATTATTATTATTTTCAGCCTATATCGCCCCACTGCAGGGAAAAGGCCTTCCTTCCTATTTTCCAACATTCTCGGTCTGTAGCTTTCAGAGACCAATCCTTCAAATTTGTTGAACATTATTTAAAAAAACTTCTCTATAGCTGTGTTTGTTGCTTCAACATAGTGGTGTGTGTCATGGCTGCATGTAACTTTGAAAGCACTGTGTAAATTCATCTTTTAAAATGTGATTAGCATCTTGCGGGTTATTTGGTAAACTGCTGAGTACTTACCTACCACGGTCAATTATCAGCGGCATCGGCTTTAAAAGTCCTACTGTTGGGTTAAGACCTCCTAATATGGACAAAAGCACTTAAAGAGATCAAGCCGTAACCCACCGCAATGGCCTAATGCGGGTTAGACACAGTGGGTTAAACACAGTCGCTTCTACTAATTATAACTTCTAACTAGTGGTCGCCCAGTGGTTGAAATTCGACCGTAATTTAATTATGGCTGCGCGGATTGTATCCTAAGATCCAATGAAAAATTAAAAAAGATAGAATGTGAGTTTGGATTAGCATTGACAGATTTTGGCCGCTTCTCTTCCAATTTTGAAATTTTTGAATAGAGTGTATATACGTGTGTGTCAAATACATGGAAGTGTGTGTAATGTTTGTTTTATTGATTTAATTTTCGTAAAAAAGGGGTACTAAGATTTTGCTTCACGTATTAATATATAGATAATAACCAGAATTGAACCAGCGAGGTGATCCCAGTTCCTTTTATTGAAATGAAATATATTAATTCGGAGCATAATAATAAGCAGTTAGACTTGGACATACTGGACCTTAATATTTTAATTAAAACTATGCAACCGTTATGGCTGCCACTCAGCCTAATATAGCCCGCCCTAATAAAATACCTAAGCAAAAGTATCGTTTCGTAAACTTTTAATATTTAATACATTTAGTCGCGTTTGGACAACCATTCTTTTATAATTATAATTGTGTATAGTACTGTAAGGAGGTTATATGCAGCTCATAGTAAAAGTTAGTTTATTGTATTTGTATGGAAGTCTCTTTAATCTGGATGAATATTTGAATCATCGAACATGTAAAATTAATAGGGTTTGCAACGGTTTGACCTCAGAATAATAACTAAGGGCTTCTTGGCGGGAAAGTGAAGCGTCATGTCTGCGGTTTTGCTTTATTTTCCAAAATTTGTGTTATGTCGAATATTAATGTGAAATAATGGTGGATTAAACCGTTAAGTGTTCGTGAGTATGCATAAGTGTTGGCAAATGAAACAAAACAGTGCAACGTCACTTTTCAAATTCTCTCAAGAAGCTCGCGTGAGGACTTAGTAAAGCCCCACATCTTTACTGAGATACTCGAGGGGTTGGGGGGTCTATCATTTCTCACTTCCCATTTCTAATATCATTCATCATCATCATATATGGAAATATTGTTTATTTATGTATTACTTGTAAGTTAAATTACTTTGACACTGGCTAAATGTGCTAATCGCACAAAGCCATCAATAAAAAAAAAATAATAACTAAAGTTATTGTTCTGAGGGTTTGACCTCAGTTTGACACAGTCGTAGACAGGAGCGACAGCCCGGCTAAGCACCTCGGCGCTCGGAGATTGGTTTTGATCTAATGTAACATTTTTATTATAATACACAAAGTTAAGTGCAACTGATATTCTTATTTTATATCCTAGAAGGATTCAGCTCCAAAAGTTACAAAAAACTTCTTTATTGACATATGCCATAGCGCTAGTATTCTGTGGAACCAGTAAATGATAGAGGGGGAGAGGTGCCGTAGCGCCAGGCATGATACATTTAAGAAAAATAAACATATTAAAACAGAAAAGAACAGAACAGAACCCATTGGCAGTTGTTTTGGACGTCGTAATTCATACTTTGCCTTTAAGAACTCATAAGCTGTTGGACCTTATTTACTCGTGAAAGATGATTATGGGAATACATTGATTTAACAACATAAACGTACACGTATCTAATAAGGAAAAGTGAAAACTTGCTAAAAGTTTGACCGCTCGGGACTCGTACCCTTTCCTTTTGACATACGAGTCTACCAATTAGGCTATATCGTGGTGATATCCAACACAACAAACACGGTGGAATCATCATCAGTTGATTTTATGTCCCCACTGCTGGGGCACGAGCCTTCCCTATGGAGGATAGGGAGAACGGGCCATAAACCACCACGCGGGCCCAGTGCAGATTGGTGGTTGTTAACGACTGCTAATGCAGCCGGGACCAACGGCTTCACGTGCCTTCCGAAGCACGGAGGAGCTCGAGATGATAAATTTTTTGGTCACCCATCCGATGACCGGCCCTTGCGAAAGTTGCTTAACCTCAGCACTCGCCGACCGGGCGCGTTAAAGACCATTCCATCGAGCACCGAATCATTAAACAAAGACAAACTTTATGCTCGAAAAACCGATTACATCAATGCCTATGTTCGATTCAATTAGATCGGTGCTAGCTTCAGCTAGCACCGATCAGATAGTGTAAACAACAGCATACCTTTCAAGGTATGCTGTTGTTTACACACTTGCGTCCGAAATCGCAGAGTTTTATATTTAGATTTTCCTGTGTTATGTAAGCGATATAAACGATATGTTTGTCTTACTTAAGTCAATAAAGAACCGCCGAATAAATGAATGTGGTTCCTAAAAATGAAAGCGACGTATCATCAAAAGTGTAAGTGAATTAATAAAACAAACATTGATTGTAACCTTCACGTTTACGGAATAAAAAAAAAAAATACTCAATTATCAACTTAAATTAATGTTATACAAATGTGGTCTTAAAATCGCAGTTTTTTAACGATTTCACTCCCGACTCCCTACCTGCGACCCGGTCACCCGAGCCGAGATCCTAGCCATCACAGATAACCCTTAGGGTGTTCCGCTCCCGATCCGATCCAAATCTCTCGGAGAATCTAGTAGGGCGTTCCCTACTAGATTCTCCGAGGGACACGCTTGCGTGACGCTGTCCCCTCTGACGATGTTCGATCAAACGGCTTGAGGAACCCTTTCAGTTTCACGCCGCCCCCAAAAAGGCCCGGTAAAAAAGACCCTATCTAAAATCGTCTTTCTGCTAAATACTAAAAGTGTAAATGTAAATTCAAAAATGCTCGGGTTGAATGCGAGAAATCGTGGTTCAATCCCCAGCTTTGTTAGACTCATGTATCTTTTCGACTCATTCTTTGCCTAACACAAGCGTATTAAGTAGTAATTATTATTACGTCAAAATTGTTATCAATATTTATTTTATATTTTTATTTTAGTTATTTTAACCAAAGTAAAAATAACTAAAATCTATATTATTTTATGCCTAAAATAAAAGCACTTGCTTAGTGTACCACGTTCTCCTCAGCACAAGGTCTTATCGTTGTTTTTACAGTAGATAGCATAAGTTTCATTGACGTTCACAAGTGTATGTAAATGGAGATAAAAAAATATTATATTTGACTTTGACTTTAATCAAAACGGCAAACTGAGAGGTACATATTCATGTTTGTTTCAACAAGGCAAAGCGCTTGGCCTTCACCTAACGTGATAGTAAATGACGATAAGGTCGAAGTTGGAAGTGCATCAGTTCACCCGTCATCCTCTACCACGGCGTATGAAAAGAGTAGGCCTAGGTCTCACTGTAGTAGTAACCGTGTACTTTATCCTTTGTTCACCTACTGGTAGTTACCATGTATTAATGAATAATACACATTTTAGGCAATACGCCATCTGTTAAGAATACACAAACAATTCAAATAGTTGTACTTTTCTTTTCGTTCATTGTAATGTCATATCTCTAACTATTATCGTAACATAATTTTTATGGTAAAGTTTATTTTTATTTTTAAATCTTACGGGTAATAAGTAAAATAAATAAAAATCATTTATTATCAGACAAAATAGTCCATAGATTGTTAGTACAAATTAATTAACCTTAAAACTATAACTAATAAAATTAAATAGAATAAAAATGCATACACGAAAACCAAACAAAGGGACTGAACAACACAAACAAACCCCGTGGGACAAGACCAACCCGCAGGCAGCTCGCCGGCCAACACAATGCCAGTTTGCAAGTCCGTGAACCGCCCGAACGCTGCCACGTCCATTCTGTCGGCATCTTCAGGATCACATTGGAGCTCCCCCGCAACCTTTGCACTATCGAGGCACTCATTTTGCGCATGATGGCGTTGAAGTCATCAACACCAGCATCCGCAAACATACCCGATGCGCTGCAGTAGCGCGGGAGCCTCAATAGGGCCCTGAAGGTATTGTTGTATTAGTCTAGTCGTGAAGATGGTCTACAATGCGCACGCACAAAACTTTGGCAGTATGCTCTGAACAACGAAAGTGGGTAAGCACTTGGCTTCACTTAACCAAGCGCACGTAACCCGGAAGCCTCAACTACTGATGCACTGGCTATGCGTATACCCGAAACATACCCGATGCGCTGCAGTAGCGCGGGAGCATCAATAGGGCCCTGAAGTTATTATTGTATTGGTCTAGTCGTGAAGTTGGTCTACAATGCGCACGTATAAAAACTTTGGCAGTATGGGTTGAACAACGTAAGTGGATAAGCACTTGGCTTTTATCTCACCAGATGGTGGAAGCGCACTTCATCCAAAATCCTCAACTACTGAGGCACTGGCTATCTTATCTCTACTGCCCGAACATAACAATGTTACAAACATTGAAGTTATGGCGACTAGACCACTAGACCATAGAGGCGCTTAAACATCCGGTAAAGCTGAAAAAGCCGTCCGAGGCAATCAGTAAGCTCCCTCAAATGTTATCGACATTGTTGTTTGATATTTTTTTCTAAGACAGGTTTTTGAGTTTTACTAGTACTGTATGACATTGTAAAAAAATATACTGGTAAATGATGTTTTTGCAAACTTAAATATTTTATTTATATATATTTTTTTTATTTTTTTTTGTTTTTTTTTTTACATGTTGTGACTGTCCTTTATATTTTGTGTTTTTATTTGTGATGGAAAGTGTCCTTTTATGATAGGGCATTTTCCAATATTTATGACGCTGTAAGGGAGAAAAGAGCTAGACACTTGCTGAGTTTCTTGCCGGTTCTTCTCAGTACAAGATCTCCCGCCCAGAGTGAGAGTCATAAGAGCTATTTGTAGCCTAAACTGAACAAATGATTTTGAATTTTGAATTTTGGTAAAAGTTTTCAAAATGTTTGATTCAGTGCACTTGACCCGGCATATCATGGGGTGCGGGTTCGAATTCCGCTCGTGGAAATTTTTTCAACATTTCTTTTTTTAAATAGCCAGTTCTTCAGTAGATGAGGATTCTGGACGAAGAGAACCTTCGACCCTATCATCATTTACAAACACAGATGATGTCCAAGGGTATTCCCAATGTGTAAAAAATGTATTGAAATTGGCATTACTGAATGTGTTAGGTACCTACTATTATAATTTAAAATTATCTTACTGTTCACTATTATGGCGTGTACACATGACATTGTCATATACGTCAGACATCTCGCATTGTCGTGCGAAGGTACAAATATTTTTTTTTATAGTGAACCTTTAAGTACATTTAAGTTCACATGTTAAGTATATATATGAGGAGCTCAATGAGGTAAAGCATACGGTCTGCGATTGCCGAAGTTAGCAACTTTCGCAATGGCCGGTCATCGAATGGGTGACCAAAAACACTAGATTTTTGTAGAACAATAAAATGTAAATAATTAAAAAAAAACAAAAAAACGAAAAAATTATTCACTATCATGTATACTTTACCCTCCTTTCGGCTTAGTACCCCGTTCCGACTAACGTTGTATAAGTAGCTAGTATATATCCTGCTGCAAAGCTTAGCCATTGCTGTGTTCCGTTTTGGAGGGTTATATAGTTAACTCTATTTTGCGACATAAAACAAATGATATTTTAGTTGTGGTCTGTCTGTTCTGTTAGTTCATTTCATGGCTTGGTAGTATAATAAGCTACAAATACGCTACTTCATTGCTGTAATTCACCCCTGTTCCACCTATCCCTACCAGGCTATCTTCACTGTTAGCGTTCAGCTCTTTATCTTTGTGTGCCTAATTTGCTATGAGCCTAAGTCGCGTTTTGCCTAGACCAAACGCTAGTTTGGTCAAACGCGAGTTAGACCGAAAACGAGTTAGGCAGAAGGCGAGTTAGACCGAAAACGAGTTAGGCAGAAGGCGAGTCAGACCGAAAACGAGTTAGGCAGAAGGCGAGTTAGACCGAAAACGAGTTAGGCAGAAGGCGAGTTAGACCGAAAACGAGTTAGGCAGAAGGCGAGTTAGACCGTATGCAAGTAGTGGTTAGTATCACACCTTACTGGTTTACACGAACTTCGTATTAGTAGAGCGCAAGCCACACCGCAAGCCCGCAAACAAAGCTCTCACAATTGTGGCTTCTTTCATCTTCGTGTTTCCATATTTGTCTTCACAGCCATGATTTCCGCTAATAAAACAGCTCATATGTGCCACTGAAACGCTAGGGTGTTAGGCACCACCAGGTTCAGAAGAGAGATAGAAATTAAAGATGTAAACTGGTACAATTAATTTATTCCCCAGGGGTGGGTTACATCGGACGCTATACAACTCAGTACTGTCGCGCGGTTTTATAAGGGGACTTAGCTTCTGAGAACGGTCTTGACCCGCGCGCAGTTCGTCAGTTAGTCTGCGCAGGTGTGAACTTGATCCGCCGCGGTGGCTGCTTCCGGAGGAGCAAGCGGGTAGGCGCGTGCAGTGAGCTGCCTCTGGAGACGCCGGCGGTTAGCTCTAGACCAGGTGTTCCATTGCCGGTAGAGGAATATACTTTACTTTGACTGTCAAAAATTTCCACCTGAAGCACTAAGCTTAATACTGGCTTCGTTATCTGACAACACTACAAGGCAATATAATGTTACTATCAGGCTTTGGTGGCAGTACAGGTTAGACCATAACATTAAAGTATTTGAACTCCCAGCATCAATACTTTCGTTTTTAAGCCGACAGTTTGCTGGCGATTGTTCTTATAGTAGTGTGAATAGCCATCGTTCAGTATTATCCGTGCTTTTAGGTGGTAGTATTGGTTCTGATGAGAATATAAAGCGACTTTTAAAAGGAGCTTACTTCGGTTCACACCGCGTTGGTATAGGTATAGCTGCTAGCAGCTACGTGAGCTTAGCTAAGCTAGCTTATTTTGAAAAGAAACCTCTTTTAATTTTACCTCTTTTTATTTTACACATAAAGTTTCCCAGAGAGAGAGAGAGAGGTTCCCTGTGACCACGGTTCCTGAAAAATAATAACGCGAGTAAATCCGTAAAGTGGTTTCGTTTCAATGTGTACGTAGTGTTCGCTTAAACATTAGAATACTATAAACTGGCTTAGTTTTTGCTAGCACTGCTTATCTGCCTCGCACAGCTCTGGTGTAAAGCCACCATTAGACTTTTAATTGTACAGAAAATGTAGTTGATTAATGACATTATAGATTACTAACTAATGCTTTCGCAACAACCCCTTTTTATACAGGAGAAAAAGCAGTTGTGCTGCTTTTGGAACGAATAAAGATATATTTCATTTTATTCATTCCCCCTCCCCCCCCTGCTACAACCCCTACGGTAGCAAGTCATCTAGCAACTTTTACTTTTATAAAAAGGTTGATTCTGAAATCGACCCACCCATAAAATCCTCATTGGTGTCGTGAACTATGATATTGCCTTAGAGGTTGCGCAAAGCCCGCGGCAGGCTATAATTACGCATAACAGTCATATAGCAGTAATAAGCATGTATGTGCGCAGTGTGCGGAGAAATGGTCGACTTTAACCGTCCCTGTCCGGCGGCGAATATATTAAAATGTCTGTCTGTCTGTGTCAAAATTGTTGATTAGGGTTGTTGACCGCTGGTATCCTTTAGTGTCAATGGATAACTGTTTGCAAACAACAAATCGTGTTTCACAAAACAACATTTCGGAACTCAAACATTTTGTCGGCACCTTTGACACTCGCACGTACTTTTCCTTAAGGTTGACGACATTTTGTTTGGGCAAAAATGGGTTGTCATTTGCACACTTAATTAATTTTCTAACTCTACATATCGAAAGTGATCTTTCAAGTTTTGTAACAAAGCTATTCAACAAATGAAAACATATTCATAGATTTGAACAATAATTTAACACTAGACCCTCAACAACGAGTGGCAAAGATGAACTTATTTAAAAGAAAATAAAAATACATCAAAATGATAAAAGGATAAATAAATGTCAAAAACACAAATGTTGAAAAAATTTCCTCGAGCAGGGTTTGAACCTGCAGGTTCAAACCCTGCTCTCTGCTTTATTTTGTCGCAAGACGATGGCATTTGTGGTCGTATGTTAGCTGTTCCAAACGACGACGAGGGCGGATAGATCATCGGTTGGCAGCCAGCGTCTGCGAAGATGTCTCTCGTAACTCACGGCATCATTTACGAAGCCAAATGTAAAAATATGTGCGTACATAATAAGAGTATGGGAGCAATTGTAAATTGTACCTTCAGTAGGCACGTTGTAGGTTATGTTGCTGTTGCGTAAATACTAGTGATGTGTAGTGGTGGTTGATATAATATTCAATTGTTCCTGTAACTTCCTTAAAGGAACAATTGAATATTATATAATTAAAGATTGAAGCGACATCCGGAATCTTAAACTTACGAGCAATTAGCTATCTCACCGAACTTATGCTGTAATGGAAAAGGGTGTACTTTATTCTTTCGTGAAATTATAGAGGCATTTACAAAATGTTTCATAAAATTATTAATATTCTTCATTTTCATTAAGTTTTATATATTAAATTCAGTAGATGTAAGTTTTACGTCTATAGTAGATATTTGATATTGTTTGGTTTTTTTTTTATCAGTTTTAATATTATTGTTTTTTTTCTTCTAATACGTCCAAAATTCAAAATTCAAAATTCAAAATTCAAAATCATTTATTCAGTTTAGGCTACAAATAGCTCTTATGAACGTCATTTTAAGCCATCGGTTCGTAAGTCTATCTACTCTGGGCGGGAGATCTTGTACTGAGAAGAACCGGCAAGAAACTCAGCAAGTGTCCAGCTCTTTTCTCCCTTACAGCGTCATAAATATTGGAAAAAGCCCTATCATAAAGGACACTTTCCATCACAAATAAAAACACAAAATGTAAAGGACAATCACAACATGTAAAAAACACAAAAAATAAAAAATAACTAAATAAAATATTTAAGTCAGCAAAAACATAATTTACCAGTTTAATTTTTTACAATATCATACAGTACTAGTAAAAGTCAAAAAAAAACTATAGTTAATAATAATAAAAATAAAACTAATTGTAATGTTCAATGCAACGCTATTTTGTTATCTGCAGGACACTATTTATAAGTAGTATTATGTATGTTTTTTATTATAGCCAGGCTGTTTTATCTTCTAAATATTCTTTGACTGTATAATAACCTTTTTTTAATAAAGAAGACTTTACATGTTTTTTAAACTTATCTAACGGTAAATCTAGTACAGTATTTGGTACCCACCAGTGCATGTCGTGGCGACCTATAATTGAGACAGCATTTAGCTTTAAGATTTAAAATTATAGCTTCTTTCTAGTTTTAATGTATTTCTTATTGGTTGTCCTATTTAAATAAATAAAATAATTTTCATTTTTCAGTTCTAAATCATTCTGTCAATTTGGAGAAGTAGTTAGTTATCTTTCTAAACAAAATAAATTAAGCGTAAAGGTTTAGTTGTATTTCTTATTGATTAAACTTGCAAACAGCGTTGATTGATTATTGTTAACAAAACATAACATTAAAACAATTTATATTTATAGTTAGTTTTTATATATTTTATAGTAACTATTAAGTAATCTGTGGTTAATTCTGTTCGACTTTCTTTAAAGTGAAATAAAACCTTCACGTTCGACACAGGCCACAGGTAGTAAAAAGACTTTCGTGGGTAGGCTTCCTCCTCCCGAATCCCTGCCTAGACCCTCGGGCAGGGAGGCGGGAGCTGGAGGGGAGAACCTAAAGTTGCCAACTGTTTTTCAGGAAATTAAAGTAAATCTATCACTAACTAGTATAAAAAAAAAAGGATTTGAAGAAAAAATAAAGTATTTATTTATATGTTTAAAACATATTTCTTTGTACTCTTCGCACTATCTAATAATTTTTATTGTTTTATAGCGCATTCAGAAATTAGAGTTGCGTTTCGTTTCACTTCACCTGAGTCGTGATTATCATTCAGTAGTTCAGAAATTAAGTCAACAGGAATATTCCGTTCAAACGCACGCATAAGTCGGAACTAAAGTATTTTTCATACTTTATTTTTATTAAAATAAAAATGTATGGGGAAAGAAAATAAATAAAGTATGATTGGCAACCCTATGATAACCCTACACATAACCATGGTGGTATTCAAGCAAAAAGTTACCACTGGCAAAATATAATGTAAAATGTTTTTTTGTAGCCGTTTCGTCCACCAGGATCCCCTAGCCTGATCCCCCAGGGAATCCTCGTGAACTCATTAGTGCATCAGGATCCCTTTTAGCCTATATGTGCCCTATAGCTGGGCAAAGCCGCCCCCCTCTGCGTTCTCACTTGTCCACCCTGGACTATCTCATATAAGCCCCGCAAAAAATTGGTCAAGTCCTCCCCACATCTCCCGCTTAAGTAATTTTAAGTATTAATTAAGTATAGTAAAATAATATTTTATTAGTAACTTAACTCTCAGATGCATTTCAGAGTCGCAGCGCAGGCCAGCATGGCGGCGGCGGCGCCCCCGCCGCATACTTATTTTGATTAGGAAACAGTTTGTTATTTTCAAGTTATTACATTAATCTGGTTTTCAATTTTTTATTCGACTGTACTTTGGACGTATGTGCGACACAAATAATAGGTAAAATCAAAAGGTGCCATCTCGCACATTTGTGCGAGTTTAAAGTGTGCGAGTTGACGAATAAGTCCATATCAGATAGTCGTGATTCTTCCACTGACTCGGAATGCAGTATTCTATCGAGAAGAGGCAATAAACTCGATACTCGTAGTGGCTCCTTACAAAACGATTACAAATTATGCTTAAAACGTAAGTTGACAAACATACCGCCTGGTTTCTATGATTACTAACTGGTAGTTAATGTTGTTAAACTGGTTTTTATTTTTAAAGAAAAACATTAATTTGTTTCTTTTAGCACTTGGGTAGCTTCTTATTACTTTCCAATAGTCCACCTGTCGTCATCCTTGACCCCAAACATGTTAAGGAATGGCTGCACTGCACTGTTACCTCTACCTTGAACTGATGCAGTCTTTCTATTTAATATCTTCAAGCTAGATTGTCGATTGTCTTTCTAGTGTTACTATTGGAAGTTGTTAGTCTATTTTTTTTATTTTTTTTATTAACGGGTAAGCGCAGTGCCTTGATCTCACCTGATGTTAAGAGCGTTTACGCCGCACACTAGCGCCACTAATGAAAAATAAAAACATATCTAGTAATTAGGGATAGAAAATCAAATTATGCTCAACAAACTATTTGAATGAAGTAATTTAGCATTTTTACGTCACCTAATAAACACTTCACATGTTATGGTTTAGTTAAATAAGACGTTACGGCCACTTTTAACTTTATCGCCATATTTAACTAAACCATAACATGCCAGGTGTTCATTAGGTGACGTAAAAATGCTAAATTACTTCATTCAGATAGTTTGTTGAGCATAATTTGATTTTCTATCTCTAATTACTAGATATGTTTTTTTTTTCATTGGCGGCGCTAGTGAGCGGCGTAAACGCTCTTAAGTGATGATAAGGCCAATGATGGAAGCGCACTCCACCCGGGATCCTCAACTGGTGAGGTACTGGCTATCTTATCTCTAGCTGCCGGAACACAATAATGCTACACACATTGATGTTATGGCGACATGTTTAGATAAGATGTTGGTAGCTAGCCAGGCGGACAAACAAGCCTACCACCAACCAAATCGAGTACACAAACATGTACCCCCCGCTGGGAATCGAACCCGGGACCTTTGGGTCTAAACCGGTGGTCTTAGCCACTAGACCACAGAGGCGGATAGAGTCTAGGTGGTAGTTAAAGAAAATTACTATAGTTGGCAGGATATTTCTTTTTTTCTTTCTAGGTACTTTTAAAGACTTAAAGATTTAATTTTCAGGAAAACACGCTATTATGCTTCAGAAAGTCAGATTTTATTATATACGGTACGTAGGTATTAGTGTGACAGAATAGAAAAGGCAAGCCTTAGACAGATATGTAGGTCTCGGATCACCCTGGCAAGGGGAAGTTTAAGGGGATTTTAAGTGGTTATGCCCTCGATCCTCGATTGTAAGGTCGAAGGAAGAGTTCCCCATAGACATCAACGTCTCCTCGCAGTGGTAGGTACATCATCATCATCATCTCAGCCAAAAGACGTCTACTGCTGGACAAATATCTCCAAAGATCTCCACAACGACCGGTTTTGTGCTGCTCGCATCGCAGAGAGTGGGTAAACATACACATAATGCATTATCCCCTAAAAATTAAAAAATGCTTAAACATATTAATGTCACTAAATGTAAAAAGCATAAGATGGTAAAATATTGCTTATTAAAGCAATATTAGATCCAAAATAATTTCATATAACACTTTTTACTTACATATTATTAAATATAATACAGATCTTACACCTTGTTAAATTAATTGTCTCCCAGGATAGCCTATTAATTTTCAACAAGCCGTATACTTTCTGTAACATTAAACGCACACTTAGTTCGGACGCAAGAGTATCTATTGGCCGGCCTTAGCTGTCGATCCAACAGCTCTCAGTATACCTACCTACTGATTTAAATTATTCAAGCAGTCTTCACTGTTTACAAACGTTACTTATGAAGGTTTATTGCGGTACATAATTTGTACCGCAATAAAAATAAAATGTATAAAAAAAAGTAATTTTTATTTTTTCATATTTTAATATAAATATTGTAATTTTTTTCTAATAAAATCCAGATTAAAAAAATTAATACAATTATTACTTATGATACAAAATTCTACCAATAAAGAATTTACATTTTTTAGTCTTAAGTTACCTAGTATTCGTAGTAAAAATGACAAGTGTGTCTTAGTTGTCTATGTATTTCATGATCTCTATGAATATGTATGAATGTTTGTGTTATTATTCGATCCCGACCTTACCTCCTTCATCTTCAACATGCTCATTATTGACCTGGAGAGCTTCAGGACAAAGTGTGTAGAAGAACACGACTAAACAACTGTGTCAGAAGCATAGTTGTGTTCGAACAGTTAGAGATAAGACAGCCAGTTGCTCAGTGGTTGAAGATTCATCTTCGGCCTTACCGTCATTTGCCGTCACTTGCCGTCATATGAGATGAAGGCCAAATCCTTTTTCGTTGTTGTGTTAAAAAAAATAGCGAGAAACTGGCGCTAATCATACCCTGTAAGGTCGTTTGCGGTCAGGCAGTTACCAGTGAAGTTCATGTTAAAAACAACGTTATAATTATGTTATGTTGTATAACGTTGTAATGAAACATGGTAATCTACCGATTGGAAGTGGGTATATTAGTTTAATATCAATTCATTTTCATAGTTTAATCTAAAATTTATATGAACTATTTAAACTGAAAGTTATAATAATTGAAGTTTAGTTTGTATATAGGTGTATGTGTTTAACTCAGTTCGTAAGTCTACACAGGCGTCAAAATATTGGAAAATGCCCTTAAAGAACAATTTCCATCACAAATAAACACACAAAATACAAAGGGGGTTATGTAAATGACATAATAATTTTTTAAAATCTAACTTTTCAAATTTAAATCAGACGATTACGTCATGCAATTAAGATTTACTAACTAGGTTTGGTTGTGTGGGTACTAAATGAAATACGGTATGAAGTTTTCTCAATATTTTAAATAAACATATAGAAGCATAAAAGAAAGTTCTTTTAGGAATACTATAATAGCACACTTCTGTTGTTAAAATAAAATAATAATCATAAATTAGTCTTCATTGTAAGTTTTATTAAAAGAATACGAAATTAATTTCCAATTATTTAAACATTAATGGCTTGATCAATTGATGGCGCTTGGTCGTCAAATTAACATATTGCACATAACTTTTGATTGCATGCACTAAAATTATACAAAACATGGATTTAAAGAGACTAGTGGTCGCCCAGTGGTCGAAATTCGACCGTAACTTTATTAAGGCTACACGATTGTATCTTAAATGAAAAATTAAAAACGAGAGAATGTGAGTTTGCTTTGGCGTTGAAAGATTTCGGCCGCTCCTCTTGCATTTTTGAAATTTTTGAAAAGAGTATAATATGCTTGTGTGTCAAATACATATGCGTGTGTGTAATGTTTGTTTTATTGATTTAATGTATTTTTTATGCATAATAAAAAAAAGTATTAACATTCTATACTCCTTCTCCATATAAACTATTTATAAGTGTGCGAAATTTCATACTCCTCCGTCCGCGCAATTTTCGTAAAAAGGGGTGCAAAGTTTTTGCTTCACGTATTAATATATAGATTAATTTATATCTATATAGATATGGCGTCGTTATTGTCACCCCCTCACAATACGTTTAGTTTAAAGTAAATTATTAACGGGATTCTTATCATGTATTTTCTTGTTGTATCGGACGTAATATACTGAAGTTTAAATATACGTGATCATAGTGTACATTATTTTAAAATTATCTTAATTGTAAGCACAGTGTCTTGATCTCACCAAATGTTAAGTGATGATAAGGCCAATGGTGAAGCGCACTTCACCCGGGATCTACAACTGGCTGCTATCTTATCACTTGCTGGCGTAACACAACAATATTTTTTTAAAGAGAGATTGCTGATTGCCTCAAGCGGAATTTTCAGCGTCGGGCTTTTTTGGGGGCGGCGAGGTACGTAAAGGGTTCCTCAAGCCGTGTTGAAACAAATCACCTTCGGATGTTTTCTAGAGGGAACGGCATCGCATACTTAAAAGTGCGCGTCCCCGTGCCCTACTAGTTTCTCCGAAGGGTTCGGATCGGGGAGCGGAACCACCTGAGGGCGCCTCTAAAGGCACGGACCTCGGCTCGGGTAGACCGGGCCGTGGAGGAGGAGAGAAGCGCCCAGGTCTGTACCTGGTATAGAGCGCGTGTGAACCGGTTCTACGTACCCTTGTTCTACGAGTACGGTGTCTTGGGCCTAAACTAGTGTGCACGTTCAGTGTATTCTGTAAATATGTAGTGGCATTTAGAGGATCGGACGGGAACACAACAATGCCTTAAACATTGATGTTATAATGACATATTTAGAAAAGATGGTGATAGCTAGCCAGGTGGACAGCCAAAGCCCTGCCACCAATCAAACCGAGTACACAGACATTTACCCTCCCACTGGGAATCGAACCCGGGACGTCTGGGTCTGAGACCGGTGCCGGTGGTGTTAACTTAACCACGAGACCACAGAGGCGGTTGTAATTAGTATTGCATGCAATGCAGTGTCAAAATAATTACTCTCATCATCATCATCATCAGCTCATTTTATGTCCCACTGCTGGGGCACGAGCCCTATAGAAAGATAGGGAGAACGGGCCATAAACCACCACGCAGGCCCTGTTAATTATTTAGCCCATTATCGTGGATTGCAGCCGGGAGCAACGGCTTTACGTGCCTTCCGAAGCACGGAGGAGCTCGTGATGATAAAATTTTTTGGTCATCCATCCGATGACCGGCCTTTGCGAAAGTTGCTTAACCTCAGCACTTGCAGACCGGGCGCGTTCACCACTGCGCCATCGAGCTCCTCATTACTCTATATAAGTTAAGCTTATAGCATAAGTGACTATGATAGTTGAAGGAGTTATAAATACTTATTTTATTTTTTATACTTGTGGGGCCTGCGCACCTCCGGAGCGCGATGCCAGTCTGACACCGAAATGTTGTCCGTAACATAGTCTTTTAATAAACCATAAAGTAGAAAAAGTATCACATACTGTCTAATATCTTCAATAGATTTTAAACCTTATGCTAATGGCATATGGTTGAAAATTGAAGATACATGACAGTTGTGAGATGTGCAGTCGCCTGTACTTCGCTAAGTTATAGACGGACCTCTTCATTCCGCTTCACTTTTGACCTCAAAGTCAATGTAACGGCCATATTCCTAATCTTCTAAACATTCAAATTGCAATATTTCTCTCACCATTAGTGAGGTTCTCTTTATAAGGTCGTTCTTTCCTTAAAGAGTTGAGTTTGTACATTATGTATTTCAGACATTTTAATAGCATTAATAAATTGTTACAAGCGTCTTGAATTTATAAATGTTTAACCGGTCTATCTGCTTATAAATGTTTTGCTGCTGTTAGTTCGGCCGATTGTGTATGTTAAGTAAAACCCTAGCGACAAACAGAAACTAGGTTGTAACCTCACTAGTGTATATAAAAATGTGTACAGTAACCTTATGTAACCTCACAATTATGTAACCTTTAAAAAATAACGAGCTTAATTTCAATTTGATGCTAATAAACGCCGAGAGCGAGCAACCGTCAATTGACACCCAATCACAAAATAAATAGGTACAGAAGGGCGGCACGCACATATAGGTGTTCATGGTGTCGCCATCTCTGAGGTCCCGGGTTCGATTCACGGTCGGGTCAATTTTAGTAATTTCTTTTTTTCTAAATTGCCTCGGGTCTGGGTGTTTTTTATGTATAATAAGTATGTATTTAAGTATTTTAAGTATGTTTATCCGTTGTCTAGTAACCATTTAACGAGTTTCATAACGGAGCTTCTCTTGGGCTAGATAATTGGTGTGAGTGTAGGAAAGTTTATTTATTTATTTATAGACGCATATACCTGAATACCTAACCGGCCCGGGATAACGCCAGTCGTGCTTGGAGCGGGGCGCCAAGCAAACCTTGGTGATTGTGACGAAGAAGTTTTTTGAAAAACTGTTGTTTAATAATTATTGTGATTTGATTAAATATGAGGAGCTCGATGGCGTAGTGCTTAACCCGCCCGGTCTTCGATGTTGCTGTTAAGCAATTTTCGCTAGGGCCGGTCTTCGGATGGGTGACCAAAATGTATCATCTCGAGCTCCTCCGTGCTTCGGAAGGCACGTTAAGCCGTTGGCAATCACTAATCCGCACGGGCCCACGTGGTGGTTTGTGGCCCATTCTCCCTATCCATGCATAGGGAAGGCTCGAGCCTCAGCAGTGGGGATATAAAAATAAGCTGATGATGATGATTAAATACGACAAAAAAATGATTTGATTTTTTTTAACATTCTTAAACTTTACAAATCATAACTTATTGTAGGCGTCAACCTTTACGCTACGACCGAGCGTAGGTAAAGAAAATATCAGCCTGATCCGCCCTTCTGTATCTATTTATTTGGTGACTGTACGTTGAATCGCTGTCATCCATTGTGTTGTACCATTGTCGGTCAGAGCCCACGCTGTTATTTTGCACTTCAACTTGTGAAATGGTGGGACGAGCCGGTCCCACTGCAATTATCCATTATTTTTCTCTGCGAGCTTTCTTATATTTTACGTAACAAACGTTAGAATTCGTCAGGCCTACTTTTGTCAGTTGTATGTATACTTGCGTGCAACGTTCTTATCCAATTTTTAAGTAACCTTAAATACCGTTATAGTAGTTAAAAAGATAAGCGAATTTTGTATAATTATATTTTTTATGACTACATAATCAAATTACAGATACAGCGATGCTTTCGGTGATCCACGCAACAAATACGCAATAGCATAGTTATCTTCTTTCGCAGTTAGGTATATTGGTATGCTACAGGATCGAGCAGTTATCTTGCGAAACTGTTTTCAAATGATATCGGAATATCTATTCAGCGTGCGGCAAATTTTAGAATAGCCCGCGCTTCGAATACGAATACTTGCGAATCGCCACCGTTACAAAAGTGGACCTTGAGCGCGGTCGGCCATTTCGGTTGAACACCGATTCTGTGCGCGTGCGCACACTTTGCCCGATCACCGCAATGTCATTTGCTGATGAATAATTGTGTAGGGCTGATAATATTGAGTTTATTGACTGTGACGATGTTACTGTGACGATGTTACTGTGCCATCAGCTTTATTGTTATGGTTTATTTAAAACATTACAGTGACCATTGCGCTGTTCTGTATCCACCTTAGATTGTTGTATTATTCTGCGACTGTGAAAAAAATGGGACTCCTATTAGTTTATGTTATGTGGAACCAAACACCGTGTCAAACTTAAATCAGTCATCTGATTCTTTAGTAAGGAAGAAGACTGAAGGGCTGGAGTTGCACAAAACATCCCGCTGGTTCACACTACAATGTGAGGGAAACCTCAGTCCTACGTTGGTTTAACGCTCTAAGGGTCCTACTAAGCTACTTTCTCCCCGATCCAATCCGAACCCTTCGGAGAATGTAGAAGGGCACGGGGACACGCACTTTTAAGTGTGCGATACCGTTCCCCCCAGAAAACCTCCGAAGGTTTTTTATTTTTTTTTGGAGAGAGACTGCTGATTGCTGAGGGGCATTTTCAGCTTCACCGGGCTTGTTTTAGGGGCGGCGAGGTACGTAAAGGGTACCTCAAGCCGTGTTGAAACGAATCACCTTCGGAGGATTTCTAGAGGGGTACGGCATCGCACACTTAAAAGTGCGCGTCCCCGTGCCCTTCCAGAGTCTCCGAAGGGTTCGGATTGGATCGGTTCTCCGAAGGTGATTCGTTTCAACACGGCTTGAGGTACCCTTTACGTACCTCGCCGCCCCCAAAAAAGCCCGGTGACGCTGAAAATGCCATTTGAGGCAATCAGCAATCTCTCTCAAAAAAAAAGCTACTTTCTATTACTAAGCTGCTTTCTAATTTGATTATGTATCGAAAAAACTATACAAATTTCGTTTTTATCCATCTCCTTACCTCTCCACCCATCCTCACTTTCATGGACGATCTCCCAAATGGAGAGATACATGGGTATTTTGGGCACGGCACAGATATCCAATTAATCAAAAATTTTTTTTTTTTATTAAACTCATTTCTGTTACTAAACCAGCATAATTATACATGCAGAATGCTTCCAAAATGTTATAACAAACGAAAAACGCGACTATCTCAGACGGGTTTCGATCCCACGACCTTTCGCAATTCGGCGATGGCTGCTCAATCGAATGCTTTGAACGTTAGGTCACAAAATAAGGCTACTGTAGAAAGTAAGTTTAAGTTAGTAAGAGCAACGCTTTTTTTTGAAGAGAGTTTGCTGGCATTTTCAGCTTCACCGGGCTTGTTTGGGGGCAGCGAGAAAGTTAAAGGGTTTGTAGAGGGAACGGCATCACGCACTAGTGCGTGTCCCCGTGCCCTCTAGATTCTCCGAGGAGTTCGGATCGGATCGGGGAGCGGAACTACACGAGGGCGCCTCTAAAGGCTCGGACCTCGGCTCGGGTTGACCAGGTCGTGGTGGTGGAGAGAAGCGCTCAGGTACATGTTTGTACCTGGTATAGAGCGCGTGTGAACCGGCTCGTCATACCCTTGTTCTACGAGTGCGGTGTCTTGGGCCTAAACTAGTGTGCATGTTTAGTGTATTCTGTAAATATGTAGTGGCATTTAGAGGATCGGGCCGGGTAGACAACCTTTTACGGTCACGGAACAGCTGCATGCGCTCGTACTGTTGTCAGTGTTCCTTCTTCTGTGCTATTGCTCCAGCGTAATTATTTTATTATTAGCGCTTATTTTCTGGGTTCCTTATTTTGTGGTTAGGTTTAAACAAATGTTATGCAACTAAAGTATGTATGGCTGTGGTGCACGCGCCGCGGCGGCGGCTCCTCACTCGCCTTTCCTTTTGTATCATTGTTTGGAATTGATTAGATTTGTACTGAGCTACTTCTTTTATTAAACTGTGTCTGCAAACAAGCATACAGTTAGTGGTCATGTCTTTAAACACAGTAAGTTTAAATGATCTTAGCGATGCTGGATATGAAGTAGGACCGGCATGACTGTTTTTTACATTTCCCCCCCCCCGGTATTTCTTAGTCCTTATTGCTATCTATATTGCAATGGAGGTTGGTCTGGGTCTGCTCTTGCATACTTATCTTATTTTTAGTATTATTCACTATTGTTTGACTTTGTTTTTATTATACAATTTTTGACTTTTACTAGAGCACTGTAGTGGTACTGAATGACATTGTGGAAATTGAAACTTATACCAGATGTAAATTTGTTAGATTTTTTATTTTGTTTTTTTTACATGTTGTGGTTGTCTTCTATATTTTTTGTGTTTATTTGTAATGGAAAGTGTCCTGCTATGATATGTCAAAAATATTGGAACATGCCCTTCTAATATTTTTGACGCTGTAAGGGAGAAAAGAGCTGGGCACTTACTGAGTTTCTTGCCGGTTCTTCTCAGTACAAGATCTCCCGTCCAGAGTAGACTTACGAACCGATGGCATAGCGACATTCACAAGAGCTATTTGTAGCCTTAACGGAATACTTAAATGATTTTGAATTTTGAATTTTGAATTATCAGTACAGTGAAAATAAGTCAGTAAGGAATTGCCTATCTTATTTCTAGTTTTGGGAACAACAATTTTTTCACTTAAACTTTGGCGTGCCAAATGATGTAGATGAAAATGAGAGAGATTGTTGATTGCCTCAAGCGGCATTTTCAGCGTCACTGGACTTCCCGATCCGATCCGAACCCCTCGGAGAATCTAGTAGGGCACAGGGACACGCACTAGTGCGTGATGCCGTTCCCTCTAGAAAACCTTTGAAAGTGCTTCGTTTCACACGGCTCGAGGAGCCCTTTTAGTTCCTCGCCACCCCCAAAAAAGCCCGTTGAAGCTGTAAATGCCGTACGAGGCAATCAGCAAATTCTCTCAAAAAAAAACAGCCTAGACATACCTAGACATAGACATTATTAGACATATACATTTATTGAATGCCTAATGATACTTATAGTAAAGGGTTTTGTGTTTTAAATCCCCATAAAAACGTTAAAAAAATGTTAAAGTTACCTTGGCTGGCACCGACTCCAAAAGTAACAATAATTGTACCTATATTTTTTCTTAATAAAGTTATTGTCTATATATAAATCTAACGCTTATTTTTTACTTTTTAGTGCAATTTTATCAGTCTAATTTTTTGGAGTCGGTTTTTTTTTTTTTGTTAAAATTTTTGTTTAGTTCTCGCTTTTTAGTGATTCATTACGATCTATTTATCAAAAGCGAATATGGGTAGACCTACTAAACACGCTGCTCGTATGAAACAGCGCCGTTTAAATGAGACAAGCGAAGAAAACGAGAAAACTATCTCAAAGTAGGAAATCAAAAACTTAGTTCCGGTGCCTGTCTTCTTTTGCTTCGTCATAGTCGCTTAACTATCTTAATCGAGATATTTTATCGCCACCCGTGAAATACTTATCATTGAGGAGTTCCGATGGCAATCTGTGGTCTTTTTCATCAGTTACACTTCATCAAATGATACTTTCTGAATGCAAATGCTTGATTTACTTCTGAAAATACCAAAATCGCGATAGGTATGCCTACAATATTCGAGGAGTTCCCTCAATTCCTTGAGGATCCCATCATCAGAACTGGACCAAATTAAAATGGGACCACACGGTAAGCACCAGCTTTCAAATAAAGAAAGAATCATCAAAATCGGTTCACTCAGTCGAAAGTTATGAGGTAACAAACATTTAAAAAAAAAACAGTCGAATTGATAACCCCCTCCTTTTTTTGAAGTCGGTTAAAAAGAATATGCCATGCCTCCATGATAATTTAAAGTTCTTACATAAATTTTGTATTTTTTACAATAAATATTTAGAAGCAATTCTGTTTTTTTTATTATAAATAAAATTATAAAATTGAGCACCAAACTTATTAATGTTGTCTTCATAAATAAAGAAACATAACCTTAATTTGCAGATGGCAAACAGCCGCGTCGTGTCCAACAATATTGACAATTGGTTTTAAAGGCTGCTTCTAACTTTGACAGACAACTTATCAAGCACATGTGAAAACGCACGGAGGCACTCAGTCAACAGGAAAATGGTTCCGTGAAAGTGATATAAGCGTTCGCGAATAATAACGTAGCTAGTTCTTTGTCTAACTTAAATAGGTATTCGCTCATTAAAAGATAAATCTAGTACAAAAATAAAATATAGTTATTTTAGTAAAATCTGTCCCCAAACATTCACCAATGGTAATCACGAGAATTTCCATTAACATATCTACACATTTTCGTAACCGCTTCATACTCAAGAAAACAAACCAAATATCCGAAAAATGCAAGATGGCTTCCCAAGGTCGGGTTGCACAACTTCACAAAAATGTTTATCTCCGAAACTGTATTAGATGTTATTAGTTAAGCCTCCAAACCCACTAATAAAGTTATGAAGACAAACATATTTGTATGCAGATAAGGCGACCAACCGCTTACCAAGCCAATAAAATTTATATCCAAGACCACAAAGCTATGCGTTGAAACGAGAAGAATGCTATTATAGACTTTTAAATTTTACGATTATGCTAATGATTGTGTTCTGATCTAATCTAATACATATTGTTTAGTATAACAAGGCTTAACTGTTTATTGCGTTATAAAAGATACGTAGATAATTCTTTATTACGACATCCGGAAAATTTCACGAAAACTCTGAACGAGATCTCGTCCATAAAACAAGACGGATGAAGAGAACTTAGACACTAAAGAGTAGATGTTTTATGAACTATGTGCAATGCATTACATAATAAAAACTAAACAATTATAACAAAACACGTAGTTTATAACCCAAAATTTAACTATAAATCGCTTTGTTACACAAAGCGTCATGCAAACTTTGACTTCTAAATACTGGATTAGAAACGAATTGCAGACAGCACTCAAGCAAAATACTATTTCAGCTGTCAGTAATTTAAAAGACCGACTGCGATGGGTTAGCTCGATGGCTCAGTGCGTTCTAGAATATAATAGAATATATATATATATATATATATATATATATATTTATTAGCAATTCTGGTTGCAATCGTAGATATAGAAATAGAAATTCTTTATTAAAATTGTGTACAATATAGTTCTCTTTCGCTTTTGCCACCATTGGCTTACCGGCTGTCTTAGAGCCAGCTGGTATCTCTCGCAGTGATGGCAAGACACCTGACGGAATGACCATTGGGCCCTGGAAGCTTGGTAGGCCGTTAGTGTGGGATGCAAGCTGTGCTGACACCGTGGCTCCCTCGCATATTCGCGCCACTTCACTTCATGTGGGGGCTGCTGCGGTAAACGCTAAAAATCTCAAACGGCACAAATACGCAAACCTAAGTCGAAATTATTTATTTGTTCCGTTTGCGGTGGAAACAATGGGTCCATGGGGGCTGGAGGCAAAGCAAATTGTTAAAGAGTTAAGTGCTCGGCTTATCGAGGCCTCCGGTGACAAGAAGGCTGGCAGCTACCGAAGGAAAAATGCTGCGGTAGACGCAAACGTAGCGCAGGACGCCATCCGGCGCGGCGCGGTGACGCGATGCATATAGGCAATGGGGCTGGCAGCATTTGTATAAGAAGATCCGTAAATTGGGCCCAGTGGCATACATTGAGAGAGGCCTATGGTCAGCATTGTAGTGATACGGGCTGATTAATATTATATACATACTTTTATTTATAATTGTCCTTACTCGTTTTAAAGCTGTGCAGTATCTTGCGTCCATTCTTCTCCACAGCTAAAAATATAGGTACGTCCTGAATGGGTAGCAGGTAAGCAAATGTTTGGACGATTCAAAAACACTTATCTTAAGTTTATTTGAATAAAAAAAATACCTTGACTTGGACTTTGACTTTGACTTATGATGATTTACTTGGTCGAGTGGTTTGTACACCGGTTTTCATAGTGTCGCCATCTCTGAGGTCCCGGGTTCGATCCCCGGTAAGGTTGTCCCAATTTAGAAATTATTGTTTTTCTAAATTGTCTCGGGTCTGGGTGTTTCCTATGTATAATAAGTATGTATTTAAGTATTTTAAGTATGTTTATCCGTTGTCTAGTAACCATTCAACGAATTTCATAACGAAACTTCTCTTAGGCTAGATAATTGGCGTGAGTGTACAAAAGTTTATTTATTTATTTATTATTTAAGTCTTTATAAGAACATTGAAATTAAATTAAATAAAGAGAAAATATTTAGATTGGGCACAATAGTGCACTTATGAAGCTCAAGTACATGTCTTAAAAATAATGAAAAAATATATAATAAAATAAATTGAGTACACACAATAACAGTGATATTATATAATGTAATAAACTATACAATATATATAATGTGCGGAAGGTTGTTACGGTATTGTCTTGATCCCGTTAAAGTCAGAAATTCTGGCTAGCCTCTAAATTAGCATCAGGCCGGGGTGTAGTGAAATAGAGAAGAGATTCTTGTTTCAATACTACAATTACCAAATCATGTCTCTCTCCATCTCCAAATAACGTATAGTTAACACGTCAGCCACAATTACCGCCTCTAGCCAGCATTAGTCCTAATGTCCACACCGAGATGAGAAGTGAACGGGTGAATGCAACTCACGCAACCTTGTGCACACTATTTACACTATCGACGAATCTGTTGGTAAGATGATACAGTGACATCTTTGCTGCAATACCATTCCAAATTACTTGACATTGGCGGGAAGGCTTGCTGGTGAAAGCTCGGTGCAGACAGACAAGAAACACTATAAAATTTATTATTATTAATATTAAAAGTTAACTATGTGGCAAAGCGCTATCGAGTTCAATTCCCAGGTCGAGCAAAATGTGTTTATGTTTTTATTCGATGAAAAGCCAGGGTTTGTGATCACCAACCCGCACCTTTGACGACCTCCTTGGTCGAGTGGCTTGCACACCGGTTTTCATGGTGTCGCCATCTCTGAGGTCCCAGGTTCGATCCCCGGTCGGATCAATTTAGAAATACCTGTTTTTCTAAACTGTTTCGGGTCTGGGTGTTTCCTATGTATAATAAGTAATGTATTAAGGTATATTAAGTATGTTTATCCGTTGTCTAGTTAACCATTTCTCGAGTTTCTTAAGGAAGCATTTCTTGGGGCTAGATAATTGGTGTGAGTGTGGGAAAACATTTTTATTTATTTGGTAAGCATCGTGGTTAAGCTAATTAAATACCTATCAGCCGTAGTTATGGCTTGATTTTAATGATGGAGGCGTTTGCCCAGCAATGGGACAGTGATATGGCCTCTAAAACTATACAGCGTGTAACAAAAAGGTGTGGTCAAAATTAAAAGATCCAAAGTGAAGTTCCATCTAGAGCTTGTATGTGTTGTGTGCAAATTAAAGTTATTTATTAAGAAATACTTAATAACTTTAATTTGTCATGCAATGGTTAATAAAATATTTATATTTGTGAAGTGATCATAAATGTTAGTACACAGAGGTTACTAAACCACTAGGGCTGAGACTTGTTTATTTTGATGTGACGTCACAATAGAAATATTAAATTAAAAATCGCAATAACACATTAAAGTTAATAATCATGAGTTAGTAACTCTGCATATAAGATCTAGATCGGGTACACTTTGGATGTCCCTGTGTGGTGCCGGGGTTAAATAATAAATAAATAAATAAACTTTTGTACACTCACGCCAATTATCTAGCCTAAGAGAAGTTTCGTTATGAAATTCGTTGAATGGTTACTAGACAACGGATAAACATACTTAAAATACTTAAATACATACTTATTATACATAGGAAACACCCAGACCCGAGACAATTTAGAAAAACAATAATTTCTAAATTGGGACAACCTTACCGGGGATCGAACCCGGGACCTCAGAGATGGCGACACTATGAAAACCGGTGTACAAACCACTCGACCAAGTAAATCATCATAAGTCAAAGTCAAAGTCCAAGTCAAGGTATTTTTTTTATTCAAATAAACTTAAGATAAGTGTTTTTGAATCGTCCAAACATTTGCTTACCTGCTACCCATTCAGGACGTACCTATATTTTTAGCTGTGGAGAAGAATGGACGCAAGATACTGCACAGCTTTAAAACGAGTAAGGACAATTATAAATAAAAGTATGTATATAATATTAATCAGCCCGTATCACTACAATGCTGACCATAGGCCTCTCTCAATGTATGCCACTGGGCCCAATTTACGGATCTTCTTATACAAATGCTGCCAGCCCCATTGCCTATATGCATCGCGTCACCGCGCCGCGCCGGATGGCGTCCTGCGCTACGTTTGCGTCTACCGCAGCATTTTTCCTTCGGTAGCTGCCAGCCTTCTTGTCACCGGAGGCCTCGATAAGCCGAGCACTTAACTCTTTAACAATTTGCTTTGCCTCCAGCCCCCATGGACCCATTGTTTCCACCGCAAACGGAACAAATAAATAATTTCGACTTAGGTTTGCGTATTTGTGCCGTTTGAGATTTTTAGCGTTTACCGCAGCAGCCCCCACATGAAGTGAAGTGGCGCGAATATGCGAGGGAGCCACGGTGTCAGCACAGCTTGCATCCCACACTAACGGCCTACCAAGCTTCCAGGGCCCAATGGTCATTCCGTCAGGTGTCTTGCCATCACTGCGAGAGATACCAGCTGGCTCTAAGACAGCCGGTAAGCCAATGGTGGCAAAAGCGAAAGAGAACTATATTGTACACAATTTTAATAAAGAATTTCTATTTCTATATCTACGATTGCAACCAGAATTGCTAATAAATATATATATATATATATATATATATATATTCTATTATATTCTAGAACGCACTGAGCCATCGAGCTAACCCATCGCAGTCGGTCTTTTAAATTACTGACAGCTGAAATAGTATTTTGCTTGAGTGCTGTCTGCAATTCGTTTCTAATCCAGTATTTAGAAGTCAAAGTTTGCATGACGCTTTGTGTAACAAAGCGATTTATAGTTAAATTTTGGGTTATAAACTACGTGTTTTGTTATAATTGTTTAGTTTTTATTATGTAATGCATTGCACATAGTTCATAAAACATCTACTCTTTAGTGTCTAAGTTCTCTTCATCCGTCTTGTTTTATGGACGAGATCTCGTTCAGAGTTTTCGTGAAATTTTCCGGATGTCGTAATAAAGAATTATCTACGTATCTTTTATAACGCAATAAACAGTTAAGCCTTGTTATACTAAACAATATGTATTAGATTAGATCAGAACACAATCATTAGCATAATCGTAAAATTTAAAAGTCTATAATAGCATTCTTCTCGTTTCAACGCATAGCTTTGTGGTCTTGGATATAAATTTTATTGGCTTGGTAAGCGGTTGGTCGCCTTATCTGCATACAAATATGTTTGTCTTCATAACTTTATTAGTGGGTTTGGAGGCTTAACTAATAACATCTAATACAGTTTCGGAGATAAACATTTTTGTGAAGTTGTGCAACCCGACCTTGGGAAGCCATCTTGCATTTTTCGGATATTTGGTTTGTTTTCTTGAGTATGAAGCGGTTACGAAAATGTGTAGATATGTTAATGGAAATTCTCGTGATTACCATTGGTGAATGTTTGTTAGTACTTCAGATGGAGTGCCCTTGGCCACCATACTTTTTTTGCAATGCTATTCGTCGAAATTTTGAAAGTGTTAACTACCTAAATTATTTTATCAAGTACTAGCTGTGTACCCGCGGTTTCACCCGCGTTAATTGATTGTCATAAAAAAGGTTATAGTGAGTCAACCTTAAAAGCTAGACATATGCTGTCGCGGACTTTTTTTTAGAACTTTTAAAGGGGAACAATTCGTTATACATGATTTTTGCGTAACTTTCACCGTTTACGCAGCGCACGCAAGGAAAGCTTTCAAAAAAATATTTTCCCGTTTTTGCATCATTTTTCATTGCTGCTCCATTCCTATTAGTCATAGCGTGATGTAATGTAGCTAATAGTCTTCCTCAATAAATGGACTATTCAACACAAAAATATTTTTTCAATTCGAACCAGTAGTTCCTGAGATTAGCGCGTTCAACCAAATAAATAAACAAATAAACAAACTTTTCAGCTTTATAATATTTTAAGTATAGATTTTCATTTAATTACCAAATTCTATAGTATAATACTTGTAATTGTTTCTTATTTTCAATTTGTACAGTTAACTGTATTAACAATCTGTTACAATGCATTTAGGAGTGTTTCAAAAATTAACACCTACCTACTTGCTTTTTAAATGTTATTTTTATGGAGATTCTGTAAAGCGCTGTTTTATTTGCATTTGCTGTTACGACATTTTCCCAACCCAACATAATAATGGTTATAGACAGTCATCGATGCGTCGAACGGATGCTCATTGAATACGAGAAATCGTGGTTCTATGGTAGCTTTGTTACGCCGCCGGCTCCACACTTTTGGGCGAGACGGGACGAGTACGCAGTACATATCATTGCTAGAAGCAAACGTTACACGTCGATGTACTGCTTAGATAATAAAGTAGATGGTGTTGATTAATTTCGGCGAGTTGGATTGAGCCACGATAGCATAGTTGGCAGTGCACCTGACCCGGCATGTCGTGGGGTGCGCGTTCGAATCCCGCTCGTTGAATTTTTTCAACCACTTTGTCTTTTTTCAAATTGTAATTTGTTCGCAACAATATTTGCGTAATATTAAGAAACAAAATAGAGCATTAGTAATAGTCTTTATAAGCCTATATTAATAATAATCACACTAATATTATAAATGCGAAAGTTTGTGTGTGTGTATGTGTGTATATTTGTTGCTTCTTCACGCTGCAACGGATGGGTGGATTTGGATGAAATTCGGCATACGGATAGTTTATAACCTGGATTAACACATAGGACTTTTTATCCCGATATTCCCACGGGAACGGGAACCACGCGGGTGAAACTGCGAGCGGTCGCTAGTAATATAAGTATTAATAATGATGGTACTAAGTACAAGCATTTCACCGTACGTAGCTAGCGACATCCCTGGGCATCGTTCTTGCAAAATAGCCATATTTCATGAACCCGAAAGAGTTTCTATTGCCTACGTCATGATAGAGAGTTGCTGTAAAGTTTCAGCATTCTGGGTTCAGCAGTTTGAGCTGTGCGCGCTGTTCATCGTCCTTCAGTCATTCATGCAGTCAATTAGGTCTTCTATTCTTTTATAAATATAATTATACTAACAGATGATTGAAGAGCTACATGGAGCAGTGGTTAACGCGCCCGGTCTGCGAGTGCTGAGGTTAAGCAACTTTCGCAAATGCCGGTCACAGGATGGGTGACCAAAAATTTATCATCTCGAGCTCCTCCGTGCTGCGGAAGGCGGAAGGCGGCACCTAATACCTTTTGGCATTAGCAGTCGTTAACTGGGCCCGCGTGGTGGTTTATGGCCCGTTTTCCCTGTCCATCCATAAGGAAGTCCCGTCCCCAGCAGTGGGTACGTAAAATGAGCTGATGATGATGATGATGATTATGAGGAGATGATAAAGTTTCTTTGACAAATGTGTATATTATAATAATTGAGTATGTCCACCATTTATTTTCGATCACGAATACACGACCTGTGAAGGCCAAATCATTAATTTTATAGCGCCATATTAATCATTTCGCTTCTAAGCGTAAAGTTTTTGTGTAGGTATTAAGAAAGCGCCAGTTACGTCACAAAATCGAATGCAAATGTTAAACACACATTCTGGTAAAGATTAGGATTGTATAATATTCAATAGTATTAATCAATAACGGTGAATGGATATGATAATGGGCTAAAAAGACAGATAATGCGATTTAATTATTGTAGACCTCCTTGGTCGAGTGGTTTGTACACCGGTTTTCATGGTGTCGCCATTTTTGAGGTCCCGGGCCTGCCCTATAGGACCAATAACAAAATTTTAATTAAAAGCAGTTTTTAGAAAAACTTGATATGAACAATAAATTGAGTGTATGTTCCTGCCATTAAAAAAAAATAACAGCAACATTATACATTTTCAAACGATAGATTTATTATAAAAAAATATAGTTGAGTTGTACTTAGATCTTAAGTTTGGTCCAAACAGATTGGCAGGCATCAATTATTTTTCGCACAAGCCTGACCATGATACGTGCATCTTTAAAGTAATTGCTTCTAATCAGGCGGGCCTTATTTGTTTTTAATTAAATTTGATGAGTAGTATCGTTGCGTTGCGTTAAACTACGTTTACACGACACGATTACGATTTAATCGGTAGGTCGCGTGGGGTAAAGCCACCAGAGCACACACTACTAAAGAGTACGTATTCCTAAACGCAATTCTATTTTTCCTATTGTCACACACATTCATGGTATTATTAAATACTATGTACCATATTATTGACTCCATGCACATGTTATGAAACAGACAATTACCTAACAGATTTAATATTATTCAATTAGTAGCACTGCTGTACACTTTGATAGTGCGTGCTGGTGGCTTTAAATACACTGTAAATTTTAGTAGATACTATAATGTATAGGTATTATAATGTATACATTAAATATGTATGGTTTGAATTCATAAAGAATACCGTAAGTCGTAATGTTTAATGTATCAAACATGAAAAGTAATTTGGCATTAGTTCTATCACAAAATGCGCGCGCACGCGCTTTCTTAGTATTACGAGCGGCCGACGCATCGCAAAAGTGGCATTTTGTGCAGTTGTTATTACATTTATTCGATGTTTAATAATGTTTTATCGTTCAAAAAAGTATATAATTTGAAATCTTATAAAGTAACGATAATTCTGGTGTGCATTTAACTTAATAATATTAATGGAGTAAGGAGATACTTATTTACAGCTAATTCTGAACGTTTTATGGCTTTGAATGGGATTTTTTTTGTTTTAGTTTGCTTAGTACAGTAGTTCAATCCATGAGCTTGAAAATTGCCGTCAGCGTATTTAATTGAAAAATAGGTTCGGAATTTTGGCTTTATATAAATAGATAAGGGAAAATTGCAGAAAGCGAGGCCGCTACGAATTATACAAATAACTATTCTCCATCATACAATACTTAAGTCAAAATTTTCTAAGAATTTCAGTTTCTCTGAACAAGAACGCCGAAATTGGGCATTTTTTGCAAAAATCACGGTCAAAATGTAATAGGGGCCTTAACTCCTAAACTTAATATACAAAATGGTCAAAATATATAACAATTACGATACGTAATGGTTACGAGATATAATCGTCAAAATACAAAACTTTAATGATATTCATAATGGGTAGCTAATCCATAAAAATAAAATTGTTTAAAAATTCTTTGTAAGTACGAGTACCTACCTACCTAATCCAACTGTAAGTTTGTAGACATCACATAAGCAAAATCAAACACTGAGCTATCGACTTTTGTTACGCTGCGCTGGGTGTAGCACACATTTATGTATATTCCCTATTTTTTTTTTAGTAATTTTTTGATGTGTAACATCTTTTCTCTCGCTTTCTAGCAATTTGTGGGACTGATTTCTTGACATGGGACGGAAGTGTCCAACAGTGTAACAGGAAGTTGGGGAAGCGCGCAAGCGCGCGCCAGTTGATGCATACATCCACCGCTGGAGATATCAGGAGCTGCACGCCCGGGCCGGCGGCAGCCCGGTAACGCGGAGAAGATTACGAGGCATTCGCTAGGTGTAGGGCGCGGGTAAAATACATGATTAAAAAAGCTCATGCTGAGTATCAGGATTGTGTTCAAAACCACTTGATAGAGGACCCGAAAGCTTTCTGGAATTATGTAAGGTCAAAATCAAAAAATGTTAATTCGATTCGATTCGATAAGATAGTTAAAAACGGTATTACATTAGAAGGAAAACAGCGTGTAAAGGAGTTCGTAGAGCTTATACAGACAATCTATAGCACCACTCCCGCTGACCTCAACGTGAGCGCAGCGGTGGCAGAGGCCGGCAGCACGGATGGGTCAGCGTGAATACACATCGATCGACTAAAGCTGGCTGATGTGAAGCGAGCGCTCACCAAGCTAAAGCCGAAGCGGTCAACCGGACCCGATGGTATTCCCACTTTCATCTTTATGGACTGTCGGTGTATGCTAGCCAAACCACTATTACACATTTACAACCTGTGCCTGGAGGAAGAAGTTTTTCCAGAGATGTGGAAACAACTCGGGCAGTTCCAGTCCCAAAAGGAGGAGCGGGTGAAGGAGTGGAGGGGTTCAGGCCGGTGGCAGTATTGTCAACCCCTGCCAAGATATTTGAATCCGTACTACAAAAAATTATATACGATCAAATAAGAGCGCAGTTATCAGACGCACAACACGGTTTTCGGCCGGGTTGCTGTACGACTAGTAATCCAGGTAGACACCGCTTACTTTGATTTTCAGAAAGCGTTCGATGTCGTTGATAACGATATTCTGCTTAAAAAATATGCTGACTTTGGATGTACCCCCACCTGTTGAGGTTTTTGGCAAGCTACATGAAGGACAGAAGTCAGTACGTTGAGTACAGAGGTTACACATCAGACCTATATCCGGTCAGGTCGGGTGAGTCAAGGTAGCAATCTTGGGCCTCTTGAGTTCATCATACCGGACTTACCGGAGGTTATCAGAAATTCAAGCTGCTTATTTTTCGCTGATGATTTGAAAATATTTTTACCAATCAGAAGCACAACTGACTGTGAGAGATTCCAGAGGGATACAGACCGAGTAGTGGCATGGAGCAAAGCCAATAAATTACTTTTCAATACAGCAACATGCGTGACCATAACGTTTACTCGAGCACGTATTCCCATTGTCCATGGCTACGAGGTTAACGAAACACAGTAAAAAAGAGTGACAGAAACAGAAGTAAAAGATCTAATAGAAGTAAAATTCACAGCGGATCTGACGTTTCGGGATCACATCGTCAACATTTGTAAGAATACTTAGAGAAATTTAGGGTTTATGCTCCGTCTGTCACATGGTTTTACAAATGTAGGAGCGATTGTAGCCTTGTACAATGCGTTGGTTAGAAGCAACCTCTAGAATAATTAAATTCATTAGGTATATATATTTTAGGAAGCATGGGGTATATCCTTTTTACCCGTTTATGTATCCTACTTTATTTGTATTGGGTATGGTAGGGTATAATGAGCTAAGAGTGAGGAGATAACTTTGTTTAGTGACTTACGTGTTTAAATTAATTAGGGGCAAAATTAGCAACAGTGAGGTACTCAACTCGGTGAGCCTATATGTCCCAATGGAAACGCGGGGCGCCGCCGCCAGCCACGGCTGCTGGCTGTGCCGCGCGGCCGCATCAACCTGCTGGGCGAGGCGCCGCTGACGCGTGCACTGATCGCCCTAAGCCGAATTGCAAACAAAATTGACTTGTTCTACTGTTCTCTGAATTAATTCACAAAAACAGCTCTATTCTCTATTTAAGTAACATATTGTGTTATTTGACCATCAAAGGCTCAAAATAATAACTATAGCTACGTATATTATTCTGAAATCAAAATAATCATTTTGATATGTCAAATGTCTTTTAATGAGTATTTACTGCATTCTCTATAACATTGTTAATTCTATATTCTATTTTCTATTGTAATATTGATTTCAACTCTTCCGTGTGACTTTATCATTATTTATTTTATAGTTATAAAATGATGTATTACCTGACCTATTTTTTTCAGAATATAATGTTAAAATTGCATATTACTAAGGTGAGATGTCAAATGTTACACATCATATGCGACTACTGTGAGGCTCGTTGGTTTTTTTTATTTTTATATTAATTCAATTTTGTAATTTGCTTTAATATGTGTGATATATTAGTGATAAAAATAACGTGTTTCTATGCTATTCAAAATGATAGATGTAAAAACTAAACAAACAAAGCCACGTGTAAGCTCTATAGCTATTTAATTCAAATCTTTTTGTGAAAATTGAATACAGCCAAAAGCATTTTTATTTGACTGTACCTAATCCCTAATAAACTGGTTTTGGTATTCGTTTTGAAAGTGGTATTCGTTTGGAATACAAAAGAAATAATGACAGTAAACTACCATTGGTATTAATTTCGTGGTATTGGATTGGAATAGATCGCTAGAAGTCGTGATTTGATCGTGGGGTGTAAGGCGTTGATCGCATGCTAATGTAAGCCGGCTCATGATGATCATTCGTCGGTTGCTGGTCTGCCGTTAACCCGCGGTTCAAGTCATAAAATCATGAAGCACGCTTTTATATCGTTAGTAGACTCTACGCCAGTTATAGGTACGCGAGATTATGAAACAGGCTAATTATTGTGCAGTTGTTTATAAATCTATATCTATTCTAGACTACTATATAAATATGTAGGCTCTGTATGTACTAGCAATTTTTCTGGCAAATTTTGGGATAAATGTTCATTTTATGACTCACTGACACCAATTCTACGATTTTTGAAATTTTTGTCTGTCTGTCTGTATGTCCACTTTTAACTCAAGAACGGCTTGACCGATCTTGATGAAAATTTGTATGTAGTAAGAACATGCGATTGTGCAAATGATAGGCTGTATAAAATAAAAAGTTTAGCGGGCGACGGCTCTTGATGAAAATTTGTATGTAGTTTGAACATGAGATTGTGCTAATAATAGGCTATAAAAAAAGGAAATTTATTTACAAGTTTAAGCGGGCGGGTGACGGCTCTTGATGAAAATTTGTATGTAGTAAGAACATGAGATTGTGCAAATGATAGGCTATATATGATGTTAGTAAACCTAATAATTATTTTGATTAGCATTCATTGATTCATTATATTCGCACAGCGAAGCGAACGACAGAAGGTGACCACTAGTGTAACTATAATTTCATTAATAATTTATTAATTTACTTATAATTTTTTAGTTGTACTACAATTTGAGTAGTATATACCTACTGTCAATTTCGTTTTTTAAATATTCGCGTATTTTCGTGTTATAATATTTTCCTGATGTTTTGAACTCTTGACAGGGATCATGGTTACAGGGAAACACGAGATGTTTCGAATATTTAGGTAGATAGGTACAAAAAGTTTTTATTTAAAACACATTTTGCATTTAAAATACTTTATGTTGTACCTGGATTACCGAACTTTGCTCGGTATTTCTTTTTTGGTAATTTTTTAAAAGTGAAACCTAGCCAGATCGATTTATCGCTCCCGAAACCCCCCGCTTACTAAATTTCATGAAAATCGTTACAGCCGTTTCCAAGATTCAGATTATATTATACATTACTTATATACAAGAATTGCTCGTTTAGAGGTACTTATTAGATATTATTTACAATGTTATAGCTTATCTACTTATTACTATGATCGATGATACTAACATTTACAAGACATATGAAGGATATGAAACATTACACAATTTGTTTATACAAGCCCGCTCGTCGCCCGTGGCTTGCGCATGAGTGTTAAGCACTTGTGACCTCTGTAGCCTTTCGTTTTTACTATTACATACTATTTAAAGGCTGCTGTCAGTATAATTAACCGTCAAAATATTTTGCATTTAGCGCCATTATAAACTCAAGACACTGTAAATTATAACTCTCTTATTTTTTTATAAGTATTTTAATTATTGACTTTTAGTTTATACTTACATTTCTTGTTAATCAAATTAATACTAACTTACCTTACTAATAATAATAAAATAATGTCATCATTTTTGGTGGAGCTTGATGGCGCAGTGGTTAACGCGCCTGTCTGGGATTGCTAAAGTTAGGCAACTTTCGCAAAGGCCGGTCATCGGATGGGTGACCAAAAAATGTATCATCTCGAGCTCCTCCGTGCTTCGGAAGGCACGTAATGCCCTCCCTATCCACCCATAGGGAAGGCTCGCCCCAGCAGTGGGGACGTTGATGAGCTGGTAACCTTGATAACCTTTGGTGCTATAAAAAAACGAAGAATTAACAACTCCTTGATCCGTCTCGTTCCGATCCGAACCCCTCGGAGAAACTAGTAGGGAATGGGACACGCTAGCGTAATGCCGTTCCCTCTGGGAACCCAGTAGGGTCGTCGGAACATCGTGAGTAGACGATGCTTGATCACACGGCTTGAGGAACCCACCGCCCCTAAACAAGTCCGGTGACGGTGTAAAGCTCGATTGAGACCAACCTCTCCCCAAAAAATCCTTACTTACTTACTGGGGTGGCGCAGGAACCCAAGATGGGTTTTGGCCTCCGATAATAACTGCCGCCACTTCTCCCGATCCCGCGCCACTTCCCGAAAAACCCTTGATCCTAAATATTACCAGGCGGTATAAAAAACCTATTAAAATACCTAATATTTTTTTAATTAAAATAACAAATGATATTTATTCCCATTAATGACATATGCCACTTACATGAGAACTTATCTATTTACAAACTAGCTGTCCCGGCAGACCTTGTTCTGCCCTATTTATTTAAAACAAAGTTACATTGATTTTTTTATGTTAATAGCTGCCCCGACAGATTTCGTTCTGTCAAAAGTTATTGGCCTGTCGCAGTCTAATAGAAATAAAATAACATTGTAAGACTCTAGTAATATCTAATGTGATGATATTTTTATTGTAATGCCTTATGGAACACGATATTTTTTGTTTGATTACTTGGCGCGTCAATAAATAAATCTGATCTCTAATCAACTTGAAGGCATACCAAAGATAATCTTAACGCGCCTTTTTGTTTTGATTGACGTCAAATGTTTGACAGCTGGGGACAGAGTGGTTTGTATGGGAAAATAAAATTGTTGTTTTTACCATTTTCCTCGTATTTTTTTACGTTTTTTCTCTCCATAAGAACCTTCCTCAGACTTCATCAAACACAACAAAAAAGAAATCGGCCAAACCGGTTCAGCTGTTCTCGAGTTTTGCGATTAGCAACACATTTAGCGATTCATTTTTATTTATATAGATTCTTAGATTAAAACAAAAAAGAGGAAGATACGGCATGCTCATACTTGTAGTCAATCAAAATATAGTCCTACTCAAATACATATGCAAAGACTCATCACACACGCACACCTATAAAGTATAAATCGAGCGAGCGAGACACAGCGGTAAGTTTCAACGTCAGCGCGAGGGAGTCAACGAGTCACGTCTCGGTCGCTTCGCAATCGGAACAGTCAAGTACGACGACTGATTCCGTCCGACGACGACACGACTGTGGAGTAGCGTAAGCAAAAGATTGTGAAAATAAAGCAATTTTATTTTTTATGATATAATTTTTAAATCAACACATTGTGCAATCATATTTATATACTATGAGTGTTGTGTTTCGTCCGGTGAGTGAAAGTACCGGAGGCCCATCTCTCACCCCTCGCCCCTCCCAATTCCTACTCCCTCCTCAAGATTCAACTCCTTCCTCAAGGTCGGCAAAGCATCCGCGGTTACTTTGGTTTTGCGGGTGTCCATGGGCGGCGGTGATTGCTTTCCATCAGGTGACACGCCTGCTCGTTTGCCTCCTTTTAACATAAAAAAAACAAATATCCTTAAAAGGTGAAGTCCCTCAAAGGACTATTAAGAAATTTCACAAAAGCACATCTTGTAAGGATGATATTGATAGGTGTCGTGGTAGGGTAGGAAAGCATAGGTGTAGGAAAGCATTTCAAACACCTTCAAATAAAGATAATTTGTTTGAAGTTTTATTTTTGTATTTAAAACTTTTCGTCTTGAGGAAAGCTGTAAAATAACTTCTACAAATATCTAAGATATTTTTTTTTGTAACTTTACTAGACCATACGGATTTAACTTTAATCATCATCACATCATCATTTAACTTTAATATACACCTTTAATAAATTAAACACCCTTTCCCTCATATTTTATTTGAATATTATTATGCTGAACTTACATCATTGACAACGTATTATTGTAGCCTTGCAATCTATCATGTCCCTCCCGCACACGTTATGTACTCTATAACTCTATCTCAATCACTCAAAAATGTCCGGAATGCACAACAAATTCACAAGAATTTTCTTTAAAAATATACTTCTGGTATACTTACGCATGAAAAGTGATCCCATGTGTCTTGTTTTTACACCTTGAGTGATTCGTGCACTGAAGAAATGCACAGGAAGGCATTTTTTTGCGTTATTTTCTAATCAAATCGTTTTGACACTGACAACGCAGCACATGCAAACAAGTCGCTGTTTCAACGTAGACTGGAACATAGCAGGTCCATTGGACTCGGTTTAGCAGGACCGCGCGCAGCTAGCGAGTAACGTATCTTCCTCTTTTTTGTTTTAATCTAAGTATAGATTAGTATTTTGGTCGTCACAAACAAACGGGGACATCTAGCGTGCTGGGGTGCCTGGTGTAAGTTTCAATTGACATTCGATCACTTTAACGAAAACGAGAATTAGTATAGCATTGAAGCAGCGTCTTCTGGCGACATACATACGAAAAGAATAAAATTTTGTCCAACAAATTTTCGTTTTCGTAAATGTACAGTCGGCGGCAGATCAACCTACCCAAATCTGTCAAATTTCTCCAATGAATATTGATCCTTATAACCAAACAATAAAGTTCAAAATTGATTATAGAAATTTGACAGTTTTTGGTAGGTTGATCTGCCGCCGTGTGTACGTAATCTAATGAATACGGATAGTAAACAAAACTCAAACTGTCTAGTTTAGACGACTACTAACCCCTTATTCATAAAAACTATTTAAGCATTAATTAGTTAATCATTGTTTTGTCTCTTTATTTCATATTCAAAATGACGTTTGTGTGACGTTCACAAAACAATATTTAATTAAATAATGCTTCATCATCATCATCATTAGCCTACACACGTCCACTGCTGAATATAGGCCTCTCTAAGTGCACGCCACTGAGCACGATCCGCGGCTACTCTCATCCAGCTCTTGCCAGCCACTTTGCGAAGATCGTCGTCGTTAATAATGCTTAAATAGTTTTTATGAATAAGAGGGTAAGTATTCAGCTAGCTTCGATTTAAACACTCCAAAGGTCATCGCGTTTTTTATGTAAGTAAGTAAGTACCTAAGTAAGTAAGTAATTTTTTTTTTATTATTATTATTATTATTTTTTTTTAAGTCTGAAGGTAGTTTAATGTACATATGTGCGCCTTCAAAATAAATAGATATCTTTCCATAATTGTGAACACGACTATACAGCCAAAACTCTTTTTTTATATTTTTCACGAGGAAAGACCTAAGACTAAGCGGGACGTGTGTGAGCTGGTGTTGTTGCTAGATCTTTTTATATGTAACTAGTGCGACCGACCGGGCCGGTCGCGACTTCGTCCGCTTAAGAGCACCCGTACCCCATGATGGACCCCTATTGCAGCGCCACCTCCCAGGTCCAATTGTAAATCTAAACCATTCTCGAATCCACTTGAACACACACAAAAAAATTCATCAAAATCGCACAGAAGATTAATTATAAAAGATTTGTGACAAGACTAGCGACCGCTCGCGGTTTCACCCGCGTGGTTCCCGTTCCTGTGGGAATATCGGGATAAGAAGTATCCTATGTTTGAATCCAGGTTATAAACTATCTGTATGCCGAATTTCATCGAAATCCATCCATCCGTTGCAGCGTAGCGTGAAGAAGCAACAAATATACACACATACATACACACAAACTTTCGCATTTATAATATTAGAGCGTTTGTTCGCATAAGGACAGATTCTCAACAAGACAGATTCGCAAAAAGACAGAGCAGGTACATATAAGTACTTAGAAAAAATACATTTATTTTCTTATCGTACGACTTACTCATATATTTTTCACTTCTAACTCTTATAATGACAAATTAACAAAAACAATAGATGCATAAAGTACGTAAGTAAATAGCCTACATACATACTAAATCAAGTCATCGCTACAATTGATGGCTATTGGCTTAATCACAACGCTTGCCAAATACGGGTTGGTGATTACAAACCCGGGCTATTCATCGAAAAATCCGTAACACACTGCCCGACCTGGGAATTGAACCCGGGACCTTCGGGCATCGGGCCGAGCGCTCTGCCACTCGGCCATCGAGGCGCTGATGCATAGTGACGGCACTTTATTATTTTTATCACCTACTGGAGTGTGGTTTTAGTCCTCCCCACTATGGCGTTTGTAAATAAATGATGGTACGTTTACCGTCACGCCAGTCACAAGTCAACCCCAACTCTATGTAACAGAACTAAGGTTTATTTCAGTTTAAAAAGATTACTTCAACCACACCGGCTGGCAGTATGGAGCATGACCTTTGCCTTTTACTTTCCATTGACCCGCGAATCACTAGTGTTAGGGTGATTCAAACGGCACTCATCGATAGTCGACTATCTATGCCTTTGATCAGCTACTTTATTTTTTCTATTATTCTCAAAAACCGCTAAACTTTATTAAATAATAACCTTTACCTAAAATTGTAAGTTTTTTTTTAATAATTATGGTTGTATAAATTTTTACGCTTTTATTTTATTTAAAAAAGCCAAAGTGATGAAAAAATTCCACGACCCGGTTCGAACTCGCACCCCATGACATGCCGTGTCAGGCGCACTACCTACTACGCTATCGTGGCTTGAATCCTGCTCGTGATTTTTTTCAATACGTTGTCTTTTTAATTTTTTTTATAAGTTGATTTTTTTTTAATATTAATTATTGTATACCCAAAACTATTTTCTTTTTGAGCATGTGCTTCCTTTAAGTACTGGGACACTTAGATAAGAACCACCTACAATAGTAAAGTTTAAATGCATTATTGTACCATTTGTTGTGAGAGCCTAATAAAAATAAATAAACAGTAAAGAGTCTATAGTCTATGGTTATGGATAGGAGACTTCAGACTCTTTAACTAGAAGGACATTGACAAGCTTTATGGCAGCTGCTTTAGGGATGAACAATAGCGAAATGATAGGGTGGTAAAAAGAGAGACCTCTGCAAAGATAGGGTAAAATCAAAATACTGAAGACGATATATAGCTCTTACAACAGCGACCTGCATGCCTATATAACAGTGTATATTCCCGAAACAAAGCCATACAACAAAGTGTATTAAACACTGTGATAACATGCAAAATCATATTTACATAGATTTCATCATCATCATCATCTCAGCCAAAAGACGTCCACTGCTGGACAAAGGCCTCCCCCAAGAATCTACACAACGACCGGTTTTGTGCTGCTCGCATCCAGCGGCTTCCCGCGACCTTCACCAGACCAATTCATTTAAAATAATTTAATAATATGTATTTTTAATTTCAAATTAATTTTAATTAAATGTTTTTGTTCGTTCCTGCAATAGTTCGACTTCTGTTTATGTTTGACCATAAGGTTGGCGACCAAGAACAATATATCAGCTTGACTTAGGGTGGCCACTTTGTAGTTTACTTAGTAACAAAGTACCTCAAATTGTTTTTGTTTTTTTATATAACTTTTAACGCAAATTTTGTTGCGAACAAATTACAAAAACACAATTGTTGATAAAATTAAAAAAAAATTATAGAACCTCAATATCTCAGTCATGTGGTGCTTTTCAGTTGTTTATAATTTTCCAGGGTTTTAATTTGGGATTACACAGGTATAACAACACCCTGTATACCCTTCGGAAAATTACACTACACACAACATGACCGAACTAAGCACTAAGTATTGTAGAGACAAGTTGGTAAAGTACTTAAAACGTAATATCAAGAGGTGAAAACACGTTAAAAATGGGAATAAAATAACTATATAATAGACAAATAGGTTACCTACCAATAAAAAAAGGGTTTTTTCTTATAAGCCATGTTCATTCTATATCATCGATACCTATACTTACTTGATAAAAACCGTTACTAGTATATTCCGCACCTTTCAAACGTGGGAGTTTTACTATCTCTCTCAAGTATACCTACAGCTGGAGAAATCATAATTTTAGACGATACTATGGCAAAGTATTCAAAAAATCTAGAAAGTAACTCTCACCTAATGGTAGGTAAGATCATCATAGGTAACGTCATAGATTTTATCACAATTCATAGCAAATTAATGCCACTAAAAAGTTAGTATTCTTTAGATGTGCTGCGCGCCGTAAAGCGTTTCACCATTCGTCCACCGAGGCGAAGTAATAAAAAGTCGTTATCACACCAGCCTGTTTTATGTCCCCACTGCTGGGGCACGAGCCTACCCTATGGATGGATAGGGAGAAGCAGACATAGACCACCACGCAGGGTCAGTGCGGATTGTTGGTCATTACGATTGCTAATGCGGGTTCGTCCACCAGGATCCCCTAGCCTGATCCCCCAGGGGATCCTCGTGAACTCATTAGTTCATCAGGATCTCCTATAATAAAAATTAAGTAATGACAATATCACACTGGGTATTTTTATTTACAGAAAATTAAAAAAAAAATATATAAAAAAAACAATAATAATTTAAAAAAAATATTTCATATATAATTAACAAAATCATGTATGTACGAGTTTTTAATTAAATCGGACTCAGTGTTCTACCATCTTTTTATGCTTATTTTTATTATAGGGGATCCTGATGAACTCACGAGATGAGTTCACTACGAGGGGATCAGGCTAGGGGATCCTGGTGGACGAACCCGATAATGCAGCTGGGACCAACGGCTTTACGTGCCTTCCGAAGCACGGAGGAGCCCGAGATGATACATTTTTGGTCAACCATCCTATGACAGGCCTTTGCGAAAGTTGCTTAACCTTACCAATCGTAGACCGGGCGCGTTAACACTGCTGCATCGAGCCCCATCGAGGTCGAGATAAAAAGAACTTAACTTGCAAACTTTAACATAAAACATAGTGTATGGAACATTGCGGAATAACCTCTTACATACCTAGTTACTTCACAAGTCATGTAACATCAATGTTTGAGAAATTACCAAAAGTATTTAATGACATTATCAGCTGTGCGCGATCGGTCGTGATGACGCAATTAAATTCCAACCGATGATGTTACACCGGCATGGATCTTCAATGAGCTTCAAGTCTCTGATTTACAGTACATGGGTTCGATTACCAGCGAGGGGTGTGCTGTGCATGATAGTACTCGGTTTCGTTGATGGTAGGGCTTATGTTAAGTCCGCCTGGCTAGCTCCCACTAGCTAATCTAAATATGTCGCAATTACATCATTATTTGTAGCATTGTTGTGTTGCCGCAGCTAGAGATAAGCTAACTAGTGCCTATATAAGCTATCTGAGCTATCTAAGCTAGTGATAAGCCAGTTCCTCTGTAGTAGAGGACTCCGGGTAAGGTGTGCTTCAACCTTGGGTCTTATCATCACGTCTTAATATAATATATTAAGACGTGATGATAAGACAATAATGAAGATAATAATGAAGAGTAAAGTCTTTTTTTATATTAGAAGGAGGCAAACGAGCAGGCGGGTCACCTGATGGAAAGCAATCACCGCCGCCCATGGACATCCGCAAAACCAGAGGAATCACAGATGCGTTGCCGGCCTTTAAGGAAGGAATAGGCTCGTTTCTTGAAGATTCCTAAGTCATATTGGTCCGGAAATACCGTCGCTGAGAGCTGGTTCCACAGCACTGTAGTTCGTGGTAAAAAATTACGTGAGAAACGCACAGTAGTAGATCGCCATCGCCAAGTCGTATATAAATCATTAATGACGTCATCATTTCTGAACTTGTCTTTGTAGATTTCTCTCTGACCATTGGATAATAATGTATATTGAAATAAAACAACTTGTACTAATTAATCTTTTTATATTTGATTAATGATGCGTGATGTAATATAGCCTATAGCCTTCCTCAATAAGTGGACTATTCAACACAAATATATTTTTTCAATTCGAACCAGTACTTCCTGAGATTAGCGCGTTCATCCAACCAACTAAACAAACAAACGAACTTCAGCTTTACAATAATCTTCTTGTGTATATAAAATTCTCGTGTCACATGTGGGTTGCCATACTCCTATGAAACGGCTCGATCGATTTTTATGAAATTTTATATGTATATTCGGTAGGACTGAGAATCGGTCGTAATATATTATTCATACCCCTAAGTGGTAAGGGTGGTCCACCCCAAACATTTATTTTTATTTTTTGTATATTTTTTTATTTTTTTGGCTTAAAATATGTGGCATCAAAAATACATAAAACCCTAAATTTTCAACCTTCTATCACCAACCCCTATTTTTATAGCCATATTAATCACTTGATCAGTTATCTGCAGGCGTCTACCGGTGTCACTTCTCACGCAGATTAATGGATTGATATTGTTTGTTAGTGTTATTGTCATAATTAATGATGTATATACCCTATGGTTGACTGGTAGATAATGAATTTAAACGGGGATTAACGCAAACTAATTAGTAAAAGGTATTCATAACTTCTTTATACCCGACGTTTCGACCGAGTTACAACAAGCGTGGTCACGGGCTGACATCGCGACAGCAGTCAATTCCCGTTTAAATTCTTTGTTTAGCTATGGACCGCGAAAGTTTAAAAGTGTGTAGGTATGGTAGAGAATGCCTAGAAAAAATAAATGTTGGGTGTTTGTTATTTTTATATTCCGTCATCGTTCACAGCGCTCCATGCCTCTTTCACTCATATACCACATCCTCACACACTTAAGTACCTACAATAAGTAAGTTATTTTTTTCTACCCTACAAATTTCCTAGATATCATTTATATGGCAAAACAACGTTTGCTGGGTCAGCTAGTCTATATACAGTAGTGGACTTATAATTAGAAACACTTCATATGAATTATAAAAGTTTGAAGTCCACATACAATATTAGTCAAAAATTTATAGATTCATTATTTAATAATCATGCAACAATATAGCCACTCAATTATAATACTCATAAAACACATAAAAAAACAAAACTATCTAAACTTCATTCATAAAAAGAGTTTAAAGCATACATAGCTTATTTTCTGTTACCTTATCTCACCCCAAGAGCTTACTACGAGTAACTGCCATTGGAGCAGCATAGTAAGTACTTTACAGAAATCACAACAATGAAGAAGAAGGTTTATAATTGTTGGGGAAGACAGCAGTGGCGAACACGACGTTTCGGTTTCCAATAAATCTGGCGTAGAATACTTAGAAACTGATTTTGATTATGAATCCTCTTGAATGATGTTAAGATACAATATTTATGATATAATTTATAGTATCTATAGTTTTTTTAATGCGACATAAAAATATGTTCTAGTTAAAAAGCAACAAAAAATATACAATAATATTATTTTCTTTTATTTGTTATATTTTAATGTAGAAAAATATACAGCTAGATTCATATGAAAGCATGATGTTCTATCGCCAAAGTGAGAAAGGATACGTTTTAAGAATGTAAGGGTACGTTCATATTTATTTTGATGATCTGATTACTAAGACGCCGCTGTCCGTCCGTCCGCCCGTCAAAGGGAATGTCTGTATTGAATTTGCTTTATTTTTATTTTTGCTTTTATGAATTGTATTGTTATAATGTATTTTTTTGTTAATTAATGTAATTGGTTTTTGTTACCGTTTTAAATAATTAAATAAGTAAATGTGTGTCAACAATAGCTTACCTACATACTTACTGACTGTATGTCTGTAAACAATACCTTACATAAAACACAACTTACAATTGTTTACTTACATTGTTTCTGTAAGAAAATAAAAAGTATCAAGTTGATTTTTCCGTGAAATTCAATGTTTACACCTAAAAGATTTTCGAAATTGCCTCTCTTTTCTAGTGCCACCATTCATTAGTCAGATTCTAAGGCGCGGTACACACAGAAACGTCGTAAGACGCGGACGGGGCGAGGGGACTCTTTAAAACATATAGAAAAGACGAGGCACGGACGTGACGCTTGGCGCTGTAGGGTTGCCACCTTTTTTTTTAAGGTAAAATTGTATTTTTTTACAAAATATTGCAAAAAATATAGTAGGTACTATTAGGAAATTTAAAAAAAAAATGGTACACATTTATTTTTAGTAAGTAGTTATTTATTGTTGTGTATTTGTTATTAGTCTTAGCTTTAGTTGTAGTAGTAGTAGTAGTAGTAGTATCACTTTTGTAATAGAGACGTGCACTTATACTGTTTATGGGTGACGTCTCTGATGACGTCACCCATAAACAGTATAAGTGCGAGAGAGAACATGTGCGCGCTGTCTCATTTGCACGTTTTGTCTATGTTGCCCATACACTTTTATTCGTAATTGATTGCTTGCACATTTTAAAATAATAAAAAAGTATTTACAGAACCAATGTTTTTTAACTCTTCCCTACTTTTCACTTTAAAAATGATAAACATTTAAAATGTGTTACTTATTAAATACTTTTTTCTTTTATAATTTCTAACGAGAGAAAATGTATTTTACACGGATAGAATATTTCCGAAATCCCGCAATCCGGGCGTATCCATAATGTTTGAGGTCATTTACCCAAATTGCAGTACCTAATCCGATCACAGGTTATATGTAAAAATAAAATATGTGAAGTAAAGTATTTTCGCGTACTTTATTGTGAGAACAATAAATGCATTGTATTGTACTCTATATTTTATGAGAATAAAGTATAGAGTACAATTACCCGAAATAACGTACAATACTTTATAATAGAGTACAGGTGGCAACCCTAGTGTGTGACAGCGACGCGCGAGTCCCGCGCGGCACCCGCGCCCCCGCCCGCTCCCTTCCCTCGTCCGCTCGCGACCATGCCCTGTCCTTTCTGTATGTTTTACAATAGGGCAAAGACGAGTAAGCGTCGTGCCCGCCCTGTCTTTTCTATATGTTTTGGGTTGCGACGCTTCTATACATTTTGTATGAAAGGGACGCGGAAGAGACATTTGTCTGCGCCCCGTCTGCGCTATACGTGTCTGTTCTATGTGTCCAGCGCTTAACAATCATATCAGCAAAAAAACAGCTCTTCAACTGAGAGCTGTGAAAGGCGCTACTTTCTAATTTATCTCGTTATCGAAATAAAAACTACATTTCAGTTAAACTCTTTGTGGTGTCACGTCTCGTGATGATGTGTGAGAATATAGTTTTTGTTTAATTCAATTTATTGTTTATGAGAGGCAAGTGGAAAATAAAGATGGTGCTCTTAATTCAAATACTTTTATATTATATGTTTAAAATAAATTTATAATGTAACGAAATTAAAATTTTATATAAAACTAGCACCCCGCCCCGAGTGATCCTAATTCCGTGTCCCGTGGTGGCTTTACCAACTTTGAAACCATATCGGAAATGCGCATACGCATCTTACCATAGTTAACATATACGCAAAAAACTAAGATAGGTATGTACCTACATGATTATATAAATTAAAGCAGCGAATAATGAATGTCTAGCAATTATGACAAAAAATTGAAGTTTAGCATGTCATTGTTGTTTCATCATCCTATTACTATTAAAATATATAAAACTAGCGGCCGCTCGCGGTTTCACCCGCGTGGTTCTCGTTCCCGTGGGAATATCGGGATAAAAAGTATTCTATGTGTTAATCCAGGTTATAAACTATCTGTATGCCGAATTTCATCCAAATCCATCCATCCGTTGCAGCGTGAAGAAACAACAAATATACACACAAACTTTCGCATTTATAATATTAGTGTGTATAACTACATAATTATAAAAATTAAAGCAGCGAATAATAAATGTCTAGGAATTATGACAAAAAAATTAAGTTTAGCATGTCATTGTTGTTTCATCATCCTATTACTATTAAAATATATAAATAGCGCTAATCATTAAAAGACAAACGATATGTACCTACTTGTTAGTAATAATATTTGTTAAGAAAACTGATTTCACATGTAAAGAAAATATTAGAAATGCGTCGAGTGTGCATTGGAACGCATACTTTCCTGGTTGACCGCAGAATCCTTTAAAAGTTATTGTTCAAGTCACAAGCGGAAAGCGATATACTATTCTCACCATTTTCATCGACTAACATGAATAGGTGATTTTTTAATACCTAAAATTGCTTAGGGTCATCTCAAACTAAGGGCCGTTATCGTTCGGTGAAAATGAGCATTAGATCTTTTTTGCTTGTAGAATGCTCATCCAAAATGCAAATTGCTGCATTCTTTATAAACATTATTAGGTTACAATTGAGTTCTTTTGAATGTTATTACACCATCGGTTTGTAAGTGTACAGCGGAAGAATCAGCAAGAAACTTAACAGGGACTTTCATTTTTGTATATTTTACGCGCAATGCCTTCCTCTCACCTAATGTTTAGTGATGATAAGGCTGATGGTGGAAGCACACTTCACCCGGAATCCTCAACTACTGAGGCACTGGCTATCATAACTCTAGCTGCCACAACACAACAATGCTACAAACATTGATGTTATGGCGACATATTTAGATAAGATGGTGATAGCTAGCCAGACTGACAAGCAAGCCCTACCACCAACCAAACCGAGCACAAAAACATGTACCCCCCGCTGGGAATCGAATCCGGGACCTCTGGGTCTAAACCGGTGGTCTTAACCACTAGACCACAAATGCGGCTAAAATCATTAAAAATTTATGTAAATGCTCAGGTTTCAAAGAATGGCATCTTGACACTTGCACCAAACGTGAAGATTTGCATAAATCACACGGAAGCCATCGGCGGCGGCGCGCGGATTACATAATAATTTGCACGTTATGCGCGTGCGCCGGACGCTCCGCGGAATTGGAACTTTCGATACAAATCGAGAGTTGATTATTTACGTTTGCAGATTATAATGTGTCCTGTCCACAGACCAATTTATTAATGTCCTGTCCACTTCCATCAATAGTAAGTACCTACTAGATTAAGGTACTTAACAAAACAAAATATAAATACGTTTGCTCACACTACATCTAAATATCTTAATACATTAGCGATTTTTTATTTTGAAAAAGGTAACAGCTATGTTTGTTATACAAACATTATAACGAAGGCAGGGCTAGCGCAAGACAGACCCAGATGGAGGCTGTTTTTATTGGAGGCCCAAGTGAGTCTTGCTCACTTTAATAATAATAATAATAATATTAAACTTAATATGTTCCTAATTTAAAGTAAGACCACAAAAGAGTATTTGTGGTATAATTTTTCGGACCATTTTTGAAGCGCATCGGGAATCTATAGTACTATTTATTGAACGAAGCCTTTCCCATCCATGTCCATGGCTCTGGTGGTGCATGCGTTGATGTTTTCTCGTAGTGCAATATTCCTGAAGTTGTAGTTAAATGAAAAAATTGAGAATTCGTATCGCACATCACATCAAATCTGCTGCAACAGAGGCTCAATAATCAAATTGGCCAATTATGCAAATGACTTTGAAATGTAAATCCCTACTAATATTATAAATGCGAAAGTTTGTGAGGATGGATGTTTGTTACTCTTTCACGCAAAAACTACTGAATGGATGTTAATGAAACTTTACAATAATATAGTTCATACTCCAGAATAACATATAGGCTATAATTTATAAGGATATTTTATTATTATTAAGAGTTACAGGCAAAAAACTGCCATTTGAGAGCTATTTTGGCGTGTTTTTTTTTTGAGAGAGATTGCTGATTACCAGAATCGGCATTTTCAGCTTCACCGCGCTTTTTTGGGGGCGGCGAGATACTTAAAGGGTAAACATCAAGCCGTGTGAAACGAATCACCTTCGGAGGTTTTCTAGAGGGAACGGCATCACACACTTAAAAGTGCGTGTCCCCGTGCCCTACTAGATTTTCCGAAGAGTTCGGATCGGATCGGATTTATTTTGGCGTGCGCTGTAAAAACCGTACGAGTTATACGAATATGACTATTGTGGAAATGTGTATCCTTATTTGTTCTACAAAAAAGTCCGCGACAGCATACATATATCTATCTTTTATATGTAAGCCATTATTGCTAAAACAGTTAGCCATAAACACATTTAAATTTGATACTATGTCTCCAGGGCACATTTTGTAGTAAACAACTGATTCTTATCAAAATAAATACTTTTTTCGCTTCTGATAATTAATTAAGATAAACATAGTCTTGTATACTACGTAGTTAGAACAAATATTTTAAAAGTTACGACGATGAGAAAAATGGTTTGGTTCGGCGCAGGGCGATCGGGCGCACTGCGACCGAAAACTTCTCGAAGTTGGCGAAGGCCATCTACAAAACTAAGTCAAAGCTAGAGAGTAACCAGCGTCTTGTTGCAAAAGTATCCTTTTTTAGGTAATGAAGCAATTTGACAGTCTTGCATAGGTTGACGTGCAGGCTTCTGGTACACTATAAGTTAAGAGAAAGCTATTATTATGTTGATGAATGACATCTTCGCGTAGGTATGTCCGTGGCTCTAAATGAAGCCATAAAATGTTGTTATATATATGTTAATTTTTGTATCTCATTTAAAGTGAACTGTATGTTTTTTAGGAAACAAGTTTATCACTTCAACTTCAACTCGATCAAACAGTGAAGAAAACTTCATCTAAACACTTCAAAGTTATTACTATCATGATAAGGCCGAAGGTGGAAGCGGAAAAACACCCGGAAATCTCAACTGCTCAGGCCCTGGCCAACTAATATTTAGTTGTTGGAACAGAACAATGCCAATAACATTGAAAATGGTAGATAAACAAGCCCTACCAACCCCCCGCTGGGAATCAAACCCGGGACCACTGGCTCTAAGACCGGTGATCTCAACCACTAGACCATAGACGCGGTCCTTATCTTGCACTATCACAATCGGAATTCAACGAGCGAGAGTAGCAGAGCTGAATATATTACGTTCCAATTTTGAAACGTTTTCAACAATGCTCATAATCGCGAAATGTCGCGTAAACGATCTAGAGCTGTTATTTAATTGTTACAAAATTGAGAGTCCGACTGCGCGGCGGTTGGCCAACGACCCAACACAGCGGTCGACAGCCACAATGGATGCGAATCGGAACGTGAGACGCCCAATTACGGAGTTAGGTACCGACGAATTTAATGTTCTGTGCGAATGCGGGTGACGACGGCTTCCTAGTTTATAGTTTCAATTGGGTTATTTCGAACAGAGTTTGGTATTAAACACATGTTAGTATAGCCAACTGCACATCTTTTTTATTCGCCTCGTAATCTAGTGGTTAAGACCACCAGTTTAGATCCAGAGGAAGAAGGCCATGATGCTTACTCGTAAGATGTAAAAAAAAAAGAGACAGACTAACCGAAACTGTGAAATTTCTTCAATAAACGTTCAATCTTAGTGAATGGATATAATTTTTTACAGTCTATTGAGGAAATTTGACAGTTGATGTGATGGACTGATCATACTAATATTATAAATGCGAAAGTTTGTGTGTATGTCTGTATATTTGTTCCTTCTTCACGCTGCAACGGATGGATGGATTTGGATGAAATTCGGCATACATATAGTTTATAACCTGGATTAATATTATTAGTTTTTATCCTTATATTCCCACGGGAATCACACTATAAATATACTTAAAACAACAATGTAATTTTCCAATATGAAATGATTTGTTCGTTTTGTTGTCATGGAAACCCAAAGAGAATTTAATCACTTGATGGAAACTGTCAAAGCGGTACGAAGTCCGCCGGGTCCACTAGTATATTATAAGGCGTATTCATCTTTATGTGAAAGTTGTTTATTTATCATGTTAATTTAACATTAATTTTCCTTGCATGCTCGGTATAACGATTTGCTGCGATCGGAACCAAAAGGACTACAGCCGTGATCAAAACAGCCTCACAAAAACTCGGTATTCTGCACAGGGTGCGGCGATTCTTTACGCCTGACCAGTTGCAACCTTTTGTACAAGACACAGGTACGATCTTGCGTGGAGTATTGCTTGCATATCTGGGACGGTTCCGCAATACTTGCGGAAATTTGTTTAAGTTTATTCTTTTCTTTAATAATAAGTAAGTACCTGGATGACCAAGATTTGCTCGGTATTTTTTTTGGTAATTTTCTAAAAACGAAACTTAGCTAGAACGATTTATCGAGTACCTTCTCGGTGCCTTGGACAGATTGCAGTGTCGCGCTGTACGCTTATCGGCAACGCAGAAGTCGCAAATACTCTTGAATCTCTGCAATTGCGTAGAGATATTGCGTCACTCAGCGTGTTTTACCGCATGCACCGTGGCGAATGCTCTGAAGAGCTTTTCGACCTCATCCCACCTTCTCCCTTCCTCCATAGGAGTACACCTGCTGCTCTCTGGAGTCATCGCTTCACAGTCTCAAATATTCCGTCGTGCACGAAGAAATTTGGTGTCTCGTTTCTTTGTCGTACCCCCAAAATTTGGAGTAGTTTGCCAGTACACGTTTTCCCTCCTTTTTATGAAATGGGGTCTCCTTCAAACGAGGCGTGAAGAGGCACCTTGTGGGCCGGCAGAGTGAGGGTAACTGATGCTGTGTTGTTTTCACGCTGCACCAGTTGTCGTCGCATCTGGATTCCATATTTACTTACTTAACATCAGGTGAAATGAAGTCATTTGCCGTGCTAAGTATAAAAAAATACAGGGTTTCTGGGTTTTCTGCAATTACGGACCGTTTTTTCTCTAATCAGTAGATGTTACCTTTTTTTTAATAATACTGTGTCTTTTTGTTAGAGACAACTAAAGTTATTAATATATTTTGTAAGTTAGCTGACGTATGAATATAGTAGGTATAACGAAAAATATAATCTGTGAATAATATAGGCCTTTTTTAAAATCGGTTATTCAATGTTTTCATGTGCTCGAACTCAAAGACTTTGAGGCAGATCAAATTACACTGTTATTATTATTATGTACTGTTGTATGTATCTATTGTTATTATTGTATTGTACGCACGCTGCGCTGCATATACTATACAGATATATAGATGAATAGCGATCCGTGTGTAGTATAGATACAAATAAACATAAAACAAAAATTATTTGCCAAAAAATATGACCGCCAGCCGCCCGCGGTTTCACCCGCGTGGTTCCCGTTCCCGTGGGAATATCGGGATAAAAAGTATCCTATGTGTTAATCCAGGTTATAAACTATCTGTATGCCGAATTTCATCCTAATTTATTCAGTAGTTTTTACGTGAAAGAGTAACAAACATCCATCCATACTCACAAACTTTCGCGTTTACATATTAGTAGGATTACTTTCCCGGCATCCAAATCGGAAGGTAGACTTACATAGTTAAACTCTTGACTGTGAATATTTAATTTCGGTGCGATTATACTTTTATTCAATAAACCTATCGTTACGATGGTTGATTGGCAGTTGCCAATTGATTAAACGTTAAAACTATGACGTAGACGCGCCCGCACATCAACATAAACAAAACTGCCAAATGTCTTCGATAAATATTCAACCATATGTCATAGGGATAAAGTTCAAAATTCTATTGAGAAAACTTGACAGTTTGTGATGGTCTGCTGGTGTGTACCCGACATGGATGCCATCGTATCGTATCGTATCTATTTGATAAACTTCAGTTTTCCCAGCGTGAAGTCAAGCCACGCGGCTCATCTGCTCAAGACGCAGCACTGCTGCGTTTCGTGGCAGCTTTCGGTACGCTGCCACGAAATGCTGGAATAATATACCTCCGCCGCTGCGTAATTCCCTACAATATCTTATAGAAAGGCAGAAGCTAATTAGTTGACTTCCGCTGTGTCTGTATTTTCTTGGTACTACCCAGGTCTGTTCCCTAATATCTAAATTATCAGCGTTGTATAGCTGATATTTTTTTTGATCATACAATTCACTAATTTGACGCACAAAACGGTACGATTACCTGTAACGGGTTGTTAACTACTCCAATAAGCATGGTTGCATAATCGTGATATTGTTTGATGTTTTTTGGTGTCCTCTTTTCTAGGTTTCCACGGAAGATCAGCGTCGGGACACCTTTGGTGTTCTGACAAATGCTGAGTGGATACCTTTTTGTGTCAGTTTGCATTTTTTAATTCTATTTTATTTTTATTTTATCTCAAGTATTACTGTGTGACACTAACTAAATAATTTTTCATTTCATTTTTCATTTTTTTTCATTTTTCATGGAGGTGTAATGCGTTACGAATTATTTAGTTTTCAATATGATAAATAGGTACATTAGGTAGGTACACGAAAAGCAATCTACCTGCACGATTGACTCAAATCCGTTATGCGACGCAAATGCACCCGCCAGAAAATTAGACTTTCTATTATTGTGTGTTGTGTCGTTGTGTGTGTTTCCACACGTGCATCTGGGTATAGATTTAGAAAATGTCAAACTATGGGTTGATGATAATAGTAAACAATCATTCAGTAATCAGTAATAAACTCGCAATTATAGTAAACAATGACAAGTCTGCGCCTCTAGAGAAAAATGGTTTTACTTGTGGTAAAACTCCAATTTTGTCAAACATGAGTTTATTGAACGAAAAAATATCAGAAATAACAGTTCTAAGTTAGTGAAAACATATTTAACATGTTAAGTTGTTGAGTTACACAGGCAGAAAATTTAATATTTCACAAATTAAAGAAATTTGAATTTGCATGTTAATTGCAGAGGCACAGATATTGGAATTCGTATGAGTCCATTAACTCGGGTTGTGATGCGTGTTACTAAATCAATCCTTTGTGTCGAGTAGCGTCGCCGGCGCAGACGGGACGCGTCATTTTCCACTCGACGTTTGACCGTGAACGTGTCATCGCCGTTTTCCGCTCAACACGCCTTCCGGGTGTTGCAGTAAAAACCTAGTACGCCATTTATATATTTAGATGTACCTCTAATAATAATATGTTCTTTTTGCTTAAGTTTTTTGTAAGTTTCTATGTACTAAAATAAATGTCGAAATCTTAGCTATAACCTGTTGCACATCGATATTTGAGACAATACGTTAGAGCGAAATGAAGCAACCATATTTTGGCTAATAGATAATTCATTATTCATTATTTATTTATTGATCATAACACTTACAACTATCATAACAGGTGCGTACCCAATGCGATAGCAGCGTTAGTTTTACAAAATAATAGAAATTAAAAAATACACTTACAAAAATAAAGAATCTAAAAATACTCAATAAAAATCACATTCATAACATTAATATATAATTAGAAGAATAGCAAACCTGGCGATTAGTCTGATTACCAATTGTAGGAATAACTTGATTTGTAAAGAGAAAAAACAAAAATGACCATTATTATTAGTTTCTTTATTACAAAACAGCACAACAAATTTAATTGATTCACGTTACATTGTTTCAACAATTTTTGCAATTATAATTAATGGAATCAGGCGTTATTTTGCGGAAATCCATAGTACAAAAAAATGTAATTTAAATAATATGTAGTTATACAGCTTGGATGCAGTACGCATGCACCGCCCTCCCGCCCGCAAAAAGTTGCACATGCAGGAGAAACAATGCGTGCAAGCGAAAATGCACACCAACACCGATACCGGGTATCGGGAGGGAGGGAGGCGGGAGGGCGGTGCATGCGTACTGCATCCAAGCTGTATAAACGAGTGAGTTAGCGGAATTAACACTACATATTATTTAAATTACATTTTTTTGCAATTATGTTAAATGGCAGTTAATATGATTACTTATTATTATTCACTATATTATTATTTTCCGAATTACGTAAACATATAATGCACTAACAGTGATATATGGTAAATGTCCTTCTAGTAACGGTCTAGTCTGTCGGTATAGTCAACAAAAATATTGAAATATGAATAAACTTTTTTAGTACACAAAAATAAAAATAAAATATTTTAAATATGGGGAAAGGGGGTCGTAAGCTCTGAAAACATTACTCCTTCTGCTCTAGACTCAAGACCAATGTGTAATGCAGCCAGACGACGCATAACCAAATATTCATCTACGTTTATTAAATATCTTTTATTATTCATTAATATCTAAAAGCGAATAAAAATAATCTAATAAGCGTTAAAATAAATATAAGTGAGATATATATATAGATATATATCTCACTTATATTTATTTTAACGCTAAAAGTCCAGTCAATTGTACTTATTGATGTTTATTCATAAAAAAATATTTAAGCAATTTTTTAGTTAAATCTTTTAGTTTTGTCAACGTCACACAAACGTCATTTTGTATTTGAGAAAAAGAGACAAAACAATGATTAACTAAATAATGCTTATGTAGTTTTTATTAATAAGGGGGGAAGTGTCCAGTGAATTCACCACAGATGAATAAGAATGTACACACGCCCGCACATAGACCAACACAAACTGACAAACTCCCTCAACAGGCTTTGAACTTTACATGTAAGGCATATGGTTGAAAATGGCGCAGGCGTCTGTACTAAACACAAAACCTACACATATTTATTACTACCTTCCCAGTCCTCTGCCGCTGTTATCCCCACAACCTTTTTCGAAGCGTCCCACAGCTCTCTAGCCAGTTGCTGTTCACTGGTCAGCCAATGGTTCAGCCATTTTCTGCAAAACTTGTAGTTAGCACCACTCACATCCTCTATATCTGGCTCTGCTGCTAAGTAAGCGATTTGTTGACCGACTTCTTCTTTAGGCTGTCCCACTGTGTTAATTAAATGCTTAGATATACTGTTCAGCCAACCGGATGCATTAGACAAGATATCTGTATCACGTACAATGAAAGGGTCGAAACTGTTCGCCGTCACACCGGTGCCTTGAAGTCTTCTACTCAATTCAACAGCCAGCAAAGCATCAGCCAACTTGGAGTTGGCCAGACTCTCTACCCAGGAGTAACGACCGACGTCGTTCCAATGGTCAAAATCGATGTTACCGAAATACATGGACGCTGCGGTACCGATAATTATTCTGCTCGGCGAAGATTTTCTCAACATGGGCAACAATAGATACGTTAGGAGGAAAGCACCGAAATAGTTCACTTGCATCATGAGGTTCAGACCGTCGTCGGTCATTCGATCGGGAAGGCCGATAGCGCCGGCGTTATTGATCAGAATATCGAGTCGAGTTTCATTATTTACTATTCCATTAGCAAAACTCCTTACAGATTTTAAAGAGGCCAAATCCAAAATGCCGTATGCAACATTTTGATTGCCAGTGGCTGCTTGAATATGTTCCTTAGCCTTCATTAGTTTGGTTGCATTTCTGCTTGCGATGATAACTTTAGCGCCTCGACTCGCTAAATTCTTCGCTGCCTCCAAGCCCAGGCCTGAACTGCCACCGGTGACCACAACCACTTTTCCTTCCAGTCTTGCTTTAGTGTCACACATATTTGTTATTGCCGACCTTTATGTCACAACATAACCACAAGGAGTCAGGGATAATACTACAAGGAGGAAAATACAAGCAGTGGGCGGCTCTGATATCATTTTTTATTTCAAGGCAAAAAGGACGGAAGCTAATACTATGGAAACTCCTTAAGGTCTCGATTTATTATTCATATATATTATTCATTTTATAATCACACTAATATTATGAGAAAGTTTGTGTGTATGTATGTGTGTATATTTGTTGCTTCTTCACACTGCAACGGATGGATAGATTTGGATGAAATTCGGCATACAGATAGTTTATAACCTGGATTAACACATAGAATAACTTTTTATCCCGATATTCCTACGGGAACGGGAACCACGCGGGTGAAACCGCGAGCGCCCGCTAGTTCTATAATATTATTACTTATTACCTATATTATGCATCTCTGCTTGTGGAAAATGGTTGTCAGGCCAGTTTATTGGGTGCCAGTTCCACAAAATCTTAATGTTGTGAGTTCAAATTTGTTTTTATATAAATATGCCGTCGGTGCAAGAACTTAATAAGTTATTTTCTTAAGTAAGCTCGCTCTTAGAAGTATTTTTTGATAGACGTGATTCTAACACTGGCGTGAATTGCAGTCTTCTGTCAACTAGAGCCCAACAATAAACTCGATAGTTGTTGCTTACAAAACAATTTACATTATTAAAAGGTTACGGAAGCCAAAAGATAATTCTTAAAAAAAAAACCATATCAACAGAATGAAACAATATAATCTAGACCATAGATAACACTGCAAAACCTAATCCCTATTTCAATTTTAGGCCTGGAAACCGTCTTCGCAAACGGACGTTGTCGACGCGATAATACCTATGTGATATACATAAAATACACTTACACATACAATGTTTCACAAACATTTACAGAAACAAAACGAATCTTTTGCGTAACTTACTGAATTTCAATTGTAATCGAGATTCTTAAATGTTTCCTGTTCGAAAACTAAGTCGAGAACATATAGTTCGACAAGAATGAGTCAAAAGACGCGTTATTAGTGACGCGTTTTACGTTAACCAGCAAAAACAGGTCGTGTAAAGTGATTTCATTAAACCAGCTGGATACAATACTTTTTTATAAACTTCTTAAACTTAAGTCGAATTTATTCCTACTCGCGGGTGAAGCAAACCTTTAAAGAATTTTATTGACGATTGATTACTTGGACGCCCAATGTAACCACAGTGCCATGGAACAATTGAATTTCTATTGTGTCTGGTTTAAGAACAATTAAGTCGATAGATTCCATACGTTTGACCTATGACTATTAATTTGAATGTTGTTAAAACAATGTGGCGGTGTTTTCAACATTCTTAATCGAGTATCGATTACAAATATCACACCTAGTATTTTTAATACTCGTGGCAAGCACTAAACGATTCAACTTTGAGGAAAATTCACTAACGCTAACACTACGACATTGGTTTAATCGTTAGGAAAATTTTGCGCGATACCATTTTTGACATCGGCTAAACCAAAACCGAACCAAAACTTTATCGTTAACGTTTGAACGTTTGAGTCAGTTTGAGATGTTGGCAAATAGCGCGATTGAGGCCCAGGGATGTACTGAAGTTATTGCGGGCGGGTAATTATGAGCAGAAAAACGATATAAGTACCATTGCTTAGTAATTTTTAATTATTTGTTAATTCTAGCGATGTGATTGTTATCGCCGTATTACCTCTTATAAAACTTTCTATAAACTCCATTCCCCAAAGTTACCAAAAACCTGTTTAAACACGCAAAATGATGGTCTTATGCAAAATTACAAGTAGAAACCATGAAAATACTCGACAGATATTGTAAAGAGCTAGAACTTAAAATTTATTTTTATTTTAACGTTTAGTGTCTTTAAAGAAATATTTTTTTTTTACTATAACTTAAGGATTAAGGGGGAAATTACAATTTTTTATTAATTGTCTATAATTTTTCATGAAATTAATTAATTACCACTATATAAATCACCATTTACCACAAAAAAACTAAACAATTGCCTGTTTGAACAAGATCCCTTTGGTCTGATCAATAAATGAGAACCAGTGACATTATATTATATTTTGTAGGTACATACCTACCTACTTAAGTAAAACAAAACTATAGTGAAAATAGTGAAATAAATTACACGGTTCGCATTGCTTGGCTCTCAAATACTCACTAAATCATAGCAATGTAAACTGAACAAAAAAAATTAAATTGAAAATAAACCCAAACAAAATCCTTAGACTGAAAACATCACAGCCACAGAAAGTAATGGAAGATGTAAAAGAGCAAGGACTAAGCCACCCAGTGTTTGAATCAAAGGTGTGGAATGCGAAAATGCAGTGATGAAAACAGTCTCACCCCCTTACCCCATAAGTTTGATGATGAATAAAATATTCTGATTGAACAAAGAAATGGATTATCAAAGTCGACGTGGTACCTTACTGTTAATATTATGTTTATATATTAATGCATAATAATTATTGATCTTACATTGGATACTCCCTGATTTCTGCGGTGCCGAAGTTTATATTGTGCATGCTGAGTTAAAGCTGGTAGGACAAGGAAGCATAAAGTGTTCTTAAATAGAAGCAGAAGGCTCAATCAGATATCAATTTAGTTTTGAATGTAAATTGTATGCTCGGCAAATTAAATAAATATTACCTGTCATTATTTTATTTCCATTTGCTTTAGAATGTCAAATAAAAAAATTGTATTTATTAAATGTAAATGTGACTAAATTAATAATCATTCATTCATCTTATTTGTCTCTAGCTACTTCAACACCACAGTTAATTTCTGATATTTCCCAACTTAGTTGTGTGTTGTAACTAGTCGTAAGTGACCATAATATGAGATGTCATCTGACAAATATATTAAATACATAGTCTGCTGCAGAATATTAGATTCGTTGTGCCTCATAAGACAATTTAAACAATTAATTCCTTACCTTATGCTAAGTTATTATTATAGACTGTTGTTCCCACAGTCAAACTGAGAATATACCTATTGGTTTTATGGGACTTTACTTTACTTTATGGGTACAACAAACAATTAACATGCTTTACAAATATTATATTTCACAAATTAATAATTCTATTATATTAAATTAGTTAATTAATTATTAATTAATATTCTATTCTATGGCTTTGTAGACAGTTTGGGAAAATAGTCTGAGAAAGTGGACCATTCAGGCAAGTGGACCATTTAGGAATGTGGACCTGACTGAGGTACCTGAAGGCTGTAATAATTAATTTTAATATTGAGGCTATAAAATAATAAAACACTTTACACTTTACACTTCACAATAATATGGTATTTTTAATCCAAAAAATAATAATTTTAAAACATTGTTAAGTTTCTGACAATAGTAATGAAGCTTTTAGTATCAGAAACATAAGTAGGTGAATCTTATAAAATATTTTTATTTTTATATACCTAATTCTTTATGTTATTCAAATGAGAAAGCGCTTTGCTTTTCTCTCACTTATTGGTAAGTGATAAAGATAAGATAAGATAAAGATAAATTTATTGCTGTATAAAAACTTAGCCTAGATACAAAAGACTTATGTAAAGTAATTGGGGTTAGTGTATATAATATTATGTATTACGTAATACCTATGCTAAGCAATCAATATTGCCTGTGTATTAGGTATCTATCTAGAACAGAACGTTAGTGCTTATTCTACAATAAAACATTTACACAATAATAATGACTAACTATTTTAAATGCGGAACTGGAAAGTACTTGAATAATATTATTAATTGCTCTACTTAATTAGAATTTTCTAGATGGTCTTAAAAATTATGTAATTACTAATAATAATTTCTCTGTGTCATCATATGTTTTCCCCTTTAGCCAATCTTGTACGGTTTTTTTACATTGTGCTTTGTTCATGGGGTAAATACATAAAGAAAAATTTAATCTGTTGTACAGAAAACTACTCAGATGACAAAAGAATCTGTGCGTGTTTGATCTTCTGAATCGCTCAGTAGAACAGACAATATCTGCACGTCTTCGGCTGGTTTCGAGCGCAGGGTTAAAGGGCATTAATGAGTGTTTTTTAGTGATTGTTAGTAATATGAAAAGCTGGCGTACGGATAGGACATCGCATTTGGTAAGGAGCTCTGCCGTCGGGAAGCGTATTGGTCGGAATGTGCTGACTTTTAGAACTGCTCTCTGCGCTATTTCTAAGTTTATCATAATAGTTTTGTGTGCACCGCCCCATGATGTTATACAATATACAAATAATGACTGACAAAGTGTCAGATATATTGATTTTAATAGACTACCGCATGCAACGTGCCGAAGATTTTTAAAGACGTAAATTAACTTTCTAACTCTAGATGTAAGGGCTTCAATATGTGGTTTAAATTTCAAATACTTATCAATTATTATCCCTAGGTATTTAATATTGTCAGTGCAGCTGAGCTTAGGGCAGGAGCAAGTGTCAGGCGAATCATTGCACAGATGGGCTGTTATTGAATGTGAGTTTGGGATAGGCTGGGATAGTGAATTATAAGAAAAAGTCATATTTTTTGTTTTATCTATGTTAAGTGTCAGTAGGTTATTTCTAAGCCACTGAGTGACTGTATTAAATCCAGATTGAGCTAGTTTGTAAGCCTCGTTCCAAGTGTCCGCGCTGAAGAGCAGAGCTGTGTCATCGGCATATGATATTATTTTTCCGCTTTTGGAAAGAGGAAGGAGGCATAAGTCGTTAATGTAGGTAAGAAATAGCAAGGGTCCTATAATGCTCCCTTGAGGAACACCATATTCAACAGTCAGTTCATCACTCATAGAGTCATCTATCATAACACGTTGTGTCCGATTAGAAAGATAATCTTTGATGAGGTTATGTGGAACACCCCTTATACCAAGTTCATATAACTTCTCGAGAAGTATAGATACCGAAATCGTGTCAAATGCTTTTGCGAGATCAAGGAATATGACTAAGCACTTTTTTTGTGAGTCCAGTCGCCTTACAATATAGTCAGTGAGCTGATGTACTGCATCGTCAGTCGATCTGTCTGCTCTAAAACCGTATTGAGTAGCTGCTAAGAGTTTGTTATTTTCTAAGTATTTTACAAGTCTTTTATAAATGAGTCTTTCTAGGATCTTGGATATTGATGGCAGTATGGCTATGGGACGGTAGTTATTTAAACAACTATTATCTCCATTTTTATAAATAGGGTGAATAAGAGCCTTCTTCAATACATTAGGAAAGATTCCTTTCGCGAAGCATAAATTAAAAAGATATGTAAGCGGGGGAGTAAGTTTATCTTTAATTTTTTTTATGAAAGCACAAGATATTTTATCAATTCCAGTGGTATTCCAGTTCAATTTTGGTTTCGTCAGTGTCGAATAAGGCAAAAAAGTTTAAAACTGGTAATTTGGAAGGGGGTGCGATACAGGAAAATGGCTGCATGTTACTGACTTTCGCTTTTGCAGCTAGGTTTTTCCCGCTGTTGACAAAGAAATTGTTTACTCTGTTCAGGGAATGTGCAGGCGTAGCAGAATTTGCAATGAGTTTATGGGCAGGCGGTTTGGTTTTAGTTGTGTAAGTAATGTTTTTAATGACTTTCCATAATTTCTTCTTGTCGTGACCCGCATTATGAATTTGACTCCTTTCATACTGTCGCTTTAATTTCTTTAACAAATTATTACAAAAATTCCGATATCTGTAATAAGTAATTTTATTTATTTCACTGTCTGGGTTTTTATTAAGTGTTCTGTGAAGTTTATCACGATGCTTAATGCAGCGTAATAGTCCAGGAGTTATCCAAGGTTTCATGATTTTATAACGGCGGGATAACAAAACAGTGCGTGTATTAGACTCAATTATTTTAGTTAAAGATGATAAAAGGTATTCGGTTGACTTATTAACGTCATCCGAGTTGTAAATAGTAGACAAGTCTAAGTTGTCTAGGTCATGTGCCACTGACTCATATTGCAGCGTCGTATGTTTTACTTTTGCGTAAGACTTATCGTAGCGCTGTTGCAAACACAACAATAAGGAATTATGATCTGTCAAAGTAGATGTTAGTATAAAAGTTTTTAAAGGGATGTTTGTCTTGGCTAAAATATGATCTAAACAGTTTCTTTCTCTAGTAGGATGCAAATGAGTGGGTAGATAACCTAAACAGGCTGTCTGAGTTAAATATTCTGATGAATTACGATCTATATTTCCGGGTTTTATATCGATGTTCAAATCGCCCATGACAAATACATTCCTAAATGATGATGTGTTCTAAAAGTACACTCAAAGACTGTAAAAAGTTGGAAATATTATGATAAGAGGGAGAACGATATATAGCTACAATAGCGGTGTCATTGTTTATTTTTGCAATTAGACAGTTTGCATCTACTAGGTCAGGTTCATCTATAATTACCTTGCTCAAATTACTTTTAATGTACAATGTTACACCATCATTTTTTTAAATATTAGTTTTGCTAGTAGTGTATGAGACATAACCGGGTAATTGAGGAATACAAGAAGCTGATGATAATAATATGAAGTGATGGATGGTTTAAGCGCACTGCACATTGAAAGAACTAACGAAAACGAATGCTACCAATGTTGTTATTATGGTGACAGACAGATAAGTTGGTGGTAGTTAGCCAAGCAGACTTAAGATAGCCCTATTTCCAACCAAACTCAGCACATTAATATGTACATCTATTGGGAATCAAAACTGGGGCATATATCTTTGTCTGGCCTGTGGGATGATGCTAAAAGTTCATCCCAACACTCCTAAGGACAAACTGATGTACCTGGATATAAAAAGCAACTAGGCATTTTGCGAATTAGGGATTATGCGAATAAACAACTCCAAGCAACAAAACGAAAATTATATTCAGTAATTTGCCGACTAGTCATTAATATTGGCATAATTATCAGCTGGGGCACGACCCTTCCCTATGAACGGATAGGGAGAACAGGGTCATAAACCACCACGCGGGCACTACTGCGGATTGGTTGTTGTTAACGACTGCTAAAGCAGCCGGGACCTACGGCTTTACGTGCCTTCTGAAGCATGGAAGAGCTTGAGATGATAAACTGTGGGTCACCCATCCGATGACCAGCCTTTGCGAGAGTCGCTTAAATGTTTTGTTATCAAATCCATTCGTGTAGCTATTTATAACAGATTTGCTTAGTCGTAAATAACTGATTTGGTTAATAGTAGCAAAACTGATAAACCTTGGCCCTCGCAGAACGGGCGCGATAACCACTGCGCCATCGAGCTCCTGATTAATATGTACCTGCACCTTGGAATCAAATCTGGGGCATATAGGCATATAGATCTTTGGCCGACTGGTGGGTACACCCACCACAGAGGTCGTGTATAGTGGTACCATCGGATGCTAAAAGTTCATTCTAAGTCCGTACACAATATGTACCTAGATATGAAAAGAATGTGTAAACAACATATAAGTAAACATCAATTTAAAATGTGCGACACTCTGACCGTAATTGGCTTGCTAAAATTTCTAATGTTACTATAGTCCTAATATGCACACTTCAAACAAATTATCTTTAGCAATTTGCCGACTCCAGTCATTGATATGGGCATAGCAGACTACAATTTATTTATTTACCTAATGAACAACTAAAAACATCTTCACTCTGGTACCTACAATAGTTAAAAACCTCAGAACAAATTTTAAGTTTTAATAAAAACCATTCCAAGTGTCATTCGACCAAAGAGTTAGTAATAATATTTATCAATAGTGTTGAAAAGAAGACGCAATTTAGAGCATCTTTCTTTACTTTAGCCTTACGCAACGATAATGCCAATGGAAAAGTACCTCTGGAGGAACTTTTTCAAAAACGTTCATTTGACAGCGTTAGATAGGTTCCCAGCGTCACACCTATGTCACACCTTTGGTCGATACCGCTGTCAAAAACCTACCGCGATACGGATTTAAAAGGAAAACTTCGATCGCTCGTTAGCTCCAAAGATCGATCGTTGCGCCAACGTATTTACCAAATCATTGTCGTTAAAGTATTTAGCGCGATACGAAATGTGTTGAACGTGACGTTTTTGGTCGAGGTTTGGTTTTGGTAATGTCGTTCCCAGCTTTTGTAATTTACCGCGATCGAGGCCCTGATCATAGCGCATGCAGCTGTGCAGAAATATCGGATACACATACGACTAAAAATAGAGTAATAATCCCGTTAATAATTATTATTATCTAATTAGTTCGGAAAAGTATTGAACAAGGTGTTCAATACTTTCCACGGTGGCTGATCCATGCAGTCATTATTAATTATACCTATATTATTATTAGTGGACCCGGCGGATTTCGTACCGCTTCGACAGTTTCCATCAAGTGATTAAATTCTCCTTGGTTTCCATGACAACAAAACAAACAAATCATTTCATATTGGAAAATTCAATTGTCGTTTTTAGTATATTTATAGTGTGATTCCCGTGGAAATGTCAAATAAAAACTATCCTATGTGTTAATCCAGGTTATAAGCTATCTGAATTTCATCCAAATCCATCCATCCGTTGCAGCGTGAAGAAGGAACAAATATACAGACATACACACAAACTTTAGCATTTATAATATTAGTGTGATAATTGCATTTTTGGTAGCGCGCCGCACCCGATATGTCGAAGGGTACGAGTTCGCATCCCGTTCGTGTTAAAAAAATCTATACTTTTTTGAATTATTATTTATTGTTTTCTAAAGTTTACGCGAGCACTACACATTGAAATGAAACAACTTTTACGGATCTACTCGAGTTTATTTTACACATTACTTATTTAATGTTTTATCTTGACGTTTCGAACCCTTTGCAGGGGCCGTGGTCACAGGGAGACTGACGTGTTGGTCGTCTCATAATTAGTCGGTAGCTTGTATACCCTCATTTAAATTTAGGGTTCGAAACGTCAGGATAAACATTAAATAAGTAATGTGAAAAATAAACGCGCGTAGATCCGTAAAAGTTGTTTCATTTCAATGAATTATTATTTGTAAAATTATTTTAATCCCACTTTTAGCTTTTGACACTAGTTAATTATTATTCTAACTCTATGACTGAATAGCGTTCATTCCAATTCCCAACCGGTGGTAGGTAAAGTGATAATAAGTCTGTAGTGTAGGCCTCTTCGTCCAGAACCCTCAACTTATGACCGAACTGGCTGTTTTATCTCTAACTGACCAAACACAACAATGATTCTAACATTGTCGTTTTCTTTCATTTGTTTATACCCTATCAATTTATTTACAGTTGTTTTTTTTATAAACCAGAAACTAAGTATCGCAATCACCAAAAGATTGACAATCAAAGCATAATTTATATTTTTTTTAAATTACTTAATTTTTTATTTTGTGGTTTAATTTCGTAATAAGCATGATGTTGTTACAGATAAAGTGAGTATTTCCGATCATTATGTTTAGTTACGTTTTATACATCGCGACCGTGTGTCATGGACATGTTGAAAACCTTTATGATATTAACTGTAATATCGTGTTTAGGGGACTGTTCAAGTGTGGTAAGTATCTATCCTCCTATCCTAAATTTTATTTCATTTTAAATGGCTACGTACTTGTTTAGCAAAGGGTAAAGTGGTACAACACGTTTTGTGTTTAATTATACCTAATTTTAAAATATATATAAAGTCAGGACAGTAGAAGTACGTAGATGTGGCCGGCCACATCTATATACTTCGACGATTTACAATTAGATGCTTTTAAATAATTAACCATTAATTTGGTCATTGATTTTGTTATAAAATAAAATTTTACTAGAAAACATCAACCAGCCTCAGGGAGCTCGAGTGGGAATCAAACCCACGAAGACCTTTGGGTAGCCGGTCCAACGCTCTGACCGCTGAGCTACCGAGGCCCTAGAAGACTCGTTGAATTTTTCTGGTAGTTTAAATCACAAACCAGGTCCTGAGGCTAGCTGATTTTTCTAGTAAAATTGTATAGCTTGTAACTTTATATAGCACTAGCGGCCGTTCGCGGTTTCACCCGCGTGGTTCCCGTTCCCGTGGGAATATCTGGATAAAAAGTATCCTATGTGTTATTCCAGGTTATAAACTATCTGCATGCCGAATTTCATTCAAATCCATTCAGTAGTTTTTACGTGAAAGAGTAACAAACATCTATCCATACTTACAAACTTTCGCGTTTATAATATTAGTAGGATTGTGAATGCAATTTATATATTTAATTCAAAGTAATAAAAATATTGATAATGTTTATTGATGATGGGAAATTACTTTGTAAATTTTCATGTTGACACAGTAAAATCGACGAAACTTTTGGCATGGGCATGTGATGAGAATGGATGATGGATGAATGAACGCATGTAACTAACAGTGATGAATACAAATGTTGATGAACGGAAGGGAGATGGAAACCAAAGCAAAGATGGATAGATTGTGTGACTAAATACAACACGTGCATTAGTTAATTTAACTTAACTTTTTATTTTTAGTTTTAATTTAATTTTGTGTTCTGTCATATTTTATTGCTTGCTGTCGTGTGGATATATAATAGTTGTAGTGGCGTTTGATTTGAGTCGTTGTATGTGTGTTAAAGCTGCATTTGTGTTCACTATATTGGTGCTCGATTGTATTAATAAATACCCAACCACTTAAAGCTATTGTTGCCTATTTTTGTCTTTTTATTTTATGTCTCTTGCTCACGTCGAATGTGCATTTTTTGCGATAGAACAAGATAACACAAGCGGAAATGGAAAACCGTAATTGAGACTGACTGTACCTACGTTTTATGACTCGAAATAATGACGATATTAGTAGCGGCACGTAAGTCTAACGCTGGCGGTTTTTGCGCAGAAGTCAAAATTAAGGTATCAGAGGGGGCTGGGGAAGGGCGGGCGTGCGTGCGTAGCGCCAATTGGCTCTTTAGTCGCATTCCGTGCCTCACATTGGTCGCACGACAATACTCATGCGCAGCTATCCCCTCGACGTTTCGTTCAGCGCTAGACTTACGTGCCGCCACTTTTTTTTTATACTGATTAACGAACGATAGCACTGTTGGTTTTGATTCCTTTACATCAATATTGTCAAATTATTATACCTACATTTTTTTTATTAAATATTATGTCTTCGCAAGATTAGCGTAATTTATTTTATTATCAACATTTATAACAGTTTACCTATTCTAAACAAATACTAGATGTTTGAAAAAAATATTAGAATTGATTAGCTATCTATTGTTGACATTGGTATCTTAGTACAAAGTCTCCCGAACCGATGGCATAGGTGACATTCATAAAAGCTAATTTGTGGCTGCGCTGCTTAAATGCCATAAAAAATTCGTTTTCGTTAACATGATCTAATGTCAAACAAAACTCACAGTATCAAGACACCCGGAATACGCCAGCACCAATGGTTTCGAGCTATCTTCCCAACAGATTGGTTTTATTGGTGTTACAGCGCGTTTACCGACAAGAGCGAGCAGAGTTCCGTTACTGTAATGCCAAGTACATCATAAACTGTAAGGCCTACACTGCGAGGATCCACCGGGGAGCGAGCTACACCACCAACCTGACTAGTACCATAATTTCGCCAATTGGTAAAAATTGCACAGTAAGTATACCTGGAGCTCTATAGCGCAGTGGTTAACGGTACGGTCTGCGGTGGTAACTGTCACAAAGGCCAGTAATCAAAAATTTTATCATTTCGAGCTTTTCTTCATGCTTCGGAAGGCATGTAAAACCGTAAAACCATGTAAAACCGCAGTCGTTAACAACTACCAATCTGCTTGGGCCCGTATGGTGGTTCATGACCCTTTCTCTCCATTCATAGGAGCCCCAGCAGTGGGCACATAACAATGAACTAGTGATGGTGGTGGTTTTATTGTAAGCTGAGCATCTGATGACCGGCCTTAGCGAAAGTAACTTAACTTTAACAATCGCATATTGTGCGCGTTTACCACTCGCATTATCGAACAATCCTTGATGTTGTAGTTGTTTGTTGTGAACAAACGTTAACTTTTTCATTTGCCATAATTTCATCTGCTATACTGGTCAACAGACATAATATTGTTTCTCATAGTTTCATATGTCATACTCATTGTTTACTATATTAGTCACGTGCAACATCATTTGCTATCATCATTGTAAGCCGTAATTATCTTATGCCATAACATCATTTGTTATCATCATTGTAAGCCGTAATTATCTTATGCCATAACATCATTTCTTATCATCATTGTAAGCCGTAATTATCATATGCCATAACATCATTAATTGTTATCATCATTGTAAGCCGTAATTATCATATGCCATAACATCATTTGTTATCATCATTGTAAGCCGTAATTATCATATGCCATAACATAATTTGCCATCGAAATTGCTTCCAGAAATAAAATCGGTTTAAACTAAACGATCAATAGGTTTAGGTTTGGTTAGGTTAGGTTAGGTTAGATTAGAACATGAAAAACAATACGTATGGCACTCGTATCACTATGGAATCTAATGTACGGGCAAACAAGAGTATGTCACATAGCTTTTATGGTAAACAAACAATTCGGGCAAATGAAATTCGGGCAAGTATAATTCGGGTATATGAGTATTATTCCTTATATTTTTCGGGCAAACAATAAACATCACATTTCAAAATCTCTCAAGAAGTCTTCGTGAAGTCTTAGTGAAGTGTGAGACTTTACTGAAACTCGAGGGGTTCGATGGGAATATCATCTATAGTATATATCGGAAAAGATTATTGAAACGGTGCCAATGATTCTCACACTCCGGTATCACCGGAAGGTTACCGGTAACCGTTGACTTGACACTGAAAAATCTCTAAAACATCTTAACGTTTGAAAATAACTGCAATAACTATTAAGTAATTATTGTTCAAAATCTATTTTCTGTCTTATTTATTTTCGATTTCATCTGTGCGATTTCAAAATTGCACCCTGGGTCACGTGTAGCAAGCTTGGTGGGCTTTCTTCCGCTAGCGGGCCGCTGGTGGGTTTAGGGTTGCCGCCCGTACTCTAAAAAAGAGTATTGTCCTCTTTTTTATGTAGGCGTACTTTATAATCTACGACACCAATAAAGTACGCTGAAATACTCTATTTACGTAAAACTGATAGTTACTGGCTCGTTACTGGTTATGAATACTTATGAGACTAAATAAACTGGTATCCACAGCCACAACATATATGTTAAATGTCGCAAAAAAAAAACTCTTTTTTTATGCTATGTACTTTATTTTTGTTCTTGCAAAATGAAATATTCTTCTAATAATACTTTATTCGTCCTAAAAAGGTGGCAACCCTAGCTGGGGTGAACTCCGGTGATAGTTTATAACCATCCCGGATCATCCTGGCGGCACGGAGGAGTGCAAGAGCTTTTAGTGGGTATACCCTTCTTCCTTCTTGAAAAGGTCGGGGAGAGAGTGCCATATAGGTAACCATTTGCGTTTCCTTAGACGCAGTGGTTGGGTAGACAGTGCTTGACACTATAAGCCCAGTGTTGACCCTTTTGTGTCAAAAATATGTAATTTAAATAATATGTAGTGTTAATACCGCTAACTCACTCGTTTATACAGCTTGGAAGCAGTACCCATGCACCGCCCTCCCGCCCGCAAAAAGTTTGCACATGCAGGAGAAACAATGACCGACTGTCTAGACAGTCGGTGCGCAGCTCTCGACCAGTCAACAGCTCCTGAGGATGCCCCGTGGAGGGGCGAAACACGTGTCGGGTATCGGTGTTGGTGTGCATTTTCCGCTTGCATCCATTGTTTCTCCTGCATGTGCAAACACACATTAATATTCGACATAACACAAATTTTAGAAAATAAAACAAAATCGCAGACATGACTCTTCACTTTCCCGCCAAAAAGTCCCTTTTTTTAATACCTACTTACTTCGCTGGCTCAGCTACCCGAAGACAGTGGGTATTGTCTTTCTACGTTAAAGTTAACAAAAAAAGAACAAAACATTTATTGGTATCACATAACAAAACACACAATAAACATACCCGTACATCATGTGACAAAAAGAATAAAAAATAATAACAATTTACATTGCGCCCTGTTATGTGATGCCAAAGTACGCCATTTTGTTTGGTTTTGTGCCAGTTCCGACTTCAGGCATGTTGGTTTGTTGTTGTTTTTAATGATTATACGAAAAAAATGTCGATCTTACTCTATGCGTAACGCTTTTTCTCATGTTTAAGAAAGAGAGACTTGATGGGCTGATGATCATACTTTGCAGGTGAGCGTGATGTACCATGTGCGGAGTGGGCCGATGCCGCTAGGGATGACCCTGAACATGTGTGACGTGTTTAAAACAAAATGGGTCGCCGACTTCGTTAGTAACTACTCTAATGTTACGAGAACGTGTCCATTACCACTTGTAAGTGTTAAATTGTTATCTAGAATGTAGGTATCTACAACATCACCTATTCCAAGAGCCATCGTTTTTTTAAGAGTAATGATTTTCCTTTATATAATTTACAGTTAAAAAAGCAATTACATATTGGATAATATGTAATTGCTTTAGAGGATTCTAATAAGCCGCAAATGCTGACATGTTGATAGTTAATAGAAAGCATTTAAAAAATCGTATGTTTATCAAAACTTGTGCGAAAGTCCACTATGAAAAGATTCAAATGGCATAGTTATAGTCAATTATAAAAAAAATATACAAAATAGAATTGAAATTGAACAAAAGATTCGTTAAAATCGGCTTATTGGTATAAAAGCATTTAAGAGCTTTGAATTTTGTTGGTCGTTACAAAAATCATTCAAAGATGTGGGTCGGCGATTCATACCACGAACTTTTTTGATTTGGTCGGTTCGAACCAAAAGAAATTTTATTATTCTTTAACAGTTATTCAATAAGCATTAAAATATTTTTAACGTTTTCATAGGGAACGTATTTATTTAAGAATGTCGTGATGCCACCAAAAGACTTTCCGCTGCCCATTCCCTTGGGCAAGAACAATGTGAACATCAGCTTCTTCATGACGGACACCAACGAGCTTATAATGAACTTCATGTCTACTCTGCATGTCACCTAATCTTTCGTAATAAAATGCTTTTGCAAACCAAAGTTGTGTTATTAAAGGCCCATACCCACGACCCGCGGTCTTATTACCGAAGAAAAGAAACCAGCTGCTGATTGCACAATGGCGAAGTGACTGCTACTAGACGCGGTTGCTGCAGTCGGTCGGTTTATATTAGAGCTCCTTCATGTACTTTTAGTTCGTCAATCGCACACTTGTGGGGCGCTATCGTAGCGTTCTACGTTCCGTAATACGAATATGTGTTTTGGCAGCGATAAATTGTAAATTGTCGATTGCGACTGCCACTCGTTTGGATCGGTGGCGCGCGCGCCAGTCCAGTCGAATCAGACAGCGTCGGAGTGCCCGAGTACCCAGTTCGCTTTTCCTCCGTCCGATTCGGAGACTTCGTCCCTTCAGGGCAGAGAGTCCTTTTGCCGCTCGCGTGATACAGCCGTCGCCGCCGCGCCGCTACCGCCGACACCGCCAACGACGCCGGCGCTGGCGCCGTTACGTCTCTCGCTCTCTCTCTCTCTCCCCCCCCCCCCCCCCCCCCCTGCCTTGCGATTGATGCGCGTAGCGCGTCGCGCTCTCGCTCGCCGCTGCACGCGATTTTGTTCTGGCTCGGCTTCGCTCGCTCGCCGCTGCCCGTGACTTCGCTCGCTCGCGCCGCAAACGTTAGTCATCCTGTCGATAGGCAATCGCCGCGCGCGGCCCGTCTCGCCGCGTTTGTAAATTCTCCCGCCTTTGTTCACTTCGTCGTTTAGTTAAGTCAGCCGACATAGGCAGCATCACTGCAGATTGAGCGCGCCCTACTAGGGAGCGCGCCGAATTTTCCACGGCGTGCACTCTCTATGAGTAACGCCAGCGCCCATCTCGGGAGGCGACTGTTTCATTAACCTACGCAGCCTTTCAGGCTATAGGCATCCCCAGGAGTTTTACCGGGTCGGCTTCGGCCATCCCCGGAGCGTGGACTTAAGTCCGGCTAGACCCAAGCAGCATTAGCAGCAAGCAGCAGATTAAGCAGGCTTCCCCTAGGCAAAAAAAAACTGTCACTTCGGTAACCTGCCGGTGAGTCGTTCGGCCGTTCGTACCACTTGCTGTTCGTACCACGGTATGAACGGCCTTATAAAAATGGACATTGTACGAAGTCTTTAGAGACACCATTGGGTTGCTCCGCTCTCGTTTCGAACCGATGGCCTCGGAGATTCTAAGGGACGGGGACACGTTAGCATGATGCTATCCACTCAAGGAACGCTGGTCTGATAAGATAAGATCTAGTGAACTAGGCATACCTATCAGCGACGCATTACACCAAGTGACGGAGCGCAACCGATGGAGGCAGCTAGTTGACATCAGGAGTTTCTTTTTATTGGTTCACCGAACTGGTTTGTACTCAAAGCAAAACACATATATAATGCATACTTATACAAACAGTAAGTAAGTGCAAGACCTTCTCGAGGCGAACACTACATGCATAATACAAAATTACATAATATTTACTTAATTTACAACAAAACTACGATAAGGCTAAGGTATGAGATTGATACAAGTGTAAGGAATGTGTAAGCTATTTAGGAACTACTTTTGTTTTTTTTAAAAGTAGCTTTTTACAGAATTTACTGAAACATTAAAAATGTCTACCTCGTGACAAATGTTGTTGTATGCTGAGCACATTCGGTACATTGGAGAGTGCTGACCATGGTTAGTGCGACAAGCAGGAAGATTAAATGTACTTCTGTTACGGAGACGGCTGCATGAGCGAGGTACAATTATGTTAAATTTCTCCAGTAATGTGTCAATTTTTGAAAATATAATTATGTGTAGGAATACGATATCCGTCATATTGCGCCTGAATTCTAACGACGAAACCTCAAAATGCGCAAGTCTAGCCTCATAAGTCGGCAGACAGTGGCAGAGGTTATTTGCATAGCATAGGTGGTACAAGAATTGTTTTTACAATTTTTCTAATCGGTGGATATGTACAGCATATGAGAGGTTTCAAATTGGACTACAATATTCAAGCAGCGAGAGAACGTAGCAGGTTAAAAAGAATAATAGGGACCTCAAAATCTTTAAAGAAACTTGTTTGCCTTATCACGAAGCCCGCCAAACGTGCCCCCTTTTAATAATGGTGTCAATGTGCTCGCGGTAGTCGAGTTTCGTGTCCACTATAAAACCCAGGTCTCGTATGCTCGCAACTTCACTTATGGGTGTTTTATTTATGTTATAAAAAGCAGGAATAGGACAACGTTTTCTTGAAAATTTTATGTGGAAACACTTAGATATATTAAGTACCATTTTATTTTGGGAGCACCAATTGCTTATGCTATCTATGTCGTCTTGCAATAATGTTAAATCTTTGGGTGCTCGAATCATCCTGTACAGCTTGAGATCATCAGCGAACATTTGATACCCGGACGTCACAGCCGCACACAACTCGTTCACGAAAACCAAAAAGAATAATACCCGATGGTATCACCCGAGAGCCAGATTCAAAACCTCTGATTACCAATCTGGGATCTATTTCGGAGATATGACTCGCACCATCTCAGCAAAGAACCACATATCCCGGCATGACCCAACTTTTGGATAAGCAAACCATGATCAACCACATCGAACGCCTTGGAAAAGTCAGTGTAGATTGCATAAACTTCATGATTATCTTCCAAGGCCTCGGATATAGTGGTAACATAGCCTAGAAGGTTCGATGCAGTCGACCTCCCCGGTAAAAATCCATGCTAGCGTGAGTCAAAAAGCAGCTTAAAGTGATAGTGTAACCATTTCTGAACTATAGATTCGAATAATTTTCCCATGGATGATAAGATTAAGATGGGCCTATAATTAGTGATGTCACACTTGTCACCCTTTTTCTGTATTGGTGTTATAAAAACAAGCTTCCATTTAGAGGGAAAGACACCACATGAGAGAGACTTATTAAAAATGTAATGTAGAGGCTTAACAAGTTGATGTGAACATATTTTTAGGAATATGGGAGGAATCGTGTCTGGGCCAGGGCCCTTTTTGACATCAATAAGTTGGAGTGACTTTAGAATGTCTGATTCGGCTATATTAGTAGTTGATTGTTTGCTAAAGACAGAGTAGAAATATTCTGAGAACATGTCACAAATATCTTGCCATCCTTGGACGTTCCGATCATTCACAAACATTTCGTCTGGAAGGAGTGAGTGGAGTGAGTCGCCGGCTAAGAAGAGAATAGATCCCCTCTAGAAATCATCTGAAGATGTTACGATCACACGACTTTAGGAACCCTATTATTTATTTATTTATTTTTTAACAATTAAAAAAAACACCTTTTAAACTGGTTTTTTAATTAACTTTTAACATTGATAAATTAATTAATCATCCTATGTGCAATTATCCAAGCACAGGTCTTCCTTATGTATGGGATCCTTAACACCACAGGGTGACCGGGCCCAGTGCAGATTGGTGGTTGTTGGCGACTGCTAATGCCACCGGGACCAACGATTTTTGGTGCTTTCGAAGCACGGAGAAGCTCGAGATGATAATTGGTCACTAATTCGTTGACAGACTTTGTAATAGTAGCTTAACTTTAGCAATTGACCGAGCGCGTTTATTACTGCGCCATCGAACTACTCAATGTTACTTTATATAAACGATTTATCTAGCTGTTTAATATAATATCTGCCGCTCTTTCCGCCATCCCTATTATGACAGAGTTTGGAAATAACGATATCGGAGACGGAAACACGCTTGCGTCCATTATGCGAAGTCCAGACACTGATTTTACTCTGAAACAAAAGAAAGGTAGGTGTCAACCTACAGCTTCATGTCATGACACAATAGGTGCCAGATGTTTCCATGCGGTGTATTAAGATTTACTAAGGTGTGACTATTCACTTCAATAATAATTTGACAATTAATAAACTAAGTTGAATAAAAAGTTTTTATTGTTTATTAAAAAAAAAATCTCGATTGTACTTTTTTTAACGTTTACAACGGCGTCTCAACCGTCTCAGAGTAAAAATACTCAGACACGTTTGAAGACGTTTATAAAAAAACACAATCAAGAAACAAATAAATATTTTTTATAAAATTATTACAAAATATTCAGATATGAATATTTTTTATTAATTTTCAAAATCTTAAAACTATAGTTCTTAAACTTTAGTGCATATAAACGTCGGAAAAGTACCTACATGTAATAATAATACACTTTATAATAAATATTGTTAGTTCACCTTCCGTCTGGTCCACCCATCCAAAGACCGGCCCTTGCCAAAACTAAGATTCAGCAATCGCAGGTCAAGCGCGTTAACCACTGCGCCTTCGAGCTCCTTCTAAAAGTGTCATCAGTATCAGCTAGCAGTCACCTGAGCTGGTCGTCTACCACGGCGCCGCCTGCGCAGGTGCCGGCGGCGTGGTGGCCCGTCACCGCCACCTCCCGAATCACGCAAGCCAAGTAATCATCAGGGGGACTCGGGATCGACGGGATCTTCTGCGACGTATCTTCTGGCGACGATTTGAACCTTTAAGAAGGTAGAGGATGTTTCAAATTCTTGATAGCAAGCATCAAAAAAAAACGTCAAAAAGGCAAAGTCATGTAGAACTTTACATTGAAATGCACACTTGATAAGGATTATGTAGGTATAACACAAAATATTAAGAAACAAAAGACATCAAAATATTTTGATATATCTGATATGTCCCAACATGGTCCCAACATCCATTGCTTAGTAAGCCATACATACATATACATTAACATATTTTACATATTTCATTAAGATATTTGAAAGAAGTCGAAACTAAAGCCTTGTGTTGCAGGGCTCCGTGGTTAAATAATAACACACTGGTTAATGTATCGGAGTATAATTTCTGACTAGTTTTAATAACTAAAAATACAAGTATATATATTAATCTATAAACAAAGAAATTGGCGGGGGAGATTAGTTGACTGTAGAAAGTCACGAAACAGGAACTAATAAGTTTTGCTTAATTTACATAAAATGTCTCTATATTAAATCACGTTATTAATTATCTCTATTAAATATCACGAACATTACGTGCTATGTATATTGTGCTGACGGCACACCTTGATTTAAATAAGGGATGCTTGTATAAAAAGTTTACTACAAAAGAGATCCGATCAACATGATGTCAGGCCACCTAAATTGGATGATCTGACACTAGTCCCGCGAACACCTTAGCGTCAGGAGCAGCATCTAGACCATGCAGTATTACTGTACCCTTATTTCAACATCTCCATCTTCTTTATTATCGATCCTCTCCATCTCTAGGTTACCTGGAAGATGTCGCTTTTAGAGATAAGGCCGCTCTTTTTACCATTAATAAAACTATTTATTTAATTTTAGCGTCTGTATTTTTTTGTGTGTACAAAAAGAATTCTGTTATTCTATTTACCTCCTTTTCCGTCGCTGTCCTGGCCCCCTCTGGTCCGCGACGGTGTAGTTCCAGAAGGACAGACATCGTTCAGGCCGCGGCCAGTGGATCCTGGCGCTGATATCCTTGAATGGTTTGGTTTGCACCAACTGTTCTGCCCGACGAATGGCTGTATGGACCCAGAATAACCTTATTATTAATATTATAAATTAAACTAATATGTGGTAGGTAAAATGAAAATAAAAATAAAATACTAGGTAGGTAATAATATTATTATTTTTAAATAACATCCTTTTTCCATATAGCTGAGACATATTTTGTTTATAATATATCAATTTTAGATTTTTTTTAAATTGCTAAATATTTATTTATTTATTATATGGATTACCAACATAAGTAACAGTAATTACAATAATATATAGAAAGTACAACAGGTAATAATGTAACTGTTCTTACAATTATAGGTAATCACATCATGCATAGAGTAATCATAATATATGTATAGGTAATATGTTATTATAAACAATATTGGAAACAAAACTTTTTTAAAATAAAACATAGAAAAGAAATGTAAACAAAGAGAAATGGCCACTCAAGCTAAGGTTGGTAAGGTTGGTAAGGTTGGCATATTGGTTCATCGTCACATATTATAGTTTATCTACACTAATGTTGTAACATTCTACTTATGTTTCCAATACTTGACTTATAATTACTACTGTTATAGCGCAGACAACAAAACACTCAATTTAAGCAATTTCACATGATGGTATAATATCCACATCGATATCGTAAAATCTCATTATAACATCAATAAAACGCGACCAATTAACCTGGCGAGCCTTATGTCAAAATCCTCATACAAGTTGTATAAAATTTTGATATTAGGCTGGCTTTTGAAAACAGTTGGGTTATACGTGAAAACTTCGTCGAAACTACTAAACTTACATACACAAAACTCTTTGGTAAGATCTTGTGCCAATTAAATAAAAAAAGAACAGCGCGCGCTCGCTCCTGATTGGCCCTGCGCGCGCAGCTGCGCTCTCATTGGTTAGATTTTAATGGCGGCAAGTTCACTGTGACAATACACGTACGCGTGAATTTAATGTTTCGCAATGTGTTTTGTTTTTAAAATACAAATTAAAAGTTAAAAATGGACAGCGACGATGATATTTGTACGCCTCCGGATATTCTAGAATTGGCAACAAAAGTAACTCACAATCTTTTGCCAGAAAAATCTAGAAAATTATATGAAAAAGAATATAATAACTTTTTGGCATGGAAGATCGAAAAGAAAACTACATCATTTTCTGAAAATGTCATTCTTGTGTATCTCAAAGACCTCTCCGACAAATTCAAGCCATCTTCTATGTGGGCTAAATATTCTATGCTCAAGTCCACACTGAGTATCTACAACAATATTGATATCACGAAGTATTCAAAAGTCATAGCGTTCCTGAAATGCAGTTCAGAAGGACACAAGGAAAAAAAGTCCTTGACGTTTACATCAGGTCAAATAAAGATGTTCCTGAAAGATTCACCAGATATTTTGTATCTTTTTGAAAAGGTAAGTGTATTTTAGTTCTGTTATTTAATCTACCTAGTACTTACGTACTACACACGCAAGTTATCTAGACACTCCGTTTAAGCGCTTTGTGTATAAATTAGGTAGTAGGTACTTTACTACTTCATAAATCATAGTTTTTGCCTTGGCTATGTACCTCAAGCTTATTATATCGTTTATTGTTACAGGTTGCACTAATCTTCGGCATAATGGGGGCATGCCGAAGGCAAGAGCTATACAACATCCAGTTCGATGAAGTCTCTAACATAGACGACAGTACAATCATGGTGAAAGTTTCGAAAACAAAAACGAAAATAGATCGTTCTTTCGTTGTGACGGGCAACTGCTATGCCGTATGTAAAAATACATGGAACTTCGACCCACCCCCTGTCGAAACCCTGCCTTTTTCTTGAGCTATAGATCGGGGAAGTGCGTCGATCAAAGAACTGGTATTAATAAATTTGGTGCTCTGGGAAAAACTATCGCAAGTTTTTTGAATCTGCCTAACCCAGCGTTGTACACGGGGCATTGCTTCCGGCGCACCTCGGCGACCCTTCTCATAGATAGCGGTGGTGATTTGACCGCACTGAAACGACGACGGGGGGTGGAAGTCTTCTACTGTGGCTGAAAGCTACATTGATGAGTCTTTAATGAATAAAATTCAAGTCTCAAATACGATCTTGAACAGTATAGAAAACAAGACGAATGATATGATGATATGTAATTATAAATATTCCAACTCCGTCTACGAGCTCTAATGCTTGCCCCGCGATCGCTACAGCTGCTGGATCAATAATTAACATTAACTTTCAAAATTGTACCATCCAAAATTTTAACAATTATTTTAAATAAACTATTGTCAGCTTTTACTCTTGTTGTTTGACTAATTGCATTAGTGAAGATAAAGTAGTGTACTGCATATAACACGGGTATTAAAACACTCGTTACTATTATGAAACTCGCTGCGCTCGTTTCATAAACTCACACTCGTGTTTTAATACCCTTCATTATATGACAGTTGCATAAACTACTATGACTTGACTTTAAAATTATCACTATTTTTATTATGCATCTTAAATAAAATTTCCCGGAGGATTTATCAGGGCGAAATATGGGTAGATACGAGTATATCTTATTGTTGTCATGAACAAATTAGAATTGGTTGATATCTCATGAATAATTCTCATGTGTGCTTGTGCACAATTTCTTAATCGTAAGTACAACAGAATAGTTTCTAGAACATTTACTCCCTTGAATTGCCACAACAAAAGATTAAGTACCTCTTATCATGCATTGGACGTCTTCAAAGCGATGCAGATAGTCGGGGTCGACCACGGGCGGGACCGTGGTGCTAGTGTCACGCAGGGTTACGGACCCCCGGCTTCTAGGCTGGATGCAACTCGCTAGGAACATGAAGCCCTCTTTTGCAGAGTCGTTGTGGAACGCGAATGTATCGCGAAAAACCTGGAGATAGAGGTTAATAAAAAACAAATCTTAACAAAACAAAACTGATGTTTTAGAAAAATAAAGGAAATAAGTAGGTACGTCCCTTGAAATATTATGACATAGTTATACACGTAGATGTTGCAGGTAAGTAGTGAATGTGCTATCGTACATGAAAACTGCAATTCGATGTACACAACAATGAAATATTTTGCTTTCGGGTTTGATTTTAAACTCATTCAATAAAATAAATAAGTTAATTCTGATATAAAATTCTCAAATAAATTATAGTTACTTTAATACATTCACAATAATGTTTTAGTGGCCTCATTTAAGCACTGGGACTATATGAGGTCAGTTCAGAGTCCACTGAAGTCACAGACACTATAGAACCACCTCCCGCTTGGTTCAGACTCAGAATAATAACTAAAGCTATAGAAACCGGACTAAAATAGCAACACTCATTCATCAGTTCGTACTATTTTAACGAATGAACCTAAGTGATGTATTGGAAAGAGATCGATTGTCCCTTACCTTTCGTTATTTCGAAGGTGTCACCAGATTTGTAACGTCATATTTGAGGTAATGTAGTGAGTGATTTTATAAAGGACTCAAAGATTTTTTTTGATCACCGATTATCTGATGACCGTTTGACATAACAATACAAAAAATAAAAACTAAGTGTCAACCATTTCTCGCACTCCAACCTCCTTTTCTAGCCATAAGATAGAACGGAACTAAACATAGTTGCACGATTTTTATTTTAGCCATCTATAGCTTTAGTTATTGTTCTGAGGGTTCAGAAACCTTTTGTCGTTGGCTGTAGATGACTTTTATAGCGTTATCGGATTTGAGAACGGCAGGAAATTCAAATTTATCATCTTGGATAATTTTTATTTGGAGAGTTTGCCGATTGCCTCAAACGGCATTTTCAGCTTCACCAGGCTTTTTTGGGGGTGGCGAGAAACTTAAAGGGTTGCCCAAGCCGTGTGAAACGAAGCACCTTCGGAGGTTTTCTAGAGGGAACGGCATCACGCACTAGTGCGTGTCCCCGTGCCCTACTAGATTCTTTGAGGGGTTCGGATCGGATCGGGGAGCGGAACAACCCGAGGGCGCTTCTGAAGGCTCGGACCTCGGCTCGGGTCGACCGGGCCGTGGTGGAGGAGAGAAGCGCCCAGGTACATGTCTATACCTGCCCCCCGACCGCTTAATCGATCGCTTTGACTACGCGTATAGTTTAGGATGTCATCTTGCCACCTCGCACCGCCTATGAAAGCAATATCAAAAGCTAAAGGCTATGGCTTTCAATATTGTTTTATTAGGCGGCACGAAACGACAAGGTGACTTCATAAACCACACACGAAGTCAAAGCGATCGGTTAGGCGGTCGGGCCCCTGATATAGAGCGCGTGTGAACTGGATCATCGTACCATTTTTTATACGAGATCTCTGTCTTGGGCTTAGTCTAGTGTGCATGTTTTGTGTATTCTGTAAGATGTATTCTGTATGTGTAGTGGCATTAGAGGATCGGGCGGGGATCTTGGATAGTGTTGACTTAAGTGGCTTGTCAGAGACCTGGGTCTTAGCAAATTCTCCGGGCAGATTTATTTTGTATACGAGCAATATAATATCGCTACAGGTATAAATAACCTAGTTCATACATCTATTTAATTTCGTATGTCGTAGGTATACATACAAAAATATCAGAAATGTAGGTACCACGAGTTTAAAGTATTTTTTCTTTTTATTATAACAAAAATAAAGTACATAGCATAAAAAAGAGTATTAATTTATTTGTTTTTAAAACGTATTTTTTGTTGCTTTTCGCGACATTTAACAAATATTTTGTGGCTGTGGATACCAGTTTATGTAGTCTCGTAAGTACTCATAACCAGTAACGAGCCAGTAACAATAAGTTTTACGTGAATAGAGTATTTTAGCGTGAGCGTTGAGTACTTTATTGGTGTCGTAGATAGATTATAAAGAACGCCTACATGAAAAAGAGGACAATACTTAATTTTATTTTATGGCAACCCTACGCAGCGGTGGGGGACAAATGAGCTGATAATGATGATTCGACAACCGAAACGTAGCTTTGTAATATAAAACAATTAATATTTAATTACTTTATGTTTGTAGTTGGACAATTCACGCAGCAGTCTCTCGTTGGCTGTGCCCATGGAGAATAATACTAGTGACGAGGTGTTAGTGTGTTCTATGCCCGCCACCGGTGGAAACGACAAGTAACCTGAGAAATAGAAAAAACTCATATTTTATCTTGTTTAGCTTGGCTTTCATCACACCGATGTTAGGTGACGATAAGGCCAAAGATGGAAGCGCACTTCAGCCGGAACCCTCAACTAGGTAGGTACTGAGGCACTGGCTATCTTATCTATAGATGCCGCAACACAACACTAATAAATAAATAAATAAATAAACTTTATTGTTCAACAACAACATCACATATATAGTTACAGTAATATAAAGTTACAAAAACAAAAATAACAGCGTTATAGTACGTCTCTGCCGCCTAGGTTAGGAAGATCTGTATTCTAGGAGACAGATCCAATCAATGTTTGTAGCAAACACTGCTACAAACATTGATGTTATAGCGACATATTTACGTAAGTCGGTGGTAGCTTCTAGCTATTCAGGCAGACAAACAAGCTTTACTACAAACCAAACCGAGTACCCAAACATGTATCCCCTTGCCGGGAGTCGAACCCGGGATCTCTGGGTGTGAGACCGGTGTTCTTAACCACTAGACCTTAAAGGCGGTAACCTTATGTTAGAGACCTGGCGAAGTTTCCCTCTGGTACAACGCCATTCTTAGATGACCGCCATAAGTCTTTGAGAGCGAAAAACCTGATGTTTTTTGGTTTCGAATAGGCCGAGTAGTCCCATTCTTTTGCTAGCTAAAGGGCCACAGTGTCGTGTCAAGCTAAAATATTGTAATTTGTGTTACATTGTTTTTTGCTTTAATTTTATTTTTCTTACAACAAAGTTTATAATGCAAATATACTGTAAAATAAATTACAGTTGAAATGAAACAACTTTTACGGATCTATTCGCGTTTATTTTACACATTACTTATTTAATGTTTATCCTGACGTTTCGAACCCTTTGCAGGGTCCGTGGTCACAGGGAAAATAATAATGTGTAAAATAAACGCGAGTAGATCCGTAAAAATTGTTTCATTTCAATGTGTAGTGTTCCTGTAAACTTGCAAATTAGAGTGTTTTGGCTTGGCATAATGACCTTGCTGCATTGACTGCGTTTTCTCACATCTACCTAGTATATATTCTCCAAAGCGTTTAGATCGACCGAGCGGAACAACCCGAGATCGCCTCTACAGGCTAGGTTGACCAGGTCGAGGGGATGTGGTAAACTCACCACTATTGGCCCAGTAGTACTGCCAGGCGGTGCCGAAGCTGAACACCTTGGCCAACGTCACGCTGATAGGTTTCCCGATGCTGACGTACAGCGGCAGGTTCATGTTGTCGTGGAAGTTCCTGCCGACAAGCTCGTTGGCGGCTACCAGCTTTATTTTTAATCTAGATATTAGAGTTCAACGTTACAGACTCTTCATGGTGCAGTCACGCACTAAGTACGCACGCACTTGTTTCTTTTTTCCTGTTTCGTACCATGATGTCACTACTGTGTACAGCAGAATACCAATGCAGCAGGCCCCGCTTGCTGCGTATACTGAGCTGTACACAGTGTTCGTATCACAACATCATCATCGTCAGCTCATTTTATGTCCCCACTGCTGGGGCACGAGCCTTCCCTATGGATGGATAGTGCAGCCGGGACCAACGGCTTTACGTGCCTTCCGAATCACGGAAGAGCTCTTGATAAAAAATTTTTGGCCACCCATCCGATGACCGGCCTTTGCGAAAGTTGCTTAACTTCAGCACTTGCCGACTGGGCGCGTTAACTACAGCGCCATCGACCTCCTCATCACATACCTCAGCACATAACGCATTATATGTAATGTGTACTGCACAAACGGAATTTTTGCGGCCCAGTGTATGCACTGGGCCGCAAAAATTCCGGGTCGCTTATACAAAGTGTGATAGTTTCTTAATTACACAACACAAACTAGTGAAACTGTAGTATGTTATAGATGACTGACTTATACATAAAAGAAAATACATAACACGTTTGTAAACTGTATAATTTTATTTAAGTACTAAAAAATACAAAAAAAATCACTTCTAAGTTTTGACAACAAAAATATACAACACAGTTAATCTGCAAAATGAAAGCTTTTCTGTAAATTTAATATCTTGTATTTCCTCCACGAGCCCGTATCGCTTCATTAAGACGATGTGGCATGCTGTAAATCAAATTTCTAATGCGGTTTTGGTCTATGTTTGACCATTCTTCTACTAGCGCACTTCTTAACTCACGTAAGTTAGCTGCAGCTGGAGAGCGTTGTTTAACGCATCTCCCGAGCTCGTCCCATAAATGCTCTATGGGATTTAAGTCTGGGCTGCGAGCTGGCCACTCCATGCGGGTGATAACGACGTCTTGAATATATGCGTTGACCAAATGTGCTGTATGTGGTCGCGCATTATCGTCCATAAAAATGGAATTTGCGCCCATATTCAACAAGAAAGGACCAGCATGCTCATTTAAAATCTCCTCTACATATCTGGGAGCTGTCAGAGAACCGTTTTCTATAATTACTAACTCCGTACGATCCTCTGAAGATATCCCAGCCCAAACCATTATTGATCCTCCACCGAATGGCACCTTTTCCTCAAAACACGCTTGAAGATAACGTTCATTTGGTCGCCTATATACTCTTCGTCCCCCATCGTGTGCGAATAAACAAAATCTTGACTCATCGGAAAACATAACCCTGGACCAATCTTCATCTGTCCATCGGCCGTGTTCTCGAGCAAACCGCAACCTGGCAACTCGATGTTCTCTGAGCAATTTAGGGCCATTTGCTGGCTTATAAGGCTTTATATCAGCTTCCCGAAGTCGCCGCCGGATTGTGTCAGAGCTTACATTGTTGTGGTGAATTTCTTGAAGGCTATTTTGGACCTGAACAGCCGTGAGATGTCGATTTCTTAACATAGTGCTCACGATGAATCGGTCTTCTCGTGTAGTTGTAAACCTTGGCCTGCCATTCCCTGGTCTCCTGATGTTCATACCGGTGGTCTCTTGAAATCGCTGGAGTACTCTTTGGACCGTAGCTAAAGATACACCTACTGTTCTAGCAGTACTTCGCTGACTCCTTCCTTCTTGTACCACAGTGATAATTCGTGTACATTCTTCAGTAGATAACGACATGTTGGTGCATGGTTGATGCACAAAATACTGTGACTAGCCAAAAAAACTGTTTATGATGACAGCTCGGTTTGAAACAAAAGCAAGAAAATTTTCTATTCCAAAAATTAGAATTTTGATATTTTTCAAAAATCGGAATTTCTTTTTTTGAAGCTGTAACTTGTTCAAATGCAATGCTCTTTTGATATGTATAATAAGCGTCACAAATCTGCCTATAACATATTATTTATACGAGGAATCTATGTAAATAACTTTGGGAGATATCGCGGTTTTTCTAAATGACCCGTTATTTTTGCTGTCCAGTGTATTATAGGGCGCAATGTAAATAGTTAATATTTTCTTGTCTATAAGTTACCTGTTGTATATTTAATTGTATGTGATTCCATTAAATGTTTTTCCTTTATTTATATTCTTGCTTTCACTAATTAGTGACCGACATAATATAACTATTTAAACTATCATGGTCACTTGCAATAGAGTAATTATTAACGGGATTCTTACCATGTTTATTATTTATGAGTATCCGATATTTCGGCGCAGTTGCATGCGCCATGATCACGGAATTACTGAAGTTAATGCGGGTGAGTTTTTTATGAGCAGACAAAACGATCTACCCTCTTCCTTAGTCGTTTTTTGCGCTCGATGCCCGTACCACTGATTTCTAAGTCACTATTCACTCGAAATTGCTCACGACACACTACACTCACATTATCAGGACGCGAAACGACTTTTTTGATGTTTTTGCAGTTTTTAAGAAGACTAATCACTGGGTTCCAGACACGCGACCTTTTATAATTCGAAACAATCGGCAAACAACCTGGCCAGTCTGATGGCAAGCAGCCATTCACTCCAGCCAGTTTACGCTTGAAACAATATCTAAGTATGCCACAGAATAACTAATGTTCTTCCGTCTCTGAAGCCATCTCCCTTAAAAACGTAGACAATCGTTTATCTAAGACAGCTAAGCACTATGACATAGTTAGATTACAGAAAATATGTAGACACTAATAGGTCTTAAAATAATTGGGTTTCAATATGAGCTTGTGATCACCATTAGCACATCACAAAATTGCAACTCACCTAGCTGCCGACAGCATTTCATAAAGATTCTCATTTTCGTTAATGTGATCAAATGACAAAAATAACATCTAGGTATAGATAGTATATAGGTATAGTCGACCATGACGTTACTTTATCAGTTTTGACAAAAACTTCCATTACAATAAAATTACGCTAAGGCTCATTGTCAATAACGACAACGTATCTGTCACTTGGTCTTTTTAACAAAAATAGAACTTGTTGTTATACACTGGACAGCAAAAATAACGGGTCATTTAGAAAAACCGCGATATCTCCCAAAGTTGTTTACATAGATCCCGCGTATAAATAATATGTTATAGGCAGATTTGTGACGCTTATTATACATATTAAAAAAGGTTGCATTTGAACAAGTTACAGCTTCAAAAAAAGAAATTCAGATTTTTGAAAAATATCAAAATTCAAATTTTTGGAATAGAAAATTTTCTCGCTTTTGTTTCAAACCGAGCTGTCATCATATACAGTTTTTTTGGCTGGTCACAGTATTTTGTGCATCAACTATGCACCAACATGTCGTTATCTACTGAAGAATGTACACGAATTATCACCATGGTACAAGAAGGAAGGAGTCAGCGGAGTACTGCTAGAACAGTAGGTGTATCTTTATCCACGGTCCAAAGAGTACTCCAGCGATTTCAAGAGACCGGCATGAACATCAGGAGACCAGGGAATGGCAGGCCAAGGTGTACAACTACACAAGAAGACCGATTCATCGTGAGCACTATGTTAAGAAATCGACATCTCACGGCTGTTCAGGTCCGAAATAGCCTTCAAGAAATTCACCACAACAATGTAAGCTCTGACACGATCCGGCGGCGACTTCGGGAAGCTGATATAAAGCCTTATAGGCCAGCAAATGGCCCTAAATTGCTCAGAGAACATCGAGTTGCCAGGTTGCGGTTTGCTCGAGAACACGTCCGATGGACAGTTGAAGATTGGTCCAGGGTTATGTTTTCCGATGAGTCAAGATTTTGTTTATTCGCACACGGTGGGAGATGAAGAGTATATAGGCGACCAAATGAACGTTATCGTCAAGCGTGTTTTGAGGAAAAGGTGCCATTCGGTGGAGGATCAATAATGGTTTAGGCTGGGATATCTTCAGAGGATCGTACGGAGTTAGTAATTATAGAAAACGGTTCTCTGACAGCTCCCAGATATGTAGAGGAGATTTTAAATGAGCATGCTGGTCTTTTCTTGGTGAATATGGGCGCAAATTCTATTTTTATGGACGATAATGCGCGACCACATACAGCACATTTGGTCAACGCGTATATTCAAGACGTCGGTATCACCCGCATGGAGTGGCCAGCTCGCAGCCCAGACTTAAATCCCATAGAGCATTTATGGGACGAGCTCGGGAGATGCGTTAAACAACGCTCTCCAGCTGCAGCTAACTTACGTGAGTTAAGAAGTGCACTAGTAGAAGAATGGTCAAACATAGACCAAAACCGCATTAGAAATTTGATTTACAGCATGCCACATCGTCTTAATGAAGCGATACGGGCTCGTGGAGGAAATACAAGATATTAAATTTACAGAAAAGCTTTCATTTTGCAGATTAACTGTGTTGTAACTTTTTGTTGTCAAAAGTTAGAAGTGTTTTTTTTGTAGTTTTTAGTACTTAAATAAAATTATACAGTTTAGTTATGTATTTTCTTTTATGTATAAGTCAGTCATCTATAACATACTACAGTTTCACTAGTTTGTGTTGTGTAGTTAAGAAACTATCACACTTTTTATAAGCGACCCGGAATTTTTGCGGCCCAGTGTATTATATGCAAACAAAATTCACTTCTAAGGTGGTAAAGCAATTTCATTGTCGACTGTACCAGTGTAAGTTTTCAGGTAATTTTAATTCATAGTTAGTTCTACAAGGTTAGCTTAAGAAATATGATCTGCATTACTTCTTTATCAACGACTTCGGTCCTATCCCCGAGAGCATCAGAATCTGAGGAGTTTTGATGGCGCCAGCCGCCAGTATGACCTCCTTGTTCACGAATATGTTGTCCAAATCTCTGTGGTTGCGAAGGATGTACACTGACGATGCCGTTGTGTTTTCAAAACGTATCTGGAAAATGAAAAGAACCTACTTAGGAAAGTACACACGTAATTTTTTAGGTGATAATACACAGGAGAAGAAATATTTTCTGTTTTTTTATTATTTTACACAGGGAAGTGCTCCACATCCACATCTCCCTTTATTGCAAGTGGCTATAAGGGTAAAGGTAGGAGAGCACAGGCACAGCTCCCGGAGTCCTCAACCACTAAAAACTAGATAATCATTTAAAATCAAAGCTGATTTTTTAAAATCATAAGCAGCCTGTATTAGTCCACTAATGGACATAGGCCTCTCTAAGTTCATGCCACTGATCACAATCAGCGGTTACTAATTAAATCTAATAAGTAGTAAATGTAAATAAAACTATTTCATTGGTAATTGATGATTATTAATTGTCTATTTAAAATATTTAGTTAATCTGCATTTTTTTTACAATTCCAGGTTGGCTCAAAGAGATGTTTTAAAGAGATAAGTAACTGTAGATACAAGTCTATATTAACACCATCAATTTTTAAAATTTATTTCAGATTCAACAGACAACTACATTTAAATAACATTTTAAAATTTACTTGATCATACAAATATAGCCGACCCTGTTGTGCACCAATTAAGTATGTAACAATTTATTTAAGTAAAGAACAAAAAAACAGAAACCATAAACTTAATCAAATTCAAATTAAATAGGGTAGTGTAGTGTAGTGACAAATAAAGAGATAAACTGTAGCTTTGCTCAGTCATACCTATGATAATACCTATTCTATCACTACCAACTCACCGAAATCGCCTGCGTCTTCAGCAGCACATGAAGGTTCCTCCTCCTCAGCACTGGCTTTAGGTAAGCGTTCCAAGCCGCGTGCCTCGCCCCGCCCTTCACCGTAGCTGCCGTCTTCCTGAATACCGTCTCATTGCTCTTGGCTGTTTTGCAGGCTTGTCTGAATGTCCTCATCAACTCATCTTCTTCGTCAATCAGTTTTAGTTGCAAGGGTGCCTTAAAATCATACAAACACATTCACTCTCACGTCTTTCTCAAAAAAAAAAGGATAGACATGCAGGAGCATTAGTGCGTTAGTTTATAATCAAAGTAGGGCTCCAAGATGAAAATAGCTGAGCCTGCTCCTGTTTATAGAATTACCCTTGAGCGATATAATTGTAAATAGAAATCACTGTTCACCGTTCATCGGTACAAAGAGAATATTTTGAGCCGGTACCTTTAAGTATTTATCGACAGCTCGGTTCGCCGAAAGAATGTTAAAAGTAATAAATGTTTCACCGATACCACCATTTGCAGATATGGTAATTCGCTGAAAGCTCCACTGGGCGAATTAGCTCTTTTCGTTCCTTCCTCGTGGTCAAACTAAGTAGTCAAACTGATTTGACCACGAGGAATTTTAACATTCTTAAACTTTAACTATAAATGTTGCACTAGATTTAATATTTCCAACATAAAGTACCAGGCTACCATAACTATGCAGGAGATTGCTTATTAATATAAAATAATATTATTGTAATATTTGCTAATATGGTTTCTTTTATATTAATAAGCAATCTCCTGCATAGTTATGGTAGCCTGGTACTTTATGTTGGAAATATTAAATCAATCAGAAAACAACAGCTAACATCGGTGATATATTGCTAGTCGATTGACTGATGTGCGAGCATCTTGGAACCCTTGACCCTTACCCGGCTCTTAAGACATGCACGGGAAGTTAGTTAGGCAGCTCTGTTACATTCTTTTCACGTCCCAGACCATTATGGGACAAAAATCAAAATGCAAAGAAAGCTCGTAAATATGTTACTCTAAAACTAAAGTTAAATCTGGTTCGAAGCGAATGCTGTCTCTGTCTGCTTTATTAACAAAAATAAGACAGCATTACTTTTGTACCAGTTTGTCCAGGTATTTCTCGAATGCGCATGCGATGCGATGGCGCAGTGGTTAACGCGCCCGGTCTGCGAGTGCTGAGATTAATCAACTTTCGCAAAGGCCGGTCATCGGATGGGTGACCAAAAATGTGTTATCTCGAGCTCCTCCGTGCTTCGGAAGGCACGTAAAGCCTTTGGTCCCGCCTGCATTAGCAGTCGTTAACAACCACCAATTTTCACTGGGCCCGCGTGGTGGTTTATGGCCCGTTCTCCCTATCCCTAGGCTCGTGCCCTAGCAGGTGGGGACATAAAATGAGCTGATGATGATAAAGTTTAAGACGGTTTTTTCATGGTAAAATGTATCGCATATAAAAAGTACTTCGTTGATTACCGCAACCGCAACTGGAAGATAAAGGACATTCCTAGAAAACAAGAAGGATTTTTTTAGCCTCTTTGGGACAAAAGACTGCTGAGCAAAGAATTATGAATTGATAACTTTACATATGACAAATAAAAATACAAATAAAATGTTATTCTCACCATATGGCCAGGACAGACTCCGTCCATTGCGCAGTGATCGGAATCGAATTCGTTCTGCACAGTGCCGAATGCTTTCACGAAATACGGCTTCAGGTCTTCGAAGGTCCACCCACGGAAGCCCAGGCGGGCCCAGCGCTCGTACTCCTGGGGCAGGCCGAACCCGTGGAGGAGGAAGTTGATTTGGCCTGAACCGCCCAGGCCTTTGCCGCGAGGAAGGAACTGCGTCTAGAATCAGACAAAGTTCGGAAACCGCTTTTTTGGGTAACTTCAAACACATTACACAAGACATAAATACAAGTATCACTACTTAGAAAAGATAGATTAATAGATAGATCGATAAATAAAACTTACTTTTAATGCAACAATACAAAAATACATTGAACATATTTTACGAAATATAGGATATTCAAAAATAATAATAACATATTACAGTAAGAATCCCGTTAATAATTTACTCCAATTCAACCATGATAGTTCAAAAAGTTTTATAATTTACAAAGTCACCATTTGGCGGTCTTATCGTTATAAAGTGATGTCTTCCAGACAACCAATCGGTTGGCGAAAATAAAATGTAGAATCGGAGGTGCACTTTTTAAACATACTAGAATATTGTGTCATAAAGTAGATGTAGGTACTTACCTGTTTCCAAAGACCGAATGAAGAATATTTCTGCGGCGTGGTCTTCACTGCCCAGTCGTTGGGGCCCTGCTGCGCGGCCGTGGACGTGAGAGGGATCTTAGTGAAGTAGCCCATGTGTGCGCCGGCTTCCACCAGCAGCACCCTGGTGGAAAGGTCTTCGGAGAGGCGGGCGGCGAGCACGCAGCCCGCTGTACCGGCGCCAACTGGATCAAAGTTACAGACTAATTTGTGTATCAAAATTGATGGTCAATTTACAATTTTCTATTTCTTTATTGCATTCCCATATGTAATTTAAAAATGTTAAAATAATACCTATTAAAAAAATAATAATAATACAGTCGAATTGATATCCTCCTCAAAAGAGGACTTTTTGAAGTCGGTTAAAAATAATAAGAACCTCAGGCACAGCGAAATTTAGGGGAGAGGACATTTTGTGTGCTTTATAAATTATTTTATTTTTTCTTTACTCTCTCTTGCAACCTACAAAATTAACACATTAAAATTACTTTTATCATTAAATATTAAAATTGGCTTTTAAAAATTCTTGCAGTGTAGGTACTCGTAGGTATACCTAAGTATAGTATTTTCTTCGGTGGGTAACTGTTATATCGATAGTCTCAATAGTTTGTTTTAATTATTGCTAATAAGATTATGTTTGTATATAATTTTTCGCAAATTTTGTATAGATAATAATACCTATATGAAATTTATCAATTAGTTTATTGACGTTTTCGACTATCGACGGGCATTTGATTGCATCGCTAAAAGTGTACGAATTAAACACATTAATAAAAATGAGAATATTTTGTATCGCACAATTATTGTTCACCTGATCATTTGTCATTATTAGACAGGAGGCGCTGCTTCAATCCCATACAAAATACTCGTTTTCATTAACGATCCCGAATGGCAAATTAAACTCGCACTAGGCACTCAGTAAACAGTTAATAAACCAACTTTTTATATGGAATTGAATTTGAATGTTTCTCAAAGAAAGAACGTATCAATTTTTGTGAATATAGAAAGTGTCACTCGAACACGCAGTCATTAGTGAGATGCGATGATTATCTTCATTATGTTTAACGTAGGCTATTTGGAATTTTACTTACCGACCTCCGGCTTCTTAAGGTCAGAATTGAAAGTTTTTAACTTTTCTAGCTATAGGCGAAGTTAAATGATTGCATTAAGTATATCTCTTTTTTTTTCTTCTTTTTAGCTAGGTAAAATGTTTTGCGCACACACCGGAGATAGGGGTGACCCCGGGTTTCCAGCAAATTAAAGTTCGACAACGAAAGGGAAGGACGTATACCCACAAAAACCTATACCATCGTTATAGTGCTGAGTAGAGTTTAATGTTTAGTGTATTATATCATTATTGTGTTTTCTTGTGTGTTTTATTATTTTTATTTTTGTCTATGTTGGTTTCTCATTGTTTTGTGGACACGTCACCGAGCCATCCGATCCGAACCCTTCGGAGAATCTAGTAGGGCACTGGGACGCGCACTTCTAAGAGTGCGATGCCGTTCCCTCTAGAAAACCTCCGAAGGTGTTTCGTTTTAACACGGCTTGAGATACCCTTTACGTACCTCGCCGCCCTCAAAAAAGCCTAGTGACGCTGAAAATGCTATTTGAGGCAATCAGCAATCTCTCTCAAAAAAAAACACGTCGCAGATTTAGGCCCCTCCAGAATACCAGCGTTGCAGCGGCTCTATGGGTCGCTGTAGCACGTGCTGAGGCTGGGGCCCTAGTTGGCCACACTTTGTCTTTTGTCTTTGTTTTGTATTGATATTGTAAATATTGTGTAATTTTGTAGTGTGTGCCTAAAAATGTAGGTATTTCATTTCATTATCTGCCACGGGGATGATGGCTCGGCCGCCTTGCGTACCTACCTACGTAGTTTGTTAGGTTTGGTTAGGTAGTGGTTTCGTTGTCAAACAGTCTGAAAGTAGGTGAATACTTTGATATGTTATCTTTGGTTCGTTTTAGTATATGGATACTTTGATAGGTACTTTATTTTTGGCTGGTTATATATAGATGGTTATAGTAATACTTATTAAGGTGCTAATTATTCTAAAAACTAGATGTTATTGTGCAAAGGTAAAAAATGTTCATCTACAGATACTGCTGACGGTATGATAGCATTCAACATTCACTGCTGTAAATACCTACGTAGGCTCTAATGAGAGAGAATTGCGCAACGACATCTTGTAAAAATTCAACGTTAGGTAACTAGGTATATTTGTAAAATTATTTCTAACGAACGTTTGTGTAACCTTCAAAAATAAATTTAAAATAAATTATTAGCAGCCTACAATTACTTAAGTTTTTATTTTGGTGCTTTAGCAATTATTTATTAACACAACATTGCTACATTATTCCTTGAAGGCGTTATAGATGTAAGAATTTCTCATACATAACTTATTCTTACACAACCAGTAATAAATACGGAAGTTACTTACCGATTATGTAATCATATCGCTTATCCGGCTTCAATACTATGCTGTTGTACTCAGAAGCATATCTCTGGTACATAAGATACGATATAAAAACCACAACTAAACTTAAAAGATAGGAATATACACTCATTTTATCGCTATTTTTATAAAATTCCAAAAACGGAACGTGAGGTATTAAGACATACGACTACACGATGAAAAGTGATTTCTGTAGGTAGTGAAATTTAATTCGAACATCGCTAATTGAATTACGAGGGTGTGCGCAACCATTTGTAGAAAGATACTCTTTAGTTGTGAAATAAGGTTTGTATGAAGTAGGTACAGATATTTAGTACTTGCAAACATACTTGTATTATTAAGTCTAAACGTCATAAAAATATGAAAAACAATAGGTTGAAGAAAATATTTAATTTTCGATTATCAAAGTACCCAACGGTACTGAATCCTGCTAAAACAATAGTTGCAAAAACACACTAAGCCGTATCTTATCTTAGGGCCTGCTGAAGTTACCTACCTCTCTCAGTAGCACTCAATACACATTTGGGAGATTTGTGCAACCCCATCCTATCACTCTTCATCCTTAGTAAATACCTATGAATGACATAAGTTTTTATCAGAGATGTAACTCAAATATGGTTACCGTGTGTGTCAACTGCAAAAATGTTTAGGACCACCTCCTAAAGACTTTAAGAAGATTAGTCTAGCCTGTTCTCGTAAATCAATACTTCCATTATGATGACATACACAACACGATATCGCGTGACAAACTTTGCTCTATAAATCAACATAGGTAGTTACCTATACAGGAACCAATTTTATTAAAGTGCAAAAAACTTTTTAAAAACAAGCTTTTATTACTTGTTAATAAAAAAAGGAACTAAAAAGTTAAAAATAATTTAAACCTTTAATTAAATTCGATAAGAAAAAAATTCTTTATAAATAAAAGCGTGTTACATTTTGATGGAACATTAAAGAACATTTAGCATATTACCTTAGAATAAGACCTTCATTTTTTCTTTTGCAATCCTAATGTAGCACACTTTTATTAATAAAGATTTTTTTTCTTATTATCAAATTTAATTAAAGGTTTAAATTATTTTCACTTTTTAGTTCCCTTTTTTATTACCAAGTAATAGAAACTTGTTTTTAAAAAGTTTTTTTCTTTTAATTTTATTTTTAACTTTTTAGTATTTTTGTAGGGAGATAAGGGCTTCAGTACAGTACAACAGGGTTAGCCTTGGTACCCTGAGGCGCAACGTTAACGATATGACATGTTTATACATACCTACACTCTCATACCATTTAGCCCTCGGCACATGCTCACATTAGCATTGAGTCATCCATCTAATCCATCTACTCAAAGACAGAATCCACATTCAAAACAAATTGAACGAACTAACAAACTTATTTTCCTGAGTTCTTATGGCCATCTTCCAGCTCCATCATCAGACCCTGGTTACCATCTAGCACCAAAGTACTCGTCAAGACGAATAATACGAGCCTAAACTCGATAGGGTTGTGTCGTTTAATTATAGAGTTCCTATGGCCATTTCCAGCTACATCGTCAGACCCCGGTTACCATCTAGCATTAAAGTACTCGTCAAGACGATCAAACAAGTCCAAACTCGATGGGGTTGAAATTTCAGCTGAATTGAACACCTCCCGGTGTGGTGTAGTGGATCAAATTAGGCTTGCAAGATTTGTACGCCACATACAAACATGTGAAGTTAAATAAAAGTTTGTAATAAAAAAACTTATGTACATAAAATACATATTGTAAAATTATAATGTATGCATCAAGTTGTATACATTTTATCGCGGCGCGGGCGTCATTTTATAAACTAGGTACTTACCTATTCATATCCATGTGATGAAACTTGAGATAAAATTAAAACTTTATTAATTTCAAAGTCAAAAAGGTTCACTATTATTGTGGACTTCACATTGACAATACTATATGACAAATAAGTTTACTCTAAAGTTTTAAACAGCAAATAGCAAATTACAAATTAAAGTATAGTTTATTTTAGCCAGGCACAGGTGGCATGGGACTGACCAAGGTCAAAGCTCTTATTATCGGAGGCCAAGACTCACTTTGGGTCCCTGCGCCAACCTATTTAGTTGGTCTATTTTTTGTTTTAGTTAGATTTTACAAAATTTTACTTAAAGCTTGATCTGTGCTTGTGAATATCATTTTGTTTAAACATGTCACTGGACGAGACTAAATGCACTAAAACAATTATATTTTTGTAAGGCAGCAATAAAGTTGCTAAACAATTCTGAATCATATCACGAAACCTTTTTTATTTTGATAACCTACTGTCGACTGATTGTAAGGACCATACTGATAAGTGAAACATAAATAAAAATGAGTTTTTTTATGTATGTGAAATTATATTTTCAAAATAAGTGACAGTTTGCACTAGTTACATTACTTACAGGTATATAAACATCATACCGCACAAGAAATAAAAATTTAAAGTTCTATATCTCCTCCTTCTTCGATCATTTCTCCTGTAGGCACCATGATCGGGGCCTCAATGACTTGTTTACGTCCTTTAGCATCAACAACCTCAATGGTTTCAGGTTCAACCTCCATTTCAGTTGCTTCCAACGCTTGACGTTGCTTAAGACCTGCTGCGGGTGACCTGTTACAAGCAAATAATATATTTATAAGTATGTATACACAAAATCAGAAAAAGAAATCATATTAATTAAATTACCTATGTTGCGTATTTATATTTGCTAACAAAAATTTTAATAAACCAAAACACTGATAACACATTTACAAAATATTAAAAAAAAACAACAACTTGTTTCTCCTGCATGTGCATACTTTTTGCGGGCGGGAGGGCGGTGCATGCGTACTGCATCCAAGCTGTATAAACGAGTGAGTTAGCGGAATTAACACTACATATTATTTAAATTACATTTTTTTGTACTATGGATTTCCGCAAAATAACGCCTGATTCCATTAATTAACTTGTTTCTTGTTCAAAGAACAACTTGAGATGTAAACATAAATATTGAAGTTATGAAATGGCATACAAGTTGTGCAATTCATTGAAATTGTTTAATATTATAGGACTTAGCTTAACACCTACCGTACCAAGAAACCTAGACACAATAGAAAAACAATGCGAATGGACTTGATATCGAGTCATCGGGACAGGAGTGGTTAATACATTTTTATTTGTGTATATTGGTATAGAGTATTTTGGTGTGATTTAATGATGATGCATTATCGATTCTTACTTGATAAGTGAAATATCCCTTTGCACTTCTCTGACATCTCTTTGCCACTCAACTTCGCGCCCTTTCCTCAATCTCTGCATAATGTAGTTGTTCGACCTCTTCTGTCTGATCTCCTCTACTCTCTTCATCGCTTCAATGGTCTTTGTCCATAATTCTCTGTTGTATTTCAATGGTGTGTGGCGACGCTTCTCAAACTCGAACGATGGGTCGATAGCTAACTCCTTGCCTGCAGTCTTGCGGTAGGCTTTAGTCCATTTGGTTTTACGTGGATTCTTCTTCTTTTTAAACGCTGCATGGCATTTGGAACGACAAAATCTGAAAATCTATAAACGAATTTGGTTAGGTCATATAGTCCACTAAGGTGATAAGTATGAAAGCGAAATATGGCTTTGTTCCTAAGTACCTTGCAATCATTTCTCACAAATTGGATGCCATGACCAGGATATACCCTGGAGGAACAGAAATAACAAGTTTCTATACGCATTTTTCTTCAATTCAATTAAAATTCTTGAATTTGCTTACACGTGCGTGTTTGTTTTCGCACTGCACGTCAAAAAGAAAGAAAGTAATTTTTTATTATCTTCTTCTTTTAGTCAAGGCAAAGGTTCCTTTGGCATACAGTCTAGTCAAAGTCAATTTATCACTATTTGATGATGACAAATGAATATAAGTGGTAATTAATCATAAAAGGATGATTGATATTGATAATATTTTTAACGATTTTTAATTATTATTAAAAACATACAAATTTTTTTTCAAATATTGTACATATTCTTTGAGCGCCATCTAGTGGCTGGTAGCTTAACTTGTGAGAGACACTGTTGTGTCTCTCAACGCTCTAGATGCCGCTACTAGTAGACGGTTACGTTGATTATATTATTCGAGGCAGTACATTCAGAAACTAGGAATAATGATTTTTTTTATTATTATTGCGTCGGTAAACAATCATCGAACATACGAACCGGCCTCATGGATAGAGGTACTTGCTACACGAAGAGTAGGTACTTATCACAGTATAGATTAGTAATCACGCATGGGTTGCCGTCCCAGAAGCTTCAGCTTTCATGCCTCTTCAGACAGGTACCTTGTAATTTCACTGGATCTAGCCCCCGAACCGATAAACCGATAAACAGCAATGTAAACTATGCTGCATGGCATAAGAAATAGTTATTGGGTTTATTAGATACTTACCAGCCATCCAGTCGGGTTCTTAGCAGAATCCTACCACCCTGCACGACTCGGTCAACCCGAGCCGAGATCCTAACACCTCGGAGAATCTAGTAGGGTATGGCGACATGCACGTCACATGTGTGATTGTAACATCCTCAGGCTTGAGGAACCGTTTAAGTTCACAGCTCACAAAACCTCAGGTTACGCTGTGAAGGCTAGAGGCAGATAACAGCAATCTCTTTCCAAAAAAACCAGGCAAAACAATGCATACGTACTATATAGACAATTAAAATTACCATTTAAACGAGTATCGGCCGGTGGTCCTTTGCGCCTCTGTGGCGGTAACTCAGATTCGTGAGTTGATTCAACAAACCGTATTAGAATCTCACTGATGTTCATTAATGACCGTAATGAGGGTAGGTACGTACAAGCTTTGAATTTTTATTATCATTTTAAATAGTTTGTTGTTTAATCTTTTGAACTTGGTGTAGGTACCAAATATCGGTGTAATCGCTCGATAAGTATCGGCATCGAGAGTTATATAACTACTTAAATTACCTGTTGTTGAAATGTTAAAGGATTATCAAACAATAAAAAACGTGTATTGAACTGAATTTATGTGATTCAGAGTTCGTAAATACTTACGGAAATTTTAAAATCAAATATGTCGAATGAAAAGTCGAATGAAACTTTTTTATGGTTTCAGAAACAGGAACCAGTAATCCATTCTTTTTTCTTTTATTATTTAAAAATAGGTGTTAACAACTGAATTTTGACTTTAGAAACTATTTAAGCTTCGTAGCTGTCATGCAGTATTCAATTCAATTCAATTTCTTGTAAGATGATTATGCCAGCTATGATTTAGCCAGTGTCTAGTTTTAGGGCTGACGGGTAACCACGACCTCTTTAGCAGTATTATTGCAGTTATGAAAACGAGACGCGTGTAGCGGCGAATATACTCGCGTCTCTTTTCCACAACTGCAATAATACTGCTAAAAGAGCTCATACTCAGGGGGCAGGATATTAGTGTTTTGACTTTGTCCGAGCTTTTAAAACTTTAATAAGTGTTGTAAATGTTTAAAACTGAGACCCAATTTTGAAGATACAGGTAACTACTGATTGATTCTGATGTACATAATTCCATATTACTTTTATGGCAACGAAAACGGATGTCAAACAATGAGTTATTGTGCTGAACACTGGTGCTATATACTATACAATCATCGATCTCTATATACTTTTCTGAAGCATACATAACTACACACAAGTAAACCTATTTAAGTGTTTTCTTTATACTACCACCTGACGTTAAATGGAAAAGTCAAGATGCGAAAACAACTGGTGCAGCGTGGAAACAACGCAGCATCAGTCACCCTCACCCTGGTGGCCCACAAGGTGCTTCTTCACGCCTCGTTTGTAGGACCCCATATCATAGGAAGGAGGGAAAACGTGTGCTGCTAGACTATTCCATCTTTTGGAGGTGCAACAAAGAAACGAGTCACCAAATTTCTTTGTTCGCGATGACAGTGAAGCGATGACTCCGGAGAGCAGCACGTGTACTCCTATGGAGGAAGGGAGAAGGTGGGATCAGGTCAAAGAGTTCTTCAGAGCACTCGCCGTGGTATATGCGGTAGAAGAGGCTGAGTGAAGCTATATCTCTATGCAATTGCAGGGGTTCGAGAGTATAGTGACCTCTGCATTGCCGATAATTCGTACAGCGCGATGCTGAAATCTGTCTAAGGCATCGAGAAGGTACTTTGCGGAACCGTCCCAGATGTGCGAGCAATACTCCACGCAAGACCATACCTGTGTCTTGTACAAAAGACACAACTGGTCAGGCGTAAAGAACCGCCGCGCTGTTCAGGACACCGAGTTTTCGTGAGGCTGTTTTGATCACGGCTTCAATGTAGTCCTTTTGGTTTAGATCGCAGCGAATCGTCATACCGAGCATGTTGATATTGCTCTGCAGGGTTAGAGATGTGCCCTGAAGAGTTGGAAGGGGAAGGAATGGTGACTTTTTAGCCGTAAACGCACATATCTGTGTTTTCTTGGCATTGAACTTAACAAGGTTATTGGAATCCCAATCAGATATGAGACCCAATACCCAATTGAGCTCAACGACAAGATTCACTTGTTTCTCTTCAGTCTCGACTCGCCCAGCCGCAGGGTACCCGTTATACCTACCGTGCACTGTACTATCATCTGCACAGCAATGCATATTTCCAAATGGAAGCATATCATTGATATGCAGAAGAAACAGCGTGGGGGACAGAACGGAACTTTGAGGGACACCAGCGTTCACTGACATGAGCCGCAAAGCGCATCCATCAGACATGACACGGATTCTGCGCTCATGAAGGAAGCCAGCGACCAAGTTGCAGAAATGAGCAGGCAGACTGTATGCCGGGAGCTTGGAGAGAAGAGCTTTGTGCCAGACCCGATCAAAACCTTGGCTATGTCAAGGCTAATAGCCACCTCACCCCAGAGATTTGCAACGTACGCTAGAAGATCACCCGTTGACCACTTCGGCCGAAACCACCGGCTAATAGCCACCTCACCCCAGAGATTTGCAACGTACGCTAGAAGATCACCCGTTGACCGCTTCGGCCGAAACCCGTATTGGCGATTGTGAATTATGGAGTGTTCTTCTACTCGTAGGTAGTGGACAAGTTGTTTATTTAAAATGCGCTCCATGACTTTGCACAAAACTGAAGTAACGGCTATGGGGCGGTAATTCAATGGATCTGACCGATCTCCTGTATAGAAAGATAGAAAGATAATTTATTTACTTGCAGCAAAACATAATTATGTGTAATTGTGTATGTAGTTGTTTATATAAGTATTACACTTAAATAGGTATTGCTTTGTAAATATAAGAGCTTTGAAATATAAATAGATAATACAAATTACCTATGAATAAAGGCTCTTACAATAATAAATAACCGTCTTTGTTTGAACTGCAAGACGCTTGTGAGGTAGGGTAGGTAAACATCGTGACAATTGTTATTCAAGTAAACAAGCACCGCATCCATTGGATGTGTCTCATTATAGCGGTCATATTTCCACCTGGCTTTATTGAAGAGAGAAGCCACGACGGACGCCTCGTCTAGACGCCGCGCGCGTGACAACGAGCGCATTGTCTGATATGTGCTCACTGACACACGGAGATGATGTTGATGATGACGTTGTATCCGCATCTTTGGTCTTAATATATAATAGTTTGCTCTGCAAATGACTCCACTTCACCTGATAATGTTAAAAAGAAAATAGAGTCCAGACACGAAGATGACGGGTGCAGCGTGAAAATAACGCAGCAAGAGTAGTTGATGTTTACAAGATTTCAAAATTAACTACAGTCAAAGTCTGCAGGTACTAGTAGACACTCGAAGGTTTTTCGATATGCGTCTAAGGGCTGATTTTTCAATTGACGGATAAAACTTATTCGTTTGATAAAGTATTAGTTAACCATTTTAAAAATCTATTGTCAAAACATGACTTTTCTTTTTAAACAGGTGACGTTTTAGCTTGATTGCGTAATACTTTATCAGAAGGATAACTTTTATCCGATGATTGAAAAATCAGCCCTAAAAAGTTTTGATTTTCATACTGATTTCATATTTTGAAACTCTTACCAATCATCAGTTACCTTTGCTGTTGACTGTACCCTGCCGGCCTTCCAGGTACCTCTTCGCGCCTCCTTTGAAGGATTTTATGTCAAAGGATAAGGAGAGCAGACGTGTGCTGGTAGACTATTCTATATTTCGGAAGCGCGACGGAGAAACGTTACCTAATTTCTGTCTTTTGACGACCTCCTTGGTCGAGTGGTTTGTACACCGGTTTTCATGGTGTCGCCATCTTTGAGGTCCCGGGTTCGATCCCCGGTCGGGTCAATTTAGAAATTATTGTTTTTCTAAATTGTCTCGGGTCTGGGTGTTTTCTATAAAATATATTTTTTCTTCAATGTGTAGTGTTCGCGTGAACTTAAGTATGTATTTAAGTATTTTTAGTATGTTTATCCGTTGTCTAGTAACCATATAACGAGTTTCATAACGAAGCTTCACTTGGGCTAGATAATTGGTGTGAGTATAGGGAAATGTATTATTTATTATTATTATTATCTCTTTATTTCTCTTTTTTCTTAGCCTAGGTTTGTTATAATATTAATATAAAAGTAAAATACAAAAACACATACAAAACATAAAAATATTATAAAAAACCTAGCCTAGGGTACCGCCAGCAACGGGGCAGGGCTCAAGCTGCCGGTGGTTAGGGCTGCAGAGACAGGAACCTTATTATTATTATTATTTCTTTGTGCGCGATGGAATGTTCGAGACAGTACAGCCACCAAATAAGGAGATCGGCGCACTCGAGCAACACACCCATAGACACTCTCACGGACACTGATCTCGGAGCAGCTCGGAACAGTCCGACCGCAGCTGTAGCCAGATTCCGTGTCGGTGAGAGGAAGGTTTTGTGTGCGTGGCTCGATCGCGTTTCTATGTAACTGTATGTTCTGCAGTCTCCTTATGGAGAGCAGCACGCGTATTTAATTCTAGTAATTGAGGTTTTTAGTTGCAGAATGCATCCATACCAGCTAGTGGTGAGATGACTGCTGAACAGATAGTTTTAACATCTCTTATCGACGACCTTATTCGACCTGATATGACGATATTCTGATCTCTTTTTGACGACCTCTTTGGTCGAGTGGTCTGTACACTGGTTTTCATGGTGTCGCCATCTCTGAGGTGCCGGGTTCGATCCCCGGTCGGATCAATTTTAGAAATTATTGCTTTTCTAAATTGTCTCGGGTCTGGGTGTTTTCTATGTATAATTAATAAGCATGTATTTAAATATTTTAAGTATGTTTATGCGTTGTCTATTAACTTAACGAGTTTCATAATGAAGCTAGATAATTGGTGTGAGTGTAGGAAAGTTTATTTTTTTAAATTTTATTTTTGTCTCTGATTAAAGGCTGTAAATAAACATAAAGGTGGAGTCTGACGTAACGTAACATGTTCGATACGAGCATTCGCACGGTTAATTAGTACAGTGAGCGTAGCCGCTCACCGCGAGCTCCACTCTGTCATCTATCATTTCAGTAGGTAGGTAATTCAGTCAGCAATAATGTATCAAGCTCGCCGCGAATGGTAAGTTACGGTTACGTTACAATGATACGCTCCGTGCAGTCGCCACCATAATGGAAATTAATATTTAAGTGAACATCGTATCAATTAGATGGCGGTCATATTTCCACCTGTCTTTATTGAGGGCTGGTGCCAACGACGCGCCGTCTAGACGCGCGCGCGTGACCATGAGCGCATTAGCTGGTGTGTGGTCACTGGCACTGCTGACATTTACTGCCGATCAATGGTATTGAAGTTAAAAAGAGGTCGGTATGCATACCAACTACGTGCAAGAATAAGTAACCGATAAGTAGGCTAACTTAGCGCGTCTTTCTAATAAATCTTACTTTTAGCAATCATTTTGATTTCATAGCTCTTCCAATTAAGCAAGTGAGACAATGATTATCGTCAATATAATTTATCTAATACTTGCTAAAGAGTTAGAACCATGTGTGACTTAGAACTAAATTATGCTAAAGGTGCATGCATTGTCAGACGGAACAAAAAAACTACAACGCATTCTTCGCGGAGTTATAACAAGAATGAGTTCGGAAAAGCCGAGCAAGTTGCATTATCACCCGGAGTCATGGTGAGCGCGCTTCACTGGAACAACTGCATTGTCTCGCTCGCTTCCCATTCATACGCCAACACGGCCTCAAAATCAAAACGCACACTGCATTGGAACATAAGAAACATAATTTATTTATAAAGTTTGGTTTACCCTACTTCTTCATTATTACCGTCATTATACAGGGTGTTTGGCGCATCGTGTGCCAAAATGAATTGGCCGACGGAAAGGGTCATCTGCTATACTTTTAGCCCCCATAACACGTTTCATGCCCGACGGTTATTTTTATGTTGACTTTAGACATCTCTAAGTAAGGACCTAATATTTGACACACACGCATATGTATTTGACACACAACCATAAATATCTTATCTTATCTTATCTTAGTGGGGCCTGCCGAGGTTTCCACCTCCCAGTAACACTTCGACCCATTGGGATCTTTTGTGCAACCCTATCCTTTCACTCTTCCTCCTCTGTAAAGATAGATGCCATAAGTCTGGCAACGTCCTTAAGAGCGAAGAGCCTGAAGTCCTCCGGTTTCGGATAGGCTGACCCCAAGAGTCCCATTCTTTTCTTAGCCAGAGAGTCGCAGTCACACAGTAGGTGCTGCATTGACTCGGTTTGCTCTCCACATGCCCTACACAAACTATTTGTTGAAAGGTGCATTTCTGTGAAGCATTTGTTTTGTGGCATAATGCCCTGTCAAGGCACCGATGGTTAATCGGGCCTGCCTTCTGTTGCCTCCGCATATGAACTTACTCCGTCCTGAGGCGTTTTCGCATAGGAAGGATTTGGAGTGTTTCATACCCGGCTGCTCTTTCCATTCGATGCCGTGCCTGTTTTTGATGTAATCTTTTAAGGCCTTGTTGATGGTACTTTGTGCAAGTGCCACGAACGGCTCAGGACCAATAAGCTGGGTCTCTGAGCCCTCCCTGGCAAGTGCAACCGCCATCTCGTTGCCGTTGCATTTACCTTACTCTTTTCTACAAAAAATTCAAAAATGGAAGAGGGACCGGCCGAAATCTGTCAATGCCAATCCAAACTCACATTCTATCTTATTTTAATTTTTTATTGCTTAGGATACAATCCGTGCAGCCTTAATAAAATTACGGTCGAATTTCGACCACTGGGCGATCACTAGTAGGTATAGATAAATTGTCGAGTAGACGAGGTCTGCGTCTTATGCAGTAATGAAAGTTCGTCAGACCACTGACATTGAAACAGCTAGACTTGTTTACTTTAGTTATTTCCATAGCGTAATGTCGTACGGCATTTTACTGTACGGCTTGTTCACATTCATTCAAACTATCTTTGTGCAGCAGAAGTGGGCTATTGGAGCAATTTATAACCTAAAAGCTGGTAGTTCTCTCAGGGAGAGATTTAAGATATTAATATAATGACAATTGCATCGCAATATATTTACGAGAACCTAATGTATGTTTATAAAAATATTGAAACTGTTTCTAAAATCAGTGATATTCACAATGTAAACACTAGAAATAAAAACAAACTAGCAGTACCTACTAGTATACTCAGCTCCACAAAGTAAATAATTCATTTAGAGGCCTGTGTGTACGTTTTTACATTAAAGTTCCAAGTAATATTAAAAAACTTGATATTAATAAATTTAAAATCTATATAAAACTTATTATAAAGTGTCTGATTACATTGAAGACAAAACAGCATGGGTTTAAAAAGCTCCATCCACTCCAACAGGTATTTCTAATTTAAAACATTGGTAAGTTATTTTCAACTTGTATAACTTGGTAACGGCATATAATTTTGTAAATATCGTTACTTATATTAAAGCTGTGGCGTTTCTTGCGCCCATTCTTCTCCACAGTTAAAAAATAGACGTCCTGAATGGGTAGTAGATAAAAAAGTTTTTGAACGATTCAAAAGCACTTTTCTAAAGTTGATTTGAATAAAAAAATAAATAAATTAAAAAAAAAACTTCGGCTCGGATTGACCTTGGAATAGGCCTTCTTTCTCACATGAATAATAAGACAAAGAGATCTGGTAACCAATATAATATTGATAATTAAGATGATGTTTTTTTTAAAAATTACGCCGGTTCAGTATACGCCTCCTCTATAATCAAAATGCAAATGGCGTCGCCCCACATGTCACCTCGTATGTCACAGTTGACGTCTCGACGTGATTTTTTTAAATGCACCAAACGAGGGCTGGTGGAAAAAATCGCACGCAAGCTGATTTGCATGCTGCTGCTGTGGGAATGCTAAGTTGCAGCGCCGTGTTAAAACGCATTCCGATGCTGTTAGTGATGTTTTATTTAACGAAATTGTAAAGCATGCTCGATAAAGATTTTTTAGGTAGGTAGTCCCTACGGACTGCAAAATGGCGTGGCGTGGAGGGTTGTGATGGTGAACGGCTCCTCAGAGTTCTTGGGATCCTGCCCAAGCGGTAGACGGGCGCCCATGGTTTATCACAAATTGGAGCGATGGTTTTTTTAATTGAGTTAACAATACATTGGTCTGGTTCCCCTTTCAAATATTTAAAGAGCTTTGTTCCTCGAAATTAAACAATTTACAATCGCGTTAGATTTCACATAATTATATATTTTTTTTATTGTGGGACGCCCTCCGGCCGGGTGGGATGATGACCTGCGAAAGACTGCAGTCAGATGCTGGATGCGTCAAGCTGAGGACAGGGCGCTATGGCGCTCATTAGGGGAGGCCTATGTCCAGCAGTGGACTAATATAGGCCGATGATGATGATGATGATGATGATATTTTTATCCTGACGTTTTTATTTCCCCGGTGATTACAGAGAGACAGGGAAGAAATTTATAAAAAGTATTATTTTCTTTCAATGTATAGTGTTTGCGTAAACTTAAGAAAACAATTGCCTTGTTTCTTACTTACCTTTACAGTCCTCTATTTGGTCTGTGTTTACCTTCCTATATAGTTTTTAATTATAAATTCTCTACAAAGTTTCACATGGGAATCGTATCGTCCAGCAATTCATCATCGATGTGCCAAGCACTCGGTGAGTTTGCTTTGGTTTCGCTTCCCGCGTAACAATACGGCTATTATGAAAAACCTCTTTTGTTATGCAAACAAAAAAACTATAGCTAATGCATAATATGACATCAGAGAACGTTGTTGTTACGTGCTAGTGATTGAACCTTCATTTCTTTTATGGGGACTATGTTTGCTGACCGTCCTAATTATAGTCTATCATCTATATGAAACCTATTGAAGTAAGTACCTAATTAATAGCCCTATGCTCTTCCACTTCAGGATATAGTCGTCGCTACAATTGATGGGTACTGGCTAATTATTAGCACACTTGCCAAATGCGGGTTGGTGATCACAAACCTAAACTTTTTTCTATGTGTATTTATAATTCTATTTTAATTTTTTATCATATCAGTCTGAGCTGTCACAAGATGAAAAACTCATAAACGTATTGTTTGTTTGTTTCATTAGATCTTGTTTTAAGTCCGACTTACTTATCTTATCAAAATATGTCACAACAACATCAATGTTTATAACATTGTTGTGTTCCGACAGATAGAGGTAAAGTTCTTAGGTAGTTGAGGATTCCGGGTGAAGAGCGCTGCCACAGCCTTATCGTCACTTAATGAGGTGAGATGAAAGCTAAGTATTTACTTCTAAATTATAAAAAAGTTTCCATTTTAATAATAAATCTGTTTAGGGCTTCATTGAAGAAAAAACAAACGAACAAACTATAATTTATTAATAAACTTTCCTACACTTACACCAAATAACAAGCCCAAGAGAAGCTCGAAGCCTCGTTATGAAACTCGTTAAAATGGTTACTAGACAACGAATAAACATACCTACTTAAAATACTTAAATACCATACTTATTATACATAGAAAACACACAAACCCGAGACAAATTAGAAAAACAATAATTTCTAAATTGATCCGACTGGGGATCGAACCTGGGATCTCAGAGATGGCGACAACATGAAAACCGGTGTACAAACCACTCGACCAAGGAGGTCGTCATACCGTCGAACCAACTATCAAATACAAACTGTCGAACCAACTTTCAATAGTAGCTCAACTGAAAGAATAGTCCTGGATTGCGAATGGTCGACTGTTCGAGTCCACTACCACGGAAGAGATATACCCACTATCGCCACCCGAGGGTCATTAATTAAATTATTATTGCTAGTGTTCGCCCAGTGGTCGAAATTCGACCTTATTTCACCAAATATACAACATATAAATTATACATAAATTTTATGTCTTGGGACTCCTCCATAAAAAAAACTTGTACTATACCAAATCAAACACTTATGCGTAAGCGCAATGTGTTTAAAAAGTACTAGGGTACGAAGTTTTCTATTTACTTACTTAAATAGTCTGTTTAGTCGATCGAAGGTATGAGTGATTGCTAAAAGTGATGGCCAAAATTATTGTAAACGGCCCAAGTGAACCTCGACATCCCTACACAATAACGGGGTCCCTTAATGAGAGCCGCTCTAGTTACGATACCAGGCGTGCAGAACGCGTAAGGAAGTGGGCATTACTGATTCGAGTGTGACCGCCAACCTCCTTGGAGCGCCGGCCCGCATAGAGCCTGCCGGATGCGGCATAGAGTATAGATAATGGGAGGGAAAGCCTCGTCGTATCATTACTGTCTCATTAACGATAGGAACTAGAATTATATCGTCTTTGGTGGTCATGGAAGTGTCGGCTCTGTTTCTGGGGAAGGCAAGGGCCAGATAGTTAAAAACTGTTGTTTTTTCAAATAGTATTAATAAATACCTTTTTTAGAATCTGACTTGCCTTTGTGGCATAGTAGCAAAACGCGCGGACCGATATCCGGAGGTTCTGGGTATAATTTCCAGGTCGGGTAATGACGAATAAACATACCTACTTAAAATACTTAAATACCATACTTATTATACATAGAAAACACACAGACCCGAGACAAATTAGAAAAACAATAATTTCGGATATTTCGATGTAATGGCCGGTTTGTGTTGATTACCAAGCCGCATGGAGACCTTTGCAAATAATTGGGACAGTAAATAGACTAATTACTTAATACATACTTCATAAAAGATGACTTGCCTCAGATAAGAAAGAACCCTCTGTGGTCTAGTGGTTAAATAACCGGTCCCAGACCCAGAGGTGCCGGGTTCGAATCCCAGCAGAGTACATGTTTGAGTACTCGGTTTGGATGTTTGGCCGCTTGGCTAGTTACCACCGTCTTATCTAAATATGTCGCCATAACATCATTGTTATGTTCTGGCAGTTAAAGATAAGATAGCCAGTGCCTCAGTAGTTGAGGATTCTGGGTGAAGTGCGCTTCCACCTCATCATTACTCAACATCAGGTGGGGTGAAGGCCTGGTGATAAAAAAACCCGTGACCTTTCGCAATTTTAACTAATAACTGGACTATATCGGTCGGAAAGTGTCCATTTGCCCTAAGCCGCCATCAAGTGCGCGTGCACAATGCATAATGTATGGTTACACGCACTATTACATTAGTAGCTACTTACGGCTGCGCACATCTGTTCGCTTTCTAAGGGAAAAAGCACGTCGAGTTAAGTACTATCATTTCAAATAGGGAACATTTTTATGGCAACACCAGAAAAAATACATAAAAGAAAGAACAATTAAGAAGAAATACACTGGTTAACAAATATGTGAAATTTAATTAAAATACGGTCAAGATACGTAATTAACGACAGTCAGCAAAACAGTCAAAGAATTTTCTATAACTGATTAATATAGCGTTAATGATATTACGAATATATTGAAGTGTCTTCCGTTTCTGCTGATCCTACATCGATACAGGAACAAGAAAAACAGAAAACATCAGTTTAATAAGATTTATTAAGATACAAGCACCTTTCGCAAAGGCCGGTCATTTGATGGGAGACCGAAAATGTATCATCACGAGCTCCTCCTTGCTTCGGAAGGCACGTAAAGCCGTTGGTCCTGGCTGCATCAGTAATCGATAAACCACCAATATAAATAAAGAAATCAAATTAATAAATAAATATAATTAAAACACTGTTTACCCAAATGATCCAATTATATTTTCTTTCTAATCTACTACTACTACTACTCTTTGTTTTATTTTATTGGGATCAATAATTACTTTAAAAATATCTTAGCGCTGATATGATAGCCTTTATCAGCAATGTCCTACAGTTACAAATAATATTTATGTTACGTTAAACTTTTCATTAGGTTTTTATTTAGAGTATCTTGAGTGTGTCATGCTCTCTTTAGTGTCTCTGCGGTGGTGGCGTGTGCGTCGGGTCGTTACATTCCCTAAGATATGGTTGAGTGAAGCGATGGCTGATTCATATGTCATACTCGTGAACGGGTGCCGCCTGTGGAGCAGACGCTCTTGCATACTATTATTTTTATTATTATTAACTATAGTTTAATTTTGTTTTTTTTTTTGTTTTTTTCTTAGACTATTTTTGACCTTTATTAGTGCTGTATGACATTGTGAAAATTTTAACTGGTAACTGATGTTTTGCAAATGTAGATATTATTATATTTTCTCTTTTGTTTTTTTTTTAATATGTGTGATTGTCCTTTATATTTTGTTTTTATTTGTGATGGAAAGTGTCCTTTTATGATAGGGCATTTTCCAATATTGTTGACGCTGTAAGGGAGAAAAGAGCTGGACACTTGCTGAGTTTCTTGCCGGTTCTTCTCAGTACAAGATCTCCCGCCCAGAGTAGACATACGAACCGATGGCATAATGACGTTCATAAGAGCTATTTGTAGCCTAAACTGAATAAATGATTTTGAATTTTATTTTTTTTTGGAATTTTAATATTAGTTGTTCTATTATTTATTAAGTACATTTCTACGCCTGCTAGATCAGATTATTCAAAAGCCCGGCTTTCTTATTCCTCTCGGTGCCCCGTGATTTAATCGAGTATCAAATGTAGTTTTCTTCGACCTTGACAACGAATTTATTGACGATAACAATACAAAAATCGTAAACAGCCGGTTCTAACGAAATGCAGTACCGGCACTGAATGGAGAATGACGCTTTTACACATCGTTCAAGACAAGATCTTATTTGTCGTTTGGAGTACTCTTAAGACTTTGTGATAAAGATTATTATTGCTTAAACCGCATGTGGTTTTAAGTTTGTCAATGCAGTGCTGCATGGTCATATTCAGTTACAATTAATTCCAAGTTGGAATTCTCATAGTGTTTGAATGAAATGTATATCGAATGAATGACAGTGATATAGACTCGATAAGAGTTCTATTCGATAAGTATTAGTTTTATTTAATTTACTCAGAAGAAACATGAACACGTAGGGCAGTGAAACCTGTGCTCAACAAGAACATTATTTTTCTATAATAATTAAAAATAGGGATCACTAAAAGATCAGTCTTTACCAACAATTGCATACAGACCTCATGCCTCCCAGCTAGGGTTGCCATCCGTACTTTAAAATAACGTATCCTACTAACGTAATTTTCCATCTTCATACTTTATTCTTATATAAAAAAATTAAGTATGGAAAATACAAATTCCGACTAATGCGTGCGTTTGAACGGAATATTCCTGTTGACTTAATTTCTGAACTACTGAATGATACTCAGACTCAGGTGAAGTGAAACGAAACGCAACGCTTAAATAAATAAATTTGGAAAATACTTTATTTTTTCGTCAAATCCTTTTTTTTATACTAGTTAGTGATAGATTTACTTTAATTTCCTGAATAATAGTTGGCAACCCTACTCCAAGCTGTCAACCCGTGAAATTTCAATCTATGTTATTTTTTGGCGACGAGAGTTGTGTCGAAGACTGGGCCTAAGGTGTTGAACACTGGTCACATGTAGCATATTGAGACCTTGACAACAAGAGATCTACACCTAAAACTATTTAACCGATGTTAGTAGGTATTTTGTCAAGGCTCTTTGTACGCGATAAGATAAATTTTTCTATCAAAATTGAAATATCATTGATTTTTTAATTGCAGCATTTAAATTTTTCATCTACTATGGAACTATGACTTAAGATAGGCGAATTGCCTCAGATAATACTCGAACTCACCTCACGACCTTTCTTTCCAATATATGTGGTCTGTGAGTCCACACAATCATACGTTATATGAGCTAGCGATGTTTCTCCATTTTGCCACCTTGCCATTTTTCAAGACCTATTTGTAATTGGTTTAGAATTGTTGATTTAATTTGATTTTATAAGGAATTTTTACTTAACCAAAAAAAGGTCAACTGCTTTGACCAATAAATCGAGTAATATCCAGAAATTGCATACAAACAATACATCAAAAACTTTTTTCTTAAGGGTGCGCCGACAAAAAAATGCCAAAAATGCAGTTACGGTTAAGTAGATATAATTGAAAATACTATCGTATTGAATAAACAAAATATATATTTAGTATCATAGGGAACGTGTTTACAATTTGTCAGAACCATAAATTCATAACACGCTATAGTTTTTTCAACAATATCATTTAAAGTTGGGCAAAAATCATGAAAACGAGTGGCGGCGTTTAGTAGATTTCTTATAGTTTATCTAAATTATTGTACCTCTGATTTTGTCTAAACAATCATCAATGGATAAACTACAAATTGCTAGACTACATTTTCGATTCATCAAGTGGTTATTTAAATAATTATTTTTTACTAAGCACCTTAAATTCCCCATACAAAATTAGTATGGCCGCGCGGCATCAAATAAATATGGACGACGACATTTCAAATAAAACATATGACACATGTCACTTATGGACGGCGCACCCTTAATAATTTTTGTACGTAATTTTTGCTAATAAATCTTTTGTCCCAATCCAAACATAAAAAAGTACTTTACAGAGACTTTATATGTGGGAGTGTAAGGGTCATAATTGTATGATTATCGTGCTTTAGTACGTTTGTGATACATAATCAACTGTCCGTCTGTAGCGCCCCCGGGTGACGCGTGACTTTTGACTTCTTTTGTGTTGGGGGGTGGCCTAAGGTGAGAGAGTTAAGCTTTAATTCAATATAAAAATATAAAGTTTTATTTTTATATTTAATGAATGCAGTTTGTAACGAAATTACCGACCTGCATTGGGCCAGCATGGTGATGGGGTGGGTTATTGCCTAATATTTCCATGTGCAAATAGGAAGGCCTGAGTCCACAGTATTCCGTGCCTGTGTCCATCAGTGAAATATTTGATAGTAATTAATACAACATGGATAATTTAAATCAAGACACATCATTACATAAAAATTAATTAATAATTTTTTTTTTTAATAAAATATTAAACGTTTTTGTTTTTGTGTAATAGTTGTTTTCTTGTAAACATAGCTAAGTACGCTGTATACTTTTCACTTCGACCACACTCCTTATTACAATTTATTGCAGTCAAACACAATAACCAAGATTATAAAGTCACATAAATTATATAAAAATAAGTTATATCCAAAGAGAACACAGTTAATTAAGTTATTTCCGTAAATATAAGAGTACTCCAAAGTACTATTTATGTACGTTTTAAAATAAACTTGAACATGTTACTCTAAAACGTGTACTAAAATTAAACTTGGTTTAAAAGTGATGCTCACTGTCTGTCCAAATAAAAATATTATGTCAACCACGGTAGGCGAGTAGAGCAGTGAGCTTATTTTTTAGATCTGTCACTTCTGGGTCTCTGTCTCGAGACAACATTTTGTATTTATTTGGGGAATGGTCTGCTAAGTTTCTTGCCGGTTCTTCTCAATACAAGGTCTCTCGCCCTACGCAATCTTATAAACCGATGGCATGATGATACTAATAAGATCTATTTGTAGCCTAAACTCAATAAATTATTTTGAATTTTGAATGCCTTATGCCGCCCTTGTGTTTCTGTGCCGACTTCTGTCATCAAGCTAGTAGACATTGCTTCCAGTTGCCCCTTTGCAAGAAGTCCCGTTACTAGACACTTACCCCAGTTTCTAGCCACTTAAAACAGAAGAGCATACCCCGATCCGTTTCCGGGCCAAGATATAAGCTACCAATATACTAATGCGACACAAGATTAAAGCAACTTTCAAAATGATGTGTGTGACTGCGTTACATCGTTGGCCATTTAGGTAGCTATATGGTTTTCTTAAGTTTTGAAATCTTTTTATGACGCGTTTGAACCATTTGCTGTGACTGTGGTCAGCGCTGCATGTAAAGTCAGAGATACCAAATTGTTACGGAGTAAATACTTCTTTTTAGGTTTAATACTTTTTTTTTCTTTTCTTTTGTTCTGTTTTTCCTTTTGATTTGTCATCGTGGTTGCTGTCTTGGTATGTTTTATTTTTTCTATTAATTATCTTTTTCTTCACTTCAATTATCCCCCTTTTCCCTTTCGCCTGTTTCCGTTACACCAATAATCTCGAACTCGACAAAGGCGTGAGTAGATCCGTACCAACTGTATTATTTCAATTACTTCATGCAGTTTAATTGGATGCGAGAAAGTCCAATGTCGTTCTGCTGTCGGACAAGTGTGACGTACTCACTAACGATCGTTTAAGTTATGTTACATATTGCAATGGCCGGAGTCCGGATATTTGTTTAATACAATTATACGAATTTCTCACTTCTTACCTACGTTATGCATATTGAATTATTGATTGGCGTGTTTCTGTTTTAAGGAAGATTTGAATTTAATATTAATATAAATTGTATGTCGTTCCTCTAGTAGCATAAACATCGTTCTGGATACGATTTTATGATAACGCTAATTTCGTCATCATTTTAATTCCTAGGATAACCGTGTTTCTGGGGTCGGTTCCTCAATTTTAATATAAATTGTATTTCGTTCCTCTAGTAGCATAGACATTGTTCTGGATCTGCATACGATTTTATGATAACGTTAATTTCGTCATTATTTTAATACCTAGTAGGATATCTGTGTTTCTGGGGTTGGTCAGCAATAGGATTGCATCTGGAGCAGATGATATGCCTCCACCGGTTTCTGTCCTGCAGGTCTCTTACGACCGTGTAGAATTTGGAGGACGACGATTATTTCACTTGATCGGTCCATCTTGTTGGTGAACGACCGCGCGATCTTTTGCCTTCGCGGTTCCCTACCACAATCAGTTCCTAGGATATAAGATTTTTATTACATCAGGGTGCCATACAACATAGTATCAAAACCAGATCGTATAGGTACCTTGAAAAGATTCACTAAGTCGTGTCTTCATTTCTCGACGAACGACGCGACGCGACAGCGTACGTTGCAGTGTACGTTATTTGCTACCTTCCAGTAAGTAGCTGCTAAGATACTGCTCAGAACCAATCACAGCTTGGCAAGGTGTGTTATAAGTGGCTGGCAAGAGATGGATGAGAGTAGCCGCAGATCGTGCTCGGTGGCGTGCACTTGGAGAGGCCATGTCCAGCAGTGGACTAGTATAGGCTGATGATGATGATGAAGGTGTGATTAATACCTAATCCTCGATGTAACAAAGCTAGTGAATTGTCGTATTAAAAGAAAAATCTTCGTAATTTATTTATTTATTTATTTATTATTATACAGCTAACTTACAGTTTACTCAAAACGCCAGCATGCTAAAATAAGAATTAACAATGTCAATTAAATTACTCGTAGTAGCAAAAATGCCAGAAACCAATTAAAATACAAATTGTCAATAATAGTTATGTCAAACAAAATCAATAAAAATGCTTAAGTATGTACACACGGCGGCAGATCAACCTACCTAAAACTGTCAAATTTCTACAATCAATTTTGAACTTTATTGTTTGGTTATAAGGATCAATATCCATTGGAGAAATTTGACAGATTTGGGTAGGTTGATCTGCCGCCCGACTGTACCTATGTCAATTAAAAATATATATAACAATATTATTAATATATAATATATATGTACTTACTATGTAATATCAGTTGAGTCTCAGTAGCTCAGTTAAACGAGCTGGCGCTTGGGTTGCAATTAGTTTTATTTTGGGGTACAAGTCGGTACAACTTATATTAGTCGTTTTTGAAGTACATTAAAAAAATGTGAATGCACAGTAAATACAAAATAACAATTTAGTACTGTCTACGAGTATACTAGGAATAACTATAGTATACTCTAGTATATGTAAGGTACGCCACGAGTATATTTTTATTTAATTTTTTATTTTTAGTTTATTTGGGAAACAAACGATATAAAATACATGTTGGTTTTAAAAAAGGACATAACACAGTTATCAGTAAAGACTATACTAGGAATACATAGCATACTCGTATATAGAATCAAACCAATTCCACCGTTTTTATAACTTATCAAGTAATCTGTGGTTTATCTTGTTTCCTCCTATGCATAAGCGTGATTTTCTTTTTTTGTTATTTCCTTTATAGCTGCATTTTGCTGGCTGCATTCGGCTGATGTTGGTGTCAAATTAAACGTAATTTTAACCTCATTTAACCTAATATTAATTGTTATTAGGTAAGTTCATGATAAGTGCACTGCGCTTTTGTAATTGATCACCGATATAGCTATTAAATAACTTTCTTTTTTTATGTTTTCTAATCGGTTGTCTGTGATTGTGCCTAAAATAAATTAATAAACACCTGAAGTTGCAAGCTTTTACCTAAATAAATAAATAATTAAAACGTTCTGTGACCGTGACCGATACCTACCTCACCGCAGCAGACTCCCGTAAGTTTCCTAATGTCTCCCAGTTTCTCGCATACTAATTGTTTAATAAATAACGTTATTAGTGTGTTTAAAACGGGCACTTTTACTGCTCGCCCGTCATGTTGCAACAGGAAATTTTATATGGCTACAGTGTTATGGTGTGTTGATAGTTTCAGGATGCAGCAATTATACAGTAAGTAATTGTTAAACTACTTACCTATATTTTATTTGCAACATTAATAACTAAAAAAAGAAAATTAAAAAAAATATTTAATACCTAAATAAATAAAAGTAAGCTGGAAAGTTAATCATTTCTATTCGTGCAGCATTGAAAGCAGACAGGTTTATATTAAAAAAAAAAAAATGTGTCTAAAGAAATACATTTTTTTTATAAATAATGAACGAACAAAAAACTTTTGACGGTAGAGTTAATTTTAAAATTACTTTTTAAATATTTGATGATTTTCCAATTTGAAACTTTACGCTTCAAAACACGAAAATAGTATGCTTATTCAGGAGTATTTCTTAAATGTAAAGCAAAGTAAATTCTCAGAGAGATATTACCTTTCGCAGCACTATTTGTCTGATTTATCAGACTTGAGCAAAATGTAGGTACCTAAGTACATTTAAAAAGTAAATAATTTAATACATTTTGTAAGTTTAATTTGAAGTAGTTAAACTATTATCTTGTTTTTGTCTTTGTTTGTAAATAACTAGTTAAATAAAAATCTCCTATAAATTTTAAGAATTGCTAGTTTAATACTAGTCAACACATTTTGTAAGTTTAATCTTAAGTAGTTAATTTATTATTTTGTTTTTGTCCTTGTTTGTAACAATAGATAAATAAAAATATCCCATTTAAAATTAATGTTATAACTTGTTTATTATTATTAACTATTTTTTTTAGTTTCATTAAGCTTTCTCAAACTAATAGGTTTAAACAGTCTGTCCCCACTGCCCATTCGTTAAGTTTAAATATAAAGCTTCTAAATACATCACATTTATTTGGCCGCAAAACAAAGAGCAATAGAACAAGAATACGCATCACAATTTTAGGATTATCTCGTCAAGTCTGACACCGCGCCGTAATTATAAGCAAGGTGGTCGAAAAAAGGAACACTATCAAAGAAAACCGCGCGTGCAAGCAAGCGTCAATCTTGCATTTTTCGTTTAGTTTCAAAATAAATGAAAAAAGAAAGAAGACAAGGGAGATTATCGCAGACGGTCGTCGGTAGCGCAGTGTGAGAACAGAACGCACGCCGCGCGCCCGCTCCGCGCATAGGCGGCCATTTTCCCCGTTCCATTTTCAAATTTCGAAGACGATTTGACAGTTCACTAAATCTTTTCTTATTTTTTTCTCTATGTTGTCTAGCTGTAGAACAGAACAATAAGGCTTTAGTGTGTGTTGTGGTATTGTGTGTGTAAAGTTTAACTTTTGGCCCTGGTCGTTTGGTGTAACGCTACGTTTTCACGCGACGACATGCGCGCATGTTCAGGCAAGTAATTTCCGTTATATAAAAAAAATTGCAATGAGGTGTGTTCATAAGTTCCGTATTTCATTTTAAAGTAAGAAATGCAGTTACTTTGCATTTTGAATGATTATCAGGGCTCTTTCAATTTACACGTTTGTTATCCGACGGCTGCCGCACGTTTGCACTGCGTTCCATACCGCACGGCAGCAGCGGTCCGACACGAAACGTCTAAATTGAAAGAGCCCTAAAGAAGGAGGTTATTACTAGTGTTTCGAATATACAATGATAGATAGATATTGACTGTGAAACAAATAGTTGCAGGTTCATAAAAAAGAAAAAAATTGTGTAATGACCATATATGTATGTTATTTATAAGTTTAGCTAGTTTGGAAATAACGTAAAAGTGAAATCATAAGATTTGGACACAAAGATAAAACGTTCAGTCACTTGCATTAACATGTATACACTATTGACTCTTCATGCTCTGCTCTATAATCTATAATGTATTTTAGTAATAGGCATATTTATTAGGTTATAAGTACATGTTGGAAATTACCAAAACTCTATTAACAGGCTGTTGCTAAAGAGTTCAATGAAACATTTTGCTGTTCCATAAGTGAATTTGGAATAAATGTTACGCGTTTTCGTGAACGTGATCGAAAGGTGAACAAAATTTGCCTAGGCACTTAGCTTAACATGCTTTTGAAAGCACGGAAAACCCAGTTGTCGCGAAAAATAAACGCCACACCTGTCCGGCTGTCGAAAGATAATAAAGAACGCCGTGAGTACTTGCGGCAGAGGATTTCAGAGCACAATGGCTTCTACAAACCTTCTTTGACTTTTATTAAGGTTCATGTAATCGGTAGCACAGTGTCAACGTTTTGAAATTACCATACATTAGGCCAGGCCTATAATTGAATATAGATAAATATTCTCTCTAAAGGCAGGGTCGAGGCAAACATGGCTGCCACGTAAAAAATTGTTTTACAACTTACTCCCATTCGCTTCTACGTCACCTCTGGTTTAGCTAAGACATTGAGTTTTTAAAATTACTTAAGTAAGTAAATAGGTTCTCAGACATAAGCGAGCAAATATGCAATTTCAAGAATTTTCGAAATAACGAGCTATATATCAATCTTAAGGCATATAGTCGTTATGGTAATACAATTTTGCATCTGGAGTCGTTAGAACATCAAACGACCTTTCTGTAAATGTTGCATCAATTTAATTCTAACACGTCTTTGATTCGTGAAGCAACAATGTTATTACTAAGTTATTATTATTTATTTAAATTGAGATGTATGTATGGAGACAGTAAGTAGCCTATATCCTATATCCTACTGCTAATTGAAGCAATATACAATTTAAAAATCCTGCTAATATTATTATAATTGCGAAAGTTTGTGTGTATGTATGTTCGTATATTTGTTGCTTCTTCACGCTGCAACGGATGGATGGATTTGGATGAAATTCGGCAAACAGATAGTTTATAACCTGGAATAACTCATAGGATACTTTTTATCCAGAAATTCCCACAGGAACGGGAACCACGCGGGTGAAACCGCGAGCGACCGCTTGTTTAATTATAATATTAATAAAACTGGACATGAATAATGATGTTCAGTGCAACAATATTTTACTTTTTTTATTTTAAGTGCTAATTGGTGCAGTGAAGCTGAATTAAATACTTATAAAATTTAGTGAAAAAATTAAACGCCTACCCTACCCAGCCAGGAATCGAACCTGGGTCTTCCGCAATCCGGGCGGCTGCACTGACCGCTGTGCTACCGGGAAGGCTGACGTAAGCGCAAAATTTTGTCACTGCTTTTTAATTTTTTTAATGCTTTTTTTGCAGTGCAGCCGCCCGGATTGCGGAAGAGGCTGCCAATTGCCAGGTTCGATTCCTGGCTGGGTCGGGCAGGTGTTTAATTTTTTTACTGTATTTTATAAGTATTCAATAATATTGTTATTAATTAATAATATAATAATGTATAATGAATTAATCTATTTACAAATACATAATAAATATTTGATACAATATTTTAATTTGATACAATGATAACATTAGTAATTATATTGAATCTATTCCTATTCATAAATTTTATTTTACCTTATCTTAGTGGGGCCTGGTGAGGTTTCCCTCTCGCCGTAGCACTTCGACCCACCGGGATCTTTTGCGAAAACCCCATCCTTTCACTCTTCTTCCTCTGCAAAGATAGATGCCATAAGTTTGGCAACGTCTTTAAGGGCGAAGAGCCTGAAGTCTTCTGGTTGCGGATAAGCCGATCCCAGGAGTCCCATTCTTTCCTAGCCAAGGAGAAACAGTCACACAGAAGGTGCTGCATATTTAATGTACAAATGGCGTCATCCTCTCTTCTAAATTGCTGTGCCCAACAAGGTCCAAAATTGTGTCAATAACTTTAATACATTAATAACTATGTAACATTTTAGATGCAAATAATATGAAATTGAAAGGCTTCCATAATTGAAATCATGGGTTTTATAGGACGTGAACACGCTGAAGTGTCACGTGCTACAAATAAGGCTCCCGCTTAAATATGGGTATCTGCTTGCTTTTCGATCTTCGTTTTCCTACACACCGTGCCCGACCTGAGAATTGAACCCAGCCAGGACCTTAAAATAACCAGCTAAGCCATTTGTTTCTCGGCCATGAGGCGATGTTCATTAGAGAATCTAGCTACCTTTTTGTAAATGTTGCATCAGCATAGTTCTATTGGTAGCGCTTGGATTCGTTACGCAACTTGGTTAATTACTGGTTATGAGGTGGAGACTGGTAAATGTTAATAAAAGTGGAGCCTGTGATGATTAGATTACTTTCGTGTTTATTTATCTAGGCTAATGAGCGAGTAAGTCGATGGCGCAGTGGTTAACGCGCCCGGTCTGCGAGTGCTGAGGTTAAGCATCTTTCGCAAAGGCCGGTCATCGGATGGGTGACCAAAAATGTAATCATCTAAAGCTCCTTTGTGCTTCGGAAGGCACGTAAAGCCGATGGTCCCAACTGCATTAGAAGTCGTTAACACTGGGTCCGCGTGGTGGCGGTCCGTTCTACCTACCTATCCATCCATTGTTGCAGCAGTGGAGAGGGGACATAATAATGAGCTGGTAACGATTGAGCGAGAGCCTATTTTGTAGCACGTGATATTTTAGCGTGGCGGTAATAATAAAATTCATTTGTTTTATAGCATCTCAACCTCAGTGCGAGTTCCAACCGCCATTCGATCACGTTAACGTAAACGAGTTTTAGCAAAATTTTAACTCTTTTCGTATGTCGCCAGAAGGCGCTGCTTCAATGCCATACTATTCAGCGTTTTCGTAAACGTAATCGAATGAACACGGATAGTAAACAAACTCATACTAGACACCCTGAACATTTTATGATCATAAGTCGGTCATCATTATGTCATCATTATGTCGCGCTAGCGCAGACATCCGATTGACTGGTAGTTCATGATTTATACATAGGTACTATAATTATGTGAACATTCTTATATATTACATTACCTACATGAGATGTATCCTAAATGGGTATGTTAGTTTAGTTATGGACCGGGCTTATAGGAACAACGAGAATATTTTCTAAACATCTTAATCAGACTTTAAATACCTATAGCACGTGAAGGACAGTGTATGTCTTACGAATGACGGGTTGCAAGTTGCTACATAAAGCACTTTACTTTTAAAGTAAGAATAAGTACCTCCTAAACAAATTTGTATTTAATTAAAATATGCCCCTAGAGCTAACAGCTACTTGGGCCAACGTCTATGCATAGCTATCCAACGTGGCATTTACTGGGATCTCTGTTTGATGGGGATGATTTGGGGCATTTTTTTATTTATAGTACATGTATATGTATACGTTTATTTGATGTTATTATTATAATTTAGTTTATTTTTACTTGCACCCATTTTTATTTTTTTTTCAATTTTATTATTTTTCGCCCAAGGTTGCCTGGAAGAGATTGCTTGTTAGCAATAAGGCCGCCTATTTTGTACAATTTTTCTTTTTTATTAATTTGTCTGTATTTTTTTTTTTTTTTTGTGTGCAAATAAAGTTTATTATTATTATTATTATTATTATTATAGTTATTTAGTAGTAGGTATAATTTTAATTTAAAGTAATTTCTTGTGATTTTCTTTGTTTGTAAATAATACAATATTTTAAAATACGCTTAAGTTCTAATCTTTTAATCTATACTAATATATAAAGCTGAAGAGTTTGTTTGTTTGTTTGTTTGTTTGAACGCGCTAATCTCAGGAACTACTGGTTCGAATTGAATAATTCTTTTTGTGTTGGATAGTCCATTTATCGAGGAAGGCTTTAGGCTATATAACATCACGCTGCGACCAATAGGAGCGAAGCATCAGTGAAAAATGTTGCAAAAACGGGAAAAGAGCCTAAAAAATTAAAAATGCTGCCGAAAGTCACTATTCCACGCGGACGAAGTCGCGAGCACAGCTAGTTAGTTATATTTATTGAACTGAATTATACCTGAATTCCAACATTATTATTATTTTCCAAATATTGTTGTTATTGTTTTTTTTTATATTTTGTGTATTAATTTGTGATGAAAAGTGTCCTTATTTGTCAGGGAGGACATTTTTCAATATATGACGCTTTAAAGGAAAGGGAGCAAAATGTCCTTGCTAAGTTTCTTGCCGGTTCTTCTCAGTAGGAGGTCCCGCCCTCTTTGTGTAGATTTACGAACCGATGTCATAGAATTAGATGTCATTTTATTGAACTATTGTTATTAGTATTATTGAATTTTTGAATTAAAATGTACTAACATAGTTATTAAGTGCACATTGTTATTAACCATAATTGGATCTCTGATATCTGAATAAATAAATAAATAAAAAAATAAAAAAAATAAAATAGTGATATATTCAAAAGAGCTAAATTTTGTAGCCTAAGCTGATAAATGATTTTGAATCAACTCTGCATTGTTATACCTAAGCGAATTGTTGTATTCGCTTGCTTTCATATAAAATAATGTCTGACAAAAGTTTATTTTAAGGTTTCTAAACAACGCTGTAATTTAAGATGAACGGACAAACAGCAGCTACCTAGTTCTCTCAATGTAAAATCATTTAGAAGCGACTTGACAAATATTAAGTTTAGAGCTTTCTTCTAACGCTGCCCATAGTGCAACACAGGTGCAGTAAGCAAAATCGTTGAGTCATAACTGTTAAAAAATCAATAACATATATTTTTTTCTAACTTATAGATGTCGTATGATGATACGATACTATTTATCAGATTTGCATATATTTCAAGAATTTCTGTAAATAAATAAAATGATTAAAGCCGATAGTGCTTTTAACCCACTTGCTCAGACAGGGTGTTATAACACCCCTAAAAGTATTTTATAGATGTACCCTAATGTAATTAGAGTTTTATTTACAACAACACACAAACACTTGGTCGGACTAATTGGGTTAAAGGCGACGACGACGTCAGACTCTCGTAGACGAGGATGTCATTGTTGTTCTATCAATGTTGTCAATAATCGGGTCTTATTGACCAGATTCTTACATTTTCTGGTAGTTCAAATGTCAAAATAGGTCGTTGAGAAACAATTTATTATGGTCGTTTTAATATAAATGAATCGAGGCTTAGGTTTCACAAAGAAACAATTGGCATGGTAGCTTTGTTGGAACAGCTGTGGCCCAGTTGTGAGTGGACGTGGATTCGAGTCCTACCTGATGCGCAGCGTCTTTTTTAGTGTTTTTTTCAGTATCGTTAGAAAATTAGTAATATAGTATGAAAAGGAATGTTATTATCTTAGATGAATGATATTTAAATAAATAAAGATAATTATCTATATAAACAAAATGAAATGCTGAACCGACTTGGCTGATTTATTTTTTGTTGTGTCTGTTGTGTTGAAGTCTGAGGAAGGTTCTTATAGAGAGAAAAAACGTAAAAAATACGAGGAAAATAGTAAAAACAACAATTTTCTTTTCCCATACAAACCACTCTGTCCCCAGATTGACGTCAAACATTTGACGTCAATCAAAACAAAACAAAGGCGCATTAGAATTATCTTTGGTATGCCTTCAAGTTGATTAGAGGTCAGATTTGTTTATTTACGCGCCAAGTAATCAAACAAAAAATATCGTGTACCATAAGGCATTACAATAAAAATATCATCACATTAGATATTTCTTTAAAGTCTTTCAATGTCATTTTATTTCTATTAGACTGCGGCAGGCCAATCACTTTTGACAGAACGAAACCTGTAGGGGTAGCTAATAACATAAAAAAATCAATGTAACTTTGTTTTAAAGAAATAGGGCAAAACAAGGTCTGCCGGGACAGCTAGTAAATAATAAAAAATATCAAAGATAAATGAGCACGTTATATATCTTTGTATGGATCGTAGCAAGTAGAAAAAAGTGGTCTCTGCCTACCCCTACGGGAAAGAGGCGTGATTATATGTATGTATGTATATATCTTTGTAAAGCATCGGTAAGTTATGTGCAACAAAATAGCTGTTCATTTTCCGAGTTTCTCTACTGAACGCCAACTGTAGTCCGTGGCACAGTTTTGCTAACGTAAACTTAGCAAAATATTTGACTTGAGTGATTTGTTGGTAATTGTCACTATTATTCTATAACGAGTGGAAAATAATAAGCAGTTACTTTCACGAAATATACTCACAAGCGCCGTTGTTTTGACATTCCGTAGGATAATGTACTTAATGACGATGTAAATAAGCTTTCTGATGTTTATGAACTTATGCCTATCAGAATAATATGTACAATCTGACCATATTGGTATTAGTTTCATAGTTTGCCTAAAACAACTTTTTTTTTATTTTTTCTATTGTGTCTTGTCTGTATTAAAATAAATGTTGTTTTCTAATACTTCTTCTTAAATTCGAAATATCTACATTCTTTTGCCCGTAAAGATGAAACATTTTGAGACCATTGATCCCCATAATATGACAAGTATACTGTATATGATATTCCTACTTGAAGTTAGTTTGTACAGTCGAGTGAAGTTCAAAGTTTCACCCGTCAATATATTTTAATTTGTATGTCTTGAACTATAGGACTAAAGTGTTGAATAAGTACTATAGGACTAAAGTGTTGAATAAGTACAAACTGATTCTTTTTAGTTACAAATTGCTACTTTATTTTAATTACTAAAAGAAGCTGTAGGCTTATTCCCGCCCGCTCCAAGATTTTGTTCCCAAGCGCTCCAAGACTAAAATTATATATTAATATTATTTTGTTAAATCGTTCCCAAGGGCTCCAAAAGCGTATGTAAATATATTTCATCAAACCTCTGATGTCCATACATTGATTCCCCGGAGCTCCAAATTATATTACAATATTAATTATAGACCTATTTACTAGTATGTTCCCGAACGGCTGCAAAACAAACTGTATGGTTAACAGAATTAAAACATGTTATACTATAATATTAGTTTTTTATTAAGTAATTTTGAACATGATTTGCATGAATAATTGCTTAAAATTATGTGGGTACCAATTTGAATGTGAAAATGGTAACATTTTTTTATATTTGTATCTTTTGTCACATTCTTAATATACCTAATAGAAATTATTACAAAATAATAAAGGGTAAATGAAATTGGAATTAATTATTTACATAATTTTAACTAAGTATTGAAATAATCACAGTTTATGTTGTCACAATCAGTCTTAGGCGCTGTGCAGACAGAGCAACTGATCTCCGTATTGCGGCAATAGAAAACTCGCAACTAGCTATTTACGTATACCTTAAAAAAACTGCGCAGACATAGCGACTCTAGTTGTGAGTTTCAATGATCGAAATACGTTTTCAGTTGCAGTAATTCCTATATATTAATTGTACATAAAAATCAAAAGAAAAAAATTGTAACAACTCATTAAAAAAATCACAGTTTCAGTCATCACAATCAGTCTTATGCTACCACCACCACCACCACCACCATCTCAGCCAAAGACGTCCACTGCTGGACAAAGGCCTCCCCCAAGGATATGAGGGGTATTTGCCGTAATCGCCACGCTTGGCAGGCGGGTTGGCGATCGCAGTAGGTTGAGGGTAATCTCAGAGAGATGCTGCTGCCCATCCTCTGGAGTGGTCCCTTAGTCGGCTTTTACGACACCCACAGAAAGAGATGGGGTGGTGCAATTCTTTATCCCCGGCACCACACAGGGACTTATGCTACGTTACTTAAATATTAAACGATTTTTATGTTGAAGTATTGACTTTTTTCTTGGAGCTGCTTGCTGGGACCCAAATCTCAAAGTACCTAGAGAATGTTTTGGAGCTGTAGGGAATGACATTGGTAAATGTGGTTTTATTTATTAGTTTAATATGAAAATCATTGGAGCTCTTGAGAATTAATGTATACAAGTTGAATTTTGGAGAACAATAGATTTGGAGCGCATGGGAATATATAAACTTTATGACCAATATTCTTCTTTAGTTGATATAGAACATAAAAATAATAATTAAACTAAACGATAATAATTTAAACGCGATCGAATACCTCCTACACGTATTCAACGTATCGCGCTATAAAAATAATTGATATAGTGAGCAATGATGTTTTTAGTGTTCATTAATATTCATTAATAAACGAAAATGTGTGTAGGAAAACCGATTTCCAATAACATTGTGTTGGTATTCGATTGTCGGCGCGCCGGTCGCGGTCGCTTTGATCTCGCCGCGCGATACGGGCGAATACGTTCAACGTGCATAGGTATACATAACGCGTCACACTAACATTGCACGCACTGTAAACACATATCTTACTTTTTTTTTGACCCGGGAACGTTTGTGAGTAATATCCCAAATTTCTTCAGCAGTTCGCCTCGATCATATCTCTGCCCCCCTAGACAAGTGACATAACGATAATAGAATATAAATTAAATAGATGAATAAGAATGATTATTGTATGGGATTTGACATAAACGTCGGGACTTCTTGGCGGGAAAGTGAAGAGTCATGTCTGCGGTTTTGTTTTATTTTCTGAAATTTGTGTTATGTCGAATATTAATGTGAAATAATGGTAGATTATGAACCGTTAAGTGTTCGTAAGTGCGCATGAGTGTTGGCAAATGAAACAAAACAGTGCAACTTCACTTTTCAATTTCCCTCAAGAATTCCGGCCGAGAACTTAGTAAAAAATCTTTACTGAGATACTCGAGGAGTTGGAGGGTATATCATTTCTCACTTCTCATTTCTATTATCATTCATCATCATCATAAGAAGGAAATATTGTTTATTTATGTATTAATTGTAAGAAAAATTACTTTGACACTGGCTAAATGTGCTAATCGCAGGAAGCCGTCAACTAAAGGAAAAAAAAAAATGTAATTTAAATAATATGTAGTGTTAATTCCGCTAACGCTGCGCACCGACTGATTGTCGGTGTCGGTGCGCAGCTCTCGACCAGTCAACAGCTCCTGAGGATGCCCCGTGGAGGGGCGAAACACGTGTCGGGTATCGGTGTTGGTGTGCATTTTCGCTTGCATGCATTGTTTCTCCTGCATGTGCATACTTTTTGCGGGCGGGAGGGTGGTGCATGCGTACTGCATCCAAGCTGTATAAACGAGTGAGTTAGCGGAATTAACACTACATATTATTTAAATTACATTTTTTTTGTACTATGGATTTCCGCAAAATAACGCCTGATTCCATTAATTAACTAAAGGAAAGTAAAAAAAAGGTCATTTATACGATACGTATCGAGTTCACTTATGTCAATCCCGTACAATAATCATTCTATTTCATTTCTATTTTATTAGCGTTGTAACCTATATTAATAATTTCGAACCCTGTCGTCTATGCATCTTCTCCTTCTTTTTTTATTTATGGCATGTTTTATGTGTACAGCCGAACACAATTCCGCCAATATCACGTAGGTAGCCAATACACGGAAGGATCCGTACGGATGCCACTTGTCTAGGGGGAAAGTTCGGCTAACGACGCCTGACTTTAAGTTTCAGTCCTTTAATTACTTGATTCAGATTCAGATTTTTTATTTGCGTTATGTGAGTACAATAAAAATAAGAACAAATGGTGCAGGTCCTTGACAACTTGCAATTAAAAAATCATGAGCCACTCTAAAGTTAGGTACTGTTACCATTTAATCATTATCATCATCATCATCATCTTAGCCAAAAGACGTCCACTGCTGGACAAAAGCATCTCATCTCATGCTGGACAAAAGCAACAAGGATTAATATAAAACTACCGGTTTTGTAGTGATCGCATTTTCACTAATTTTATTTTGTATGATATGCAACCTCGTTTATAAATTTAAAAAACTTTAAACTTTTTTTTAAATTGTCATTTGCCATTAATTGATCGAAATCTATCGATGTTGTTACTTTTACGCGCCTTTTAAACGTGAAGAATTCTTACTGTATTAGTATTATTTGTTTATTTATTGTTCATATATAACACTAGTTATAGTGCTGTAAATCTTATAAAATAACCAGGGACCGAGTAGTGGTTTGATTAAAATGGTTGATAAAAGTTCTACGATTACAGGCACAGGTGACGCCCGCCCGCCGCCCGCATCGCGAGACAGTTGACAGTTTTTATTTGTTTTAAGTGTTTTTTTTTTTTTTAGTTGGTGGCTTCGTGCGATTAGCACATTTAGCCAGTGTCAAAGTAATTTTTATTACAAGTAATAAACAATACTTTCTTCCTGTATGATGACGATGAATGATAAAAGAAATGAGAAGTGAGAAATGACCAACCAATGACCCCCCAACCCCTCGAGTATCTCAGTAAAGCTGTTGGGCTTTACTAAGTCCTCGGGCGTACTTCTTGAGAGAATTTGAAAAGTGACGTTGCACTGTTTTGTTTCATTTTAGAAAATAAAAGAAAACCGCAGACATGACTCTTCACTTTCCCGCCAAGAAATCTCGTTTTAAGTGTTTTGTGCGACTTTTACTATGTTATACATATAACTAGTATTTGTATATTTCATCTCAGCCAAAAGACGTCCACTGCTGGACAAAGACCTCCCCCAAGATGGGGGGTATTTGCCATAATCGCCACGCTTGGCAGGCGGGTTGGCGATCGCAGTAGGTTGAAAGTAACCTCAGAGAGACGCTGCTGCCCATCCTCTGGAATGGTCCCTTAGTCGCCTTTTACGACACCCACGGGTTGAGATGGGGATGATGGATGGAGTATTTGTATATTTATTTCTTATGAATTATTGATTTCATAATATTAATCATACTGCCATAGAGCATTTTAATGCTCTAAGCATACTGCCCATCCAAACAAAATATTTAAAACCTTCTTTGTAAATTTCGTTTCAATTATTGTTACTTTGTTTCGTAAATATTATTATTTATCATATTGTGAAACTATAAGTGTTATATTTAAGTTTTATAAGCATGATTCTCTCCTCAAGTTTCAGAAAGATATGGATTTCACTGAAACCTGACGCGGACGTATTAGAGAATTTTAAAAATGACGTTCACTAGACTGTTTTTCTTTCATTTTTCTTTTACATTTCTTTATTTATTTCATTTGATAACCACTCTAGCGCGTCTACAATCACTTATTAAATAATAATCCATTATATTTCTTCACATTAAATTAGGCAAAACAAAAAAAAACAATACTGCAAAAATATTGCTCTTTCTCGCCTAGAAGACAGTTTCCCCATGCGCGGTAAAGTATAAACATTATTTTTTTATAATCCTACAAGGTACACTATGTAACTAATCCTATCAGGGGATTAACAATGACAATTAATTTCTCTCATAACAAGCAGTTTCTGTCTGTTCGCGCATAAGGAAGCCGTTAGGGCTAGTAAAAACCATATTTAATCCCTAGGGATTACAGTGTGGGGGTCCTAGGATACAAAAATAACTGTGCAGTCTAGACACCTTTATTATAAGCTTGCTAAGGTTGAGATTAGCATCTCTAACAGAGTTGAGTGAAGTAGATGTAGACTTTTTAAAGGCCAATGACATTGTAGTATGAGAATTTATTTTATAGTAATGTGGGAGATGCTTGATGGCAATAAACGCTTTATTTATCGACTACTAGGTGTTTCGAGATGATTGGATGGTCTCCTCAAATTAGCCCTATATTTCTTAGCTGTATGAAAATATAGGCTGTGGTATTAAACAGTGTAACGTTCTGTTGGTTATTCAGTGTTATGGTGGTGCCCATGAATCCCATACTAATTATTATTAGTATGGGATTTCTGGCGGGAAAAAAGCAATTGTGTCTGATGTTTGTTTTTTTAAATTACTATGTACCTATGCATGCTTAATCTTTATATATACAAAGATCTTCTGTGCGTGTGTATGTTATTGTACTCCTTCTAAACGGCTGGACCGATTTGGATGAAATTTTCTGTGTGTGTTCAAGTGGATTCGAGAATAGTTTATATTTACAACTGGATCCGGTAGGTGGCGCTGCTATAGGGGTCCATCGTGGGATACGGGTGTCCTTAAGCGGACGAATGATTTGTTTGTTTTGTTGTCATGGAAACTGTCCAAGCGGTACGAAGTCCGCCGGTCAGCTATTAATAATGTATAATATTGGTAAAAATATTGGATTATTAAGTGTAAAGTGTTTATAAACCTGCTTGATAGAAAGCAAAATTAAATAAATTAACAAATTATAACCATTATCTCAGCCAAAAGACGTTCACTGTTGGACAAAGACCAAAGGCAAGGATCTCCACACCGACTGGTTTTGTGCAGCTCGCATCCAGCGGCTTCCCGCGATCTTCACTGGATCATCGTCGGTCCACCTTGTCTTGCCTGCCTATGTTGCCTGAAATTGAATCAGTGCGAAGTAATTTTTTTACCAAAAGGAACAATATTTTAATGTATTTAAATAAGGACAAGTTAAGATATTCATGCTATTTCAATTTCTTGGTCACGTTTAAGTTAACTACAATTATCAGTCCACGAAATAGCACTCTGCTAAAGTTGTTTTGCATTAGTAATTGTTTCACTAAGATTATGACAATTGTGAAACAAAACGACGTCAGTTTGATTGTGAAACTCCTTCCGGACCCATGGCACAACGGGTTATTCCCTGAGGATCTCATTCCCCGAGGATCCTGTCCCGGAGGATCTCGATTTGTTTTTATCTTCATGAACTTAATCAATACTACGTTTAGCTTAAAAGAACCGTCAGTAGAAAAAGTAGTCAATAAAATTTTAATACTTATTGTAATACTGAAAAAACTAGTCTGATAAAGTAATCACAGGTTGATTTACTATCACAATATTTCTTTTTGCGATACAAAAAATACAATTGTAACTTTTCAATCAGTCTATTCAGAACATGTAAAATAAACATTATTTAAAAAATGACGTTTAATACTACAGAGATAATTGACTTAAAAAGTTTTTAAATGTAAATTATAACATATAATATTTATTTTAAATGTTACTATAAATTAGGTTTATCAATTATAAATAATCAACTTTAGTAAAAAAAACAATATCAACATTTTTAATTAAGTAGTCTTTCAAAACATAAAAATATAAATTATTAAAAAATACGTATTAAAATTATGTCATAAATTATAAAATGTATTTTGTTAAGAATTAGTTATTAGTTTTTTTAATTTTTCATAAGTAAATTGTGTTTTAAAACTATGATCTAACATTTATTTTAAATACTAATTACAAAGATATATACTTATTTATAAATTAATATTTTTTTTTGTTAACGGTACAAGTTAAACACAATAGAAAAAAACAACAAAAGTAAATGTATCACATTTATCGCATTCGAGATCCTCCGGGACAGGATCCTCGGGGAATGAGATCCTCAGGGAATAACCCGGCACAACTACTATGCTTAACTGCTTGTGCCGTCGTGGGCACTTTTGATTCCCTTCTACACAACTGATATACTTATATTAATAAGCAATCTCCTGCATAGTTATAGTAGCCTGGTACTTTATGTTGGAAATATTAAATCTAGTGCAATTAAAAATACAAATAATAAAAAAGATACATACACACCTACACAAAGCAGTACCTAATCAACTAATACAGTTTTCGCCCGACGACGGATCAATCAGTTGTGTCTCAAAAGCACCCACGGCACAACCAAAGATTCCGAGTTTTCCTCCGTTAGGCCATAGGTATATTTTTTTTCCTAATGGACCAATCAGTTGTGTAGAAGGGAATCAAAAGTGCCCACGGCACAACCTGTTGAGCATAGTACCTAGTTGTGTCATGGAACCGGAAAGGTGAAACTATTGAAAAGCTTTATTGAAATACGAGTAGGCTTTCTGAGTGGTAGAGCCACGCTGCGTTGCAGCACGAAATGGGCCGGCTCACCCGGCGTAATACCACCCTCTCACAGAATATCGGCGTGAAACAACGGCACTCGTTGCTGTTGTGTTTCGTCCGGTGAGTGAAAGCACCGGAGGCCCATCTCTCACCCCTCCCCCCTCCCAGTTCCTACTCCCTCCTCAAGATCAAACTCCTTCCTCAAGGTCGGCAACGCATCTGCGATAACTTTGGTTTTGCGGCGGTGATTACTTTCCATCAGGTGACCCGCCTGCTCGTTTGCCTCCTTCTAATATAAAAATTAACATAACATTACCAGCTTTGGCTAAAACTTCCATACGGATAGAAACACCGCAGGGAGAAACAGACCATAAACCAACACAAGTTCGTATTGGTACTTGATAATATATAACAACTAAATCTATATATAAGTAAGTAAATAGCCTATATACTGTCCCACTGCTGGGCAAAGGCCTCCATAATTGAAATCAAGTCATCGCTGCTTACAAATCTTGCCAAATGCGGGCTAGTAATCGACCTCATATCCCGGGCTATGTATCGAACAATCCGATACACAATTTACCCGACCTGGGAATTGAACCCGGGACTGACCCTTGGGGTATCGGGCCGAGCGCATTGCCACTCGGCCACCGAGCCGCTATACATTTTATATAAATAAACATATGTGATATTATAACTACCCAGTCATAAGAACAAGAGTTTATAACCTTAACAACTACCGTACCGCTCGGTCTGCCGGCGCGCGCCTATAAAAAGATACGTGTCCATTGACTCATTGATGGCGCGTTAAAAAAAACAGCGTGTTGTCAATATAAATCGCGGAGCCATTTGGCCGCAGCCGAGCGCGTGGAGCGGTGCCAATCCTAGAGGCAGCGCAGCGCCGCGCCGGTGACGGACCACGTGGGAGCTCGGATAGGTCACATTCTCCAACACGTTTTGGGTTATTAAATTGTATGGATAATGTCGGTGGTACAGAGCCCGATCCTTTAATTCCACACATTTACAGAAAATATTAACATGCATACTAGTTTATGCGCAAGACACCGTATTCGTAGAACAAGGGTACGACGAGCCGGTTTACACGCCCTATAAACCAGGTACAGATATGTGTCTGGGCGCTTCTTCTCCCCCCCACCTGGTCAACCCGAGCCGAGGTCCGAGCCTTTATAGGCCCTTGGGTTGTTCCGCTTCCCAATCCGATCTGAACTCCTCGGAGAATCTAGTAGGGCACGGGGACACGCACTAGTGCGTGATGCCGTTCCCTCTAGAAAACCTCTGTCGGTGATTCGTTTCACACGGTTTGAGGAACCATTTAAGTCTCGCCGCCCCCAAAAAAAAAAGCCTGGTGACGCTGAAAATGCCGTTTGAGGCAATCAGCTAACTCTCATAAAAAAACGGTGGTACAGTCTAGCATGCTTATGCACCGTCAGAGGTTTTGGCGTCATGCAAGCCAACCCTTTCCCTACTTGATTATGCGAGGGATTTAGATCGGGAGTGGAACAATACGTGGGCTCCCTAAAGGTTGGGACCCCTCGTATTGACCGAGTCATTCGGGAGGGGACAAGCACTAAGGTCTACATGTCTGTACCTGGCATGGAGCGCGTGTAAGGTCTCCGTACCCTTGTACTACGAGTACGGTGTCTTGGGGCTAAACGAATGTGCATGTTAAGAGTATCAAGTGAATGTGTACTGGCATTTTGAGGATCGGACGGGGATAGTGGATTTATTGTAAAGGTACTAGCCGTCACCCACCCGCTTCGCTGTGCGAAAATAATGGATCAATGAATGCTAATCAAAATAATTATTAGGTTTACCAACATCATATACTTAGTCTATCATTTGCACAATCTCATGTTCTTACTACATACAAATTTTCATCAAGAGCCGTCACTCGCCCGCTTCGCTGAGCGTAAACTTGTAAATATTTTTTTATAGCCTATCATTTGCACAATGTCATGTTCTTACTACCTACATACAAATTTTCATCAAAAGCCGTCACCCGCCCGCTTTGCTGAGCGTAAACTTGTGAATAATATTTTTTTTTATAAAGACTATCATTTGCACAATCTCATGTTCTTACTATATATAAATTTTCATAGAGCCGTCACTCGCCCGCTTCGCTGAGCGTAAACTTGTGATCAAAATTTCATTTTTTTATATTCTTACTACGTACAAATTTTCATCAAGATCGGTCAAGCCGTTATTGAGTTATAAGACGATTTACAGACAGACAGACAAAAATTTCAAAAATCGTAGAATTGGTGTCAGTGAGTCATAAAACGAATATTTATTCCAAAACTTGACAAAAAAATTGCATGTACAGACAGAGCCCACAGATTTATATGGTAGTGTTCTTACTATATACAAATTTTAATCAAGAGCCGTCACCCGCCTGCTTCGCTGAGCGTAAACTTGTAAATATTTTTTTATAAGGATATCTATTTGCACAATCTCATGTTCTTACTGAGCCGTCACGCGCCCGCTTCGCTGAGCGTAAAACTTGTGAATAAAATTTCATTTTTTTATAGCCTATCATTTTTGCACAATCTTAATATTATGTTCTTACTACATAGATCGGTCAAGCCGTTCTTGAGTTATAAGAGGACATACAGACAGACAAACAGACAAAAATTTAAAAAATAGTAGAATTGGTGTCAGTGAGTCCTAAAACGAATATTTATCCCTAAATTTGTCAAAAAAATTGCATGTACAGACAGAGCCTACAGTTGGCCTACATATTTATATAGTAGTACCTATACATATAGACTAGCGACCATACGTGTCCTCGTCAACGGTTCATTCCTATAAACACACTGTCATGATCATAAGAGAATTTCGATAAATCCCGTTGTAAAACCTGCTTACTTTATAAAACATGCATCCGCAGGGACCTGCAAACTGTAAGCGTTCGACATCTAGCAGTTTTGGCTGTGAAAGGTTGATCATTGATCAGTAGACCAGTGATTGATTAGTTTTGGCAAGGTTATGGTGGCAAGTGAGGCAAAATCTTTCTCCACAAGCTGTCCGCGCATCTAGACTCTGCTTCTGTCTAACATCAGGCAGACCAGAGTCATTTATCAACATTACTATAAAAAAACGAGCAAGCCTTACAGTAGTCGCATATGATGTGTGTACCTAACATTTGACATCTCACCTTTCATCATCATCATCATCATCTCACCTTTAGTAATAAGCAATTTTAACATTAAAGTCTTTAATCGCCGTGGTGGTCACCGGTGACCGACAAACAATACTGGTTTTGCGGCAGTCAAGGTGTTAAACTTTGAAAACAATCATCATCATCATCATCATCATCATCATCATCTCAGCCAAAAGACGTCCACTGCTGTACAAAGAAAACAATGACGTAGGTATATTAATTATTGTATATAATAAAGAAGGCAAGCCGATCACACTGTTATGGATCGCACTGTTATGGATCACACTGTTACGACTCTACTTCCGTCCCTTTTCTACGAAGTCACTCCCACAAAATGTATATATAGGTGGCGAGCGGAAAGATGTTACACATCAAAAAGAAAAAAAGCAGCTAGTAAGTCAGACCTCTTTTTTATAATGGGGAAAAAGTTTCTTCGCATTTTTTAAGAAAATTCAAAACATTTTTTAGTATAGTTTATTTACGTTTAACTAAAGTATGTAGGTGCCCTTTTGTTCGATAACTTTTTGCCATCTTGTAGGTAGGGACATGATCCCATTGCTATAGAAATTTTGGGGCTTCTGATCAAAATACCGCGATAAGAGGTTTTGGCAGTCATCTCGTGATGTTAACCTGACACTGCTTAAAAATTTCTGAAGAGACCGAAACAGGTCTCTGAAGGAATCTGCAGGTGCAAGGTCAGGACTATACGGCGCATGCATTAACACCTCCCAGCCAAACTCTCTTAATTTTTGCTGAGTGGCTAAAGATGTGTGAGGTCTAGCGTTATCATGATGAAAAACCACACCCCTTGATTAATTCCGGCCGCTTTCTCTCAACTTCTTGCTTTAATCTCATCAGTTGTTCACAGTAGAGTTCAGAATCGATGATCCTGCCTGGTGGTAACAGCTCATAATGAATAATGCCCTTCCAATCCCACCACACACACAGCACTACATTGTTGCGAGTTAACCCGGGCTTCGCCACAGTCTGTGAAGCCTGACCGGCCTTTGACCACGACTTTTTTCGCATGTTCTTGTCGTACGTGATCCACTTTTCATCGCCAGTTATCAGCTTCTTCAAAAATGGTTTGGTTTCATTACGTTGTAATAAAGAATCACAAATGAGTACACGGTTCATTAGGTTTCTTTCAGTGAGCTCGTGAGGTACACAAATATCAAGCTTTTTTGTTAACCGATTTTTTTTAAATGCGCCAAAACCGTTTTGTAGTAAATTCCCAGTTCTTCAGCTACGTCGTAACTACTGATATGCCGATCTTGCTCCACTTTTTCAAAAATGGCATCGATTTTATCCGTAAAAGGCGACCAGAGCGACGTGCATCTTTGACACCAAAATTTCCGGATTGAAAACGCTTAAACAATTTTTTTTCGCGGCTTGCGTTGCATTTTTCACTTTTTTGTAGTAAAATTTAAAAATGTATCAAATTTCTTCATTATATTCACTCATCTTGACAGTAAGAAAAACAAATGAAAATCACACATTTTCCTAATTTGAATTTGGAATTATCTTCTTTAAAATTTAAACTTTTAATGATACCAAAACCAGCCAGATACAAAAGTATAGCCAAAGAGATTTTATTACAAGTGCATACATACTATATGCGAAAAGACTTTTTCCCCAACCTAATATTATATCCAGATAGATTAATAGCACAGCGTAAAGAAATACTTAGAAGTTGGATAGACTGTGTTATTTATTAGTTTAATAAACTATTATAATTTATTGATAGATTATTATACTCATGTAGGTTTCTTAATGGGTATGAACATGGATAATTATCAGACAAATTTATAAGCAATTGTTAGTGACTCCCTCAGAAGCTATAAAAAGGTACATCCCGCTGCGCCTTACCTGTTCTTTTATTCAAAGTCAAAGTGACTTTCACCACAACCATCGTATCATAGGCTTTCGGTTTTTCTACTAACTGGTCCCGATACCGTGAAGCCAGTCTCATTGCATATTAATTAAAATAGCGCTTTAATTAAAACACGCCACGATAGAACCGCCATTAAACTTTATATAGGACAAGGTATTATGGCCGTAACTTGATGTACATTGACACCTCATTGGACTTTTAATTTAGAAGTTTCCGAGATCAAGATTATTATTGTAATTTGGCTGAGACGATATGGTTGAAATGTTTTGAATATATTCATGTCATTAATAGTGCCACTACTTATTATTTTTCGTATGAATATGTATTTGACTTTTTTATTCGAAAGAAGTAGTAAATAAATATACGATCTGCTTGTAGGAAAGCTTTGACTGCAACATAATGACGCTTCGTACACCATGGGTAGAACTTTCTCGTAGTCGATCCTGTGGTCGTCATACTAATATTATAAAGAGGAAAGCTTTGTATTTTTGTATTTTCGTTTGTAACGAATAAACTCAAAAACTCCTGGACCGATTTAAAAAATTCTTTCACCATTAGAATGCTAGCGTGCATCCGCACCCGTGCGAAACCGGGGCGAGCCGCTAGTTTATAATATCCTCATGGGTATGTAAGCACTCGGCCATATTTATTCTGTGACTTGGCCTTCATGACCTCTGTGTGATGTTTATTACCCCTGTGATATTGTTACTGTTTTTTTTTTTTTATTTATCTTTACCTAGCTGCCAGAACACAACAATGCTGCCTATGATAACATTGATGTTATTGGTGTAGCCAGCCAGGCTCTATGCCCAATCCTCCGTTCTTCGACTCGTAATTCTGTTGGTGTCTTCTTGGCGGGAAAGTGAAGCGTCATGTCTGCGGTTTTGTCTTATTTTCCAAAATTTGTGTTATGTCGAATATTAATGTGAAATAATGGTGGATTATTAACCGTTAAGTGTTCGTGAGTGTGCATAAGTGTTGGCAAATGAAACAAAACAGTGCAACGTCACTTTTCAAATTCTCTCAAGAAGCTCGCGTGAGGAATTTGTAAAGCCCCACATCTTTACTGAGATACTCGAGGGGTTGGGGGGTATATTATTTCTCACTTCCCATTTCTAATATCATTCATCATCGTCATATATGGAAATATTGTTTATTTATGTATTACTTGTAAGTTAAATTACTTTGACACTGGCTAAATGTGCTAATCGCACGAAGCCATCAATAAAAAAAAAAAAAAAATCTGTTGGTCTCGCTCACTATCGTAAGAAAGCTTATTTAAACGCAAAACAAATTTTTGATCGCCGCGAAATGACACATATTTTATAATCTTTGTACAGTGACATTTGGTTTTGCTTTCGTAAACATTTTGTCAATGATTTAGCATAACAACTTACGCACTTTCATGTCCGTAAAGTTGAGACTTTCCGGATTCAATTTACCATGACACCGGAGTATTTACTCAACTATGCAAGTATAGTTTTCTAGTGTTTGAGATATGACAGTGGATTTACGATGCATGGTTTTCTGTAGACATGCTATTTCAATGATGTAAGCTAATTATTTTTAATGTTTTTTTTTTGTGACCATGGATACTAGTCCTTCAGTCGAAGTCGTCCAACCCCTCGAGTATCTCAGAAGAGATGTGGGGCTTTAATAAGTCCTCACGCGACTTCTTGAGAGAATTTGAAAAGTGACGTTGCACTGTTTTGTTTCATTTGCCAACACTCATGCACACTTACGAACACTTAACGGTTAATAATCCACCATTATTTCACATTAATATTCGACATAAGACAAATTTTAGAAAATAAAACAATACCGCAGAGATGACTCTTCACTTTCCCGCCAAGAAGTCCCTATTATAATGATGATGACGATGCGATGGTGACATTATGTCAGGAAGACGCCGCAGAATTTAAAGGTTTTAGTAAAATCTTGTAAAACAGATATTTGTTCAAGATATTCCAGAATATCTAGATTCTAAGTAGGAATTAAAAACATGACATTATAAATGAAAAAATAACAGTGTGTAAATTATTAGTTTAATTATTCAATTAATAGTTAAATTTAAGTATGCATTTTCATACGGTTACCGACGTTAATCACTCCAGCATTATAGACAAACCTCCGTGGTTTATTAATGCTGTTAGAATAAGTATTAGTTTATCTAAAAATAAATGAAAAAAAAAACTTAAAACAGGCAACGAACTAAGGACCCAAGGAACCAAAGCCAAACCCTCTGGCTTTGTACCTTCCGTGCGGCGCATGCCCGGAGGCTCCACAGCGGAAGGAGCGATGGCGGTGATCAAAACTAGCCGAAATAAGTCTCGAGAATAGCAATAATTAATTTGAAAAGTATAGGCGAGCTTATTATTATGCATTTATAATAAAAAAAACAACTTTATTTTCTTACCTAAAGATTTTTTTATATAGCTACATTAATAATCAGGCTATAAGCGCCCATATATAAATAACAAGACTAATCCTACTAATATTATAAATGCGAAATGTTGTGTGTATGTTCGTATATTTGTTGCTTCTTCACGCTGCAACGGATTGATGGATTTGGATGAAATTCGGCACACAGATAGTTTATAACCTGGAATAAAACATAGGATACTTTTTATACAGATATTCCCACGGGAACGGGAACCACGCGGGTGAAACCACGAGCGGTCGCTAGTACAATAAAATTATAAAAATAAAAGTAAAAATAAAGATCTTAAAGTATCGTAGCAGATAAATTGAATGTCATTAAAATATGACTGGATGTCAGCTAGGAAGCAGTCAAACTCAAATTCAAATTCAAATCATTTATTCAACATAAGCCTACACAGGCACTTAGTGACGTCAAAACTATAAATCGTAAAACTAAAAAAATAGTTTAGATCAAACTACTGAATTTGGGAGAGCCTTCGACCGAGAAGAGCTGGCAACAAACTCAGGAGGCTTATTTCTTTTTCTCCATCTTTTCAACCAAATTACAATCATGTAATATTAAACAAACTAGCTGACCCAGCGGACTTCGTATCGCTTTGACTGTTTCTATGTCAACAATACAATCAAACCGTGGAACATTTTGTATTGGAAAATTAAATTGTAAAAAAAATCTTAGGGGTGGACCACCCTTAACATTTAGGGGGATGAAAAATAAATGTGGTCCGATTTGCAGACCTAACCGATATGCACACAAAATTTCACGAAAATCGGTCGAGCCATTTCGGAGGAGTTTAATTACAAACACCGTGACACGAGAATTTTATATATAAAGAAAGAAGATTTAGTACAGTGGTCTGTATTCAATTGTAGTTTAAATAAAACATCTGTGGCTGGCCCCCATTTTCAATTAAAGTGTCCATCACCCTGGTCTCTGTCGGACAAAGGTTACCATTACCCTACTTTTAGACTAATTTATTTATTTATTAAAGACACATAACAGGTTACAGTTGAGGTAACATGAATTTACAAAGTATGTGGACAAGGAGCAAATAATATAACCTAAACCATGTATCTCTAGCATGATCAATACTGAGCAAATCAATAACTTAAGGACATAATACAAAAGTTTCAAATAATGATAATGTTCGTTAAATACCAGGCACTTAACTAATTAAAAAAACAGTAAGCTCTCCTTTTAAATAAATCTGGATTGGTCTCAAATATGTGTATGGTATCAGAATTATTTTGACTGACCTCATTGTAAAGGCGAAACGTGCTGACTGTTGGGTAAAGTATACATGATAGTCAATAACTTTTGTCTAAGAACTTTTCCATAAAAATGAATAATTTTAGATTAACAGCTTTTCTAAGATTTTTAAAGAAATTACCCGGTGGTAGCCCCAGGGCGGTCGCAAAAAAAAAACAAATTAAAAGCTAATATTATTGGATACATTAGTCCAATATTAAGGAGAGAAAACTCGACTCTTTACAATGCCCGTACATTGACATTAGAGGTAAACCTATTTGCTGAGAACCTACGTCAAAACCGTAGCCTACTAGATTTTTTTAAACCAATCAAATGTAAATAATAAAAAAAAAACAAAACAAACGTAAAAAAAAAAGTTATTCGCTATCATGTATACTTTACCCTCCTTTCGGCTTAGTACCTCCGTTCCGACTAACGTTGTATATAACAATACAAGTTAATTTATTACAACCTTAAAATACATAATGTTAGTAACTATTGCGACACTGCCGTATGCCGGTGGCGCTGAATGGCGCTAGAAAACCTTTCGTTTCTACACACTTCGAGTTCCCCTTGTACATACAAACAACGTTCATTCAAACATTTCCAGGAAAACAATTAATATAATCAACATAACCACTTGCGAGTGTCGATAGATATTAAAATCATCAACGCTATCATATGCAGCGCTTATAAAAACCAACAGTACTGGAGATGGGGCATTTTTAACGAGGCGACGAACGCCTTCATGCAATATGCATACCGTCACAAGGGGGAGGATGTGTGTAATCACGATTCTGCATAAACTGGTAACATCGTCAGGGCTGTCTGGATACGTCGATAATCACTAATGGGTATGGGTGGCGAACAAATAAGTGGTAACCGCTGACATGTTGATGCGATTACGCGGGAGAGGTAAAATTGTGTGGGACATTATGACGGTTTTGTTGAAAAGGTTTTTGAAAGTAGAAAGACGGCGTTTCACGTCTTCATCTCGTCTTAGAGGTTAAGGTTAAAGAACTTTAATTTTCAAAAGAGAATTTACACAATTGACTTACTTGAGATAACTTACAACTTACACAGAAATATTTAATTAAGACAACGAGCGTCAAGACGCAGACGCTTGCAATATTTAAAATAAAAAGATTCAAACTATAAAAACTAGAAAATGCAGTTTGAAACTGCAAACATGTTATAAATATTCATCTCCATCATCATCATCAGCTCATTTTACGTCCCCACTGCTGGGGCACTAGCCTTCCTTATGGATGGATAGGGAGAACGGGTCGTAAACCACCACGCGAACCGAGTGCGGTTGGTGGTTGTTAACGACTGCAATGCAGTTGGGACCAACGGCTTTACGTACCTGCCGAAGCACGGAGGAGCTCGAGATGATACATTTTTGGTCACCCATCCGATGACCGGCCTTTGCGAAAGTTGCTTAACCTCAGCACTCGCAGACCGGGCGCGTTAACCACTGCGCCATCGAGCTCCTCAAATGATACATTTTTGGTCACCCATCCATTATAACTATTATATATAGTTATAGTACATATATATTGTTTGTAACTAATTGAACAATATGAATAATCGTTATGGCGACATACTTAGATAAGGTGGTAGCTAGCTAGGCGGTCTTAAAACCAAACCTAATAAGTAATACAATATATTTAAACCTATATAGGTACCTATATATTTTATTTATTTATTTGAGTTTTGATTTTTTTTTAACTTTAAATTTTGGTGTTTATTATTCTTTAAATTATAGCTTTAGGCTTAACTTAATTTGAAAATCTTGTTAGAAGAAGTTAATGGTAAATGTTGTGCGTACCTATTATAGGTGTACATATCAGTACTTGTCCTCTCTGTATGTAATCATATCAATAGAAAATAATATGTACACTGTTGGTATGTCTAATAAAATAAATAAATGAATACAATATTAAATGTAACCGAACCGGCTAACGAGCATACGGCTCGCTTGATGGAAAACGGCCTTTACAGCCGATGGAAGCTTGCATCATTATTTTCAGCTCGTGTCTACCCAATGCTGGCCATATACCATTCCCTTCTGTTTTGAGCTGATTGCATCCAGGTTTTTCCAGTGACAGCACTATATCTCTGGCCCATATAACTCCATATATTTTGTTTTCATACATAGATAAAGTAATTCATAGTTATTATATTTATGAATCACTTTATATCGTCGTAAAAGAGAAGTATACTATTGAGTATTAATTTCTTGGATACATAACATTAGCTTTTTATAGGTATTCCTGTCAGCATCAATTGTAATTTATACACGCCTTAATAATATTGAACGTTCAATGGTCTCGCTAACCAGCTCTAAATTAGCTACCAAAATCGATTTGCATTCATATTCAAATCCGTGATTTACTGTATTCGCTGCGGCTACAAATTTATCGTCGCCTTCCTATTTTCGCAACTTAAAATGGACATTGTTGCCACTTATCCAAGTATGCTGGTACGCCTTTGAAAATCCCTTTCGCAAATCTGACTCCAAATAAGGCTGCTTTTTCACCAGAGCTTTGTGAGGTAGGTAAGTGCAGAACGAGGAAAAATCCACCAATAGGATTTCTCCATTTTACACAGCACGGTAAAGGGCGTAATTCTATTGGTGGACTTTTTTCTCGCTAGCAGCCCTTGCACAGACAGCTCTGATGAAAAAAAAGTTAGTGCTGACTTGATTGTCAACTGTTTTCAGTTCCAGTAGAAATGACTTGACACACATTTTTCGTGTCACTCAAACGCAAAAAGTCTTTTGGCTCAGCAAATTCGTATGCGAGTAACTGATGTAACAGGAAATTAAACTCTAACACTAAGGTTTAAAGTTCATCAAATTATTCACGATTAATTTGCCTTACACAATAAACATAAGTGAAACATTGTGTCGTCTGAGCCTCCGAGGGTATGACAGCAAAATTTATGAATGTAAATTAGAATAATTGATAGCGAATTAACCAAGAAATATCGCTGTGTCGGCGAATAGATAAAACGTTTGCCTCATCTTTACGAGTTCTGGTAATATAATTTATGTTTAGGAGTTTATGAAACGGCTTAATTAAATAGTGAGAATATATTGAGTACATATTTCTGAGGTCGCAGGTTAAGCTGAGCGTCGTTCTATTTAAACACACTCAATTCAAATTAAATCTGACAAGACAAGCCATCCGGTCATTGTAAAAAAAAATCGATGGCACTATTTAGCCAAATTTATTCTAAAAGAAAAATAAGCTATTTTAGGAACAAGATAAAATTTTACTAAAAAATATCACCAATGTGAATCAACCGAGTAGGAATCGAACCAGAATTGGGGATCAGGTTGATATTTTCTAGTAAAATTTTATATTGTTACTAACATAGCTTATTTTTCGTAACCTTTAGTTTTTTTTAAATAAACAAATACGTAATTCAATTTATCCGTGTGACAACCCTACAGCGAATCGCGTCTCCAGACATCAGTGGCGGTATAATTACGGCTCGTAGCGCCGAATCGCCCCACCAGTTTGTTTTACCTGTTATTGACGTGGTAGACGCCTTTTTACCTGTTATTGACGTGGTAGACGCCTTTTTAAGCCTTTTTAGCCTCTTTATACTAATATTCTACTATAAAGCATAAGCCTGTAAAAACTAGGTAGCTTAGCTAATAAAATTATTATAGCTATCATTTACGCGTAGGGTTGCCATCTGTGACAAAATAAGAGGTTTTTAGACTCCACTCCTTCTGATGTTTCTAGACGCGAAGACAATGGGTGCAGCATCAGTCATCCTCACCCTGCCAGCCCACAAGGTGCCTCTTCACGCCTCGTTTGAAGGATGTCATAGGATGGAGGGAAAACGTGCTCTGGTACACTGTTCCATCTTTTGGAGATGAAAGCCGGATTGTTCTACTAATTGCAATAAGTCAAAGTCAAAGTAATTTTTTTTTATTCAAATAAACTTACGAAAAGTGCTTTTGAATCGTCCAAACATCTTTTACCTACTACCCATTCAGGACGTCTATTTTTTAGCTGTGGAGAAGAATGGGCGCAAAAAATTTCCACAACTTTAAAAGAAGTAACGACATTTACAAAAAAAAAGTATGTCTTTACCAAATCATTCAATATTTACAATTTAAAAGTTTTAAAAGACCGCTTTTACAATAAAACTTCTAACTATTTTATATTTATAAATTAAGTTACATAATAGGTCGGGGAAAAAGTTTCTTCGCATATGCGAAAAGACTTTTTCCCCAACCTAATATGTTAAGCTGGAGAAAATCGATACCGCAGCAGTTCGCCGCCGTCGCCTTTGCGGAATTCCCAAGTTCGACTCTCCGCGAGGGAAACATATTGTGCATTCGGTTTGATCGGTAGTAACGCTAGTTTTAACTCAGCTTATCTAGCTGCCACTAGCTATTTATAGGTACCTATTGTCTAAATCTCTAGGCTTAACAACATTAAAATTGATTATTGTTTTGTTCTTCCACTTAGTTAAGAATAAGATACTCAGTTCTTTTATAGTTGAGGAAGTCCGGATAAAGTTCTGTTCTACTTTCTGCCTTATCGGCACTTACCAACACGTAAAAGACCAAGCACATTGAGGAATAAGAAAATACATTGTATAAAAAATGGAATAGCTGTGCCATTACAGCTTTGCACAGATTGTCTACGCGTCATTTAATCAGCAATTATCCAATCCTAATCGTTGCAATTGAAAATAATTATTCATTTTACCTCTATTACACACGACGCCGTCCACTGTCAGCTGAGATCCGAAATCAAAGAATCTCATAACCAATTCGTATTAGACAAAGACCTGCAGACACTGGATGTGTGCCGTCTACCAAATTGGCTGGCATGCGTCCAATGTTTGGAACCGCAAAGTAGAAAAAGTATATATTAAACGTTTTAATCTCCAAATAAACTCAATCATGTCATCAGTGTGTAAGATTTCTAGGAAATACCTACTATCTTTATTGTTACAGAAATAACCGTAATAATGGGATTGCGCTATTTTGTAATGTTTCAGAAATATAGTTGTCAATTTATTACGTCGTCGTTGTCGCGGCGAGACGCGTATGGATTCTTTGCTTGTTTAAGGATCAGCCGGCAACTTTGACACAAGTTTTTGCACAGAGCTGTTGTGCAGTGTTTTGTTACTCGCACCATGCTTTATGGTGGCGACTACGACTGACCGAAGCGTATCATCATAGTAACGGGACTGTCTACGCCAACACTGGCCACTAGAAATGCCGATTGAGAAGAAATTGCCACTTCTGTCAGAGAAAAGACAGACGTCAGAGAGATTGCAGCAGAAAAAAACAGAAGAAGGCTCTTGATTCACACTAATATCACCTAATATTATAAATGCCAATGAAATGAATTCATTTCATTTCATTTCATTTGCATTATTTTTCATTTCATATTCTAAATGAGAAAGTATGTGTGTATGTTTGTATATATGTTGCCTCTTCACGCTACAACGGATGGATGGATTTGGATGAAATTCGGCTTACAGCTTAGAATAATAACGCCTAGAAGCCGAGCACGCGCACGGCGATTGAGGCCAGTTTAACCAAGCCATATGTAGCTTGGTTCGCCGAACGGCTCGCTAATATCCAAGTTCACGTCGTGTCGTAAGTAGCTCCGCAATTTTTGTTTATAATGATGGTTTGTGCCATCAAAGGATGCTTTAACAAGTCAGAATCTAGCAAAAAGGATACTAATATTACATTTCCCCTGTAAATACCGTTAATCAATGTCTATTATTTCGTAAAACACGATATTAATATTCATAAATTTGTAATATGTACTTCCGTGTATGTGTTGCTAGATGTAGGAAAACTTTTACCCCACTTTGTTCCGAGTAATTTTTATTTAGAGTTGTTTTTATTCGTACCTAATAATTACCAGTGAACCTAGCGCGACATAAAGTGAAGCGTTATTTAAAAATAACACTTTATTAAGAGTCCAAGAAAGACAATTTATCACGATTGCTGTTATCAAAGCGCCAGTTCTTTAGAAAATAGTTACAGCAACGAACCCGTACCCCATGACATAACGGGTCAAGTTTCAACACTTTGTCTTTTTTCAAATTGTTATTTGTTCGCAACAATATTTGCGTAAAATTACATGTAAATAATCAAAAATAGAATATTATATTGAGATGTCTTGGCTTTGACTGTGGGCGAATCCATGTAAAATTCAACAGACGGGTATTTTCCGAGGTAAAAAGGTTTACTGCATGGATGTTTTTTAATATTTCTTACGGGAAAGCACATGGCTTTTTTCTCGCCTGTTGTTATGAGATGATAACACCGGAGGCGGAAACGCACTTCACCTAGAATTCTTAAATATTGCGGCACTGACTATCGTATCTCCAGCTGCCGGAATACAACAATGCTACAAAACAAACATTGCGATGGCGATATATTTAAATAAGATAGTAATAGCTAGCCGTGCGGACTGACAAGCCCTACCACCAACCAAATCGAATACACAAACCTGTTCCCCCGCTGGGAATTGAACCTAGGACCTCTGTTAATACATTTGATATAATTTATATTATCCTAATTACAAGCTAACTGCTTACTTTTATTCAAAAAAGGCGCATTTCCAACGCAAGAAAAAAAACAAATATTCGCAATATAACTATGTTTAAGTTCATCATTCAAAATATAAGGGAGCTTCGGCCTCTTTGTATAAGCTTTGAAACAGCGATTTTAATATAGCTTAGTGTTCTAGAAATTCAACCCAAATACCAAAATCGTTTACAACAGTGTCGGGGTGCAAAATATTTTAAATATTATTTAAGTTGCATCAGTAGCGACATCTACCAAACAACTTTAACTTATCATGGCAAAGAAAACAACATTGTCTATTATTTATGACACTGACAGTTTTGACAGACTGATTGTTGTTATTACTGCACGTTCAGTTTGTACTTTGTATCGGCTACTTACGCGCGTGTTTACCATATTCGATTACTTTTTGACCCTGCTTTTGTAAAACTGACTTGATTTTTATTTCCACAACGCGACCTTTGCTTTTCTTCACCGGATTCCTGATTACCTTACGATTTTTATCTAACCCTACAGTGTTCACCATGTCTGGTAAGAAAACATTTTATTTTATGGAAAAGTATACTATACCTATGTTTTAATCAATGAAACTATGATTCCTTCATGGGAAGAAAGTATATGATACGGATATTATTGCAGTTGTGTTTGCGGAAAGAGAACAGTAGGGTGTTGTGCACATGTGATGACGATAGTGTGGTATATGGGTTGGGCACGACACCAAGAATTAGTTCATCCACCTGCAGAATTTCTTGATGATTTGATTATAAGAGACGATATAGAAAATGAATAAATAATTAAAAATATATGCTGTTTTATTTTACCCATTTTCAATAACCTAGCTCCCTACAGGATAACAGGCCTTACCTAGATTTTAAACCTACACCTATAACTTCCTTCATTGTTTAGTTAAAATAGTTTTAGCCACTCAGCACACTTGCCTTTTTGGTAAGACATTTTTTGGAAATTATTCTACAATGTGTAAGTAATGTGTGTGTTCCCGAAAAAAACGTTTATGTTTATCAGATGTTCTGGCAAGCCATACATTGCCTGGAAACTATCCATTTCTCCTAAAATGCTGCTTTTATTTATTTGATCAATTATTTAGTTACGTCGATAATCTGACGTTGACAGTTCGGAACTGTCAATGTCGGCCATAGATGCAGATTTATTGTAACGTTTATAGTAAAGAATTCGTGATTAAATAAATAAAAAACTCGCTTGCACCACATAATTAAACAATAAAGCAGTAATTTTTGTTAACAATAATACTTAAGCTACCACCATAGGAGTGAGGCGTATATATCGGAACAGATAAAAATAACAGGTTTCATTAAATAGCAATAAGGAACTGTTGTCTAAACCTATCCGAAACTGTTCCAGTTCCACAACAGCCCGAATCTAGGCCGAAACATGCTTTTCTCTATTCATGCTTATGGAGGTTACCTTTGTTAGAAAAAGATAACGCTTCGAAACATGCTCTTCTCTATTCTAGCTTACGCAGCATACCTTTGTTGGAAAGAGATAGCAGCTGTTAGACCTGTTCCAAGCACAGAACAGATAGGTGTTACATTCGTTTGTTTGGATACGCGCAAATTACGTTGCGCTCATTTTTCGACAGATAAAATAAAATAAATAATTAATTAAATTAATTAATGTATTTTGGCAAATTTTCTAAAATTCAATTTTTAAAGTCAAGCTGTCAGTCCTAAGCCTGCTGTAGTTACATCTATCGCAAAGTAGCAGTATCGCTTAAAGGATGGTTTTCACTTCAGGAACATACACTGAATGAAACCGTTTGAGTTCCTATGTTACAACTTACAACACAACAGGCTGTTATTTTGGAACAGGTTTCCAGAACTGTTATTTTACTGGAACTGGAGCAGGCGGAACAGGTTTCTTATTTTACCAGTTACAGCTCACTCCTATACCACCACATTTTTTTATATCAATGTGCATGGCAATAGGTAGTACAAAAAAGGCCCAATTTGAATGATGTCCTTTATTATACTTTATACTTGTAGTATATTGTAAGGTCTATTAGTTGTTGTTTCCCAAATAAAATTTGTAACTAATTGACTAGAGAGAGATAATGAAAACACAAACATTAATGCTGTATGTATGTTTATTGAATTCATTTGGTAATAAACTTTTGTAATTTTTGGTAAAACAGCTTTTAGAAATACCTATCGTGTACACCACTACGTAGTACGTACTTACGTGGCTGGCTACACGCTACAGTGTGTACGCTTTACAAAGCGCTGTATTTTAGTATTTTTAACGACTTACATCGTTTTCAAAAATAAGTATAGAAAACTTTTTAAAATTCGAAGCATTGTACCTAATCGCCTGGCGCATTCACCCTAAATATGTTTCCCTTAACAATCTCGATAGCGCGATTCAGCTACCCCACCCCAACGCCATCTATGAGGCGCACGCATTACTAACCGGACCGGTTTGCCCCACGTGTAATCAAACAGGTTTATGCAACACTAGCACTTTACCCGCGTCTTTATCATAGACATTTAGGGCTTTACAAATAAATAGAGTATAAGTAAGCTTCGAATAGTTATTCCGTGCTTTGTATTTTAACTCTAATCGGAAATGAAGTTTACACGCGGCGGGAGTAAAACACAGAATAACTAATCTAAACTCATTCTTTGTTTAGTTGTAAGACTTAGTTTTATCGGGTGAGCTTGAGTAGAATATGACTTGAGTTTAAGATAGTTAATTGAAATAAAGATATTTTTTTAGGCTGTGTGCAGGTATAAGAATTATGACGAAATCATAGATTTAGTATAGTTATAGATTGGCAATGGAATAATTAAGGCGAGACCAAAAACGATATACTTCGGTGTGCGTGTGATGTGCATGTGTGCGAGGCAAATAGTGCTGCGCGTGCCTGCTTCGACTTCGATTATCGACATAATCTGCAGCGTCTCGTGTCTGCTGACACAGATCTACTTATAAAGTAAATATCTTTAAGTTTGAAGGAAATAAAATAAAATTACAGACAGAACGTGTTGAATTTTTATCTTCCTCCAAAAATAATTAATTTATTGTAAAAATGTCGTACGCTTTCTTTCGTAGTATTTTCCAATTTTGCTTCATATTTTATTCTAACAAAAAAATAAGTTTCGATTATTATTTATTAGTTTTATTATTACGTGGTTTTATATTTACAATAGAGCCACTTGGCTACGGAACTCCAAAAATAGAAACAGAAATTAATAAAAAATGTATTTGTAACAATATTACCCAAAATGAAACGGGCTACATTCAAAGCACACCTTTGCCGGTTAGGTACATATCATTAAGAAGATTATCGGTAGTATCAATCTCTACCAAAGTGAGGTTAGGAATAGTAGGAATTCACGTATTTGTTATTATTTTAAAATGAAATCCTATGCAATCAGAACATTAATGTGATAAAAGGCGATGGTATTGCGTGTAGAAAAACTTTTGTAGGATATCTAAAACATTGCAGTTAGACTGCTAAACAATTCAAATTGTACTACGTGTAAAATGTATAATTATGTGGGTTTTCTTTCTTAGATGACTTACATCCAGGTACAGCACACGTAACCATAATTAATCACGTCATTCACGTCTCATATATATACTAATTTACACTTTAAATCTCAGATTTTACAAAAATAAGCAGGATTTGTTTTATTCGCAACTGACTCCAGGCCGATACAGGCCGATAGCGTGTACATGAATGGTCTCGCCTATCTATCTCGCTCTAACACATGCGTATAATATGATCTATCTCTTTTGTATTGCCAATCTATAACTATATACTAAATCTATGGACGAAATACTAAACTCTATTTAGAGTTCTGTCATATTAACACTGTTCCGATTTGGACATTAGGTATGTTTTTTAACACCCTTGAAAAAACAAAATATTTTTTATGGATACTTTGGGAACATGATGCTATGAGCGCCGCTAGTATACCTATGTGTACCTATAACTCATAAGGAAGTACTTGCCAATCCATATCATTATATTCATCTCCTGATATTTACTTATGACGTTTACTTTAGACTACGTTGACTGGTAACGTCTGATAGTGTTGTTTTTGTTCAAGTTGTATTCAATTACCAGGTCAAGTAAAGTGTGCTTGGTTATTTATGATGCATAAATCGGGTTTGTGATGTTCAAACTGCATTTGGTTAAAGCCGTTGGTCCCGGCTGCATTGGCAGTCGTTAACAACCACCAATCCGCACTATAGTCTCTCGTGGTGGGGGCCCATTCTCCATATCTATCTGAGGAGGATTAACCTCTACTTGTAGGACTTGTTGTACGCTGTACGCATTATCGGCAATGCAGAGGTCACTAATACTCTCGAACCCCTACAATTGCGTAGAGATATAGCGTCACTCAGCGTTTTCTATCGCTTGTACCACGGCGAGTGCTCTGAAGAACTGTTTGACCTTATCCCACCTTCTCCCTTCCTCCATAGGAGTACACGTGCTGCTCTCCGGAGTCATCGCTTTACTGTCACACATATCCCATCGCGCACAAAGAAATTTGGTGACTCGTTTCTTTGTCGCACCTCCAAAAGATGGAATAGTCTACCAGCACACGTTTTCCCTCCTTCCTATGTAGATTCCGGATTGCTAGTTGTTAACGACTGATAATGCAGCCGGAACCGAGGCCTTAACGTGATTTCTGAAGCATGGAGCAGCTAGATGATACATTAGTCACCCATTCGATGACCGGCTTTTACGGAAGTAGCTTAACTTCTGCATTTACAGACCGAGCGCGGTTACTAATGCGCCAACGAACTTCGCATCGCCATTATCAGTCAATAAACATCCCACTACCGAGCCCAGGTATTTCTACATGTACTAAAACATATGAGGAGTTCAAGCCACAAACGACCATGATGACCCAATAGATGAATAAATAGTGTATGGGTCCTTCAAACGAGGCGTGAAGAAGCACCTTGTGGGCCGGCAGAGTGAGGTTGACTGATGCTGCTTTGTTTTCACGCTGCACCAGTTGTCTTCGCGTCTGGACTCCATTTCCACTTCAATGTAATGCACTGTAGGATAATAACTGTTTAATTATAAAACTATTTGCAAGGTTAATAAAAACTAGACAATATATAAGTTTTAAGTGACGTTCTTAATGTCACTCGAACGCGAGTGCCAGATGGATGAAGAAATGTGATTACAGGTGTAATCACTGTCTACCTACACTAGTAGAGTAATAATACGCAAAGTTAAAATGTGGATAAAATATATTGAGAATAAAAATTAAAATTTACATAAAATCACAACAAGACCGTAAGTGGAAAAATATCGAGAAACATTCATTCTCTTCTATTTTACCCGTCAATCATAATATTCAAACATCCGTCAGTCTCTCATATGCCCCCCCCCCCACGGAAAAAAATAAGTTAACAAGAACAAAAACTTACCCTAAATTATTTATAGAACTAATTATTACAGAAGAAGTAAACTAAATAAAATCTAAAAGTGAAAATAATCATCATTGCCTCTAAATTTCACGTGACGGCCAGACTGCGACATTTTTGGCTGATTTTGAGGTATGGAAAAAGGAAAAGGCGTTGGCTGAACTGAAGGAGAATCAGTAGGTAAGCGATCCATAGGTGATTGTCGTTGGACCACTGGACCAGTTTAAGGAGGTTAAAGTTGGCGTCGAACTGTGTCATGTAATGTTGTTTTTACGAGTTATGTATCAATAATAAATAATAAATGGTGACAAGTGACAGGTCATGTCATATCATTATCTCTGATCAATAGAGACGGGTGTATCGATATTACCGTTATACAATAGAGGGGTAAAAACCGGCATTATCTATTCAACTAACACAACTACATGTTTAAATCAAAATTAAAAGATCCAAAGTGTATCCGATGTAGATCTTGTATGCAGAGTTACTAAGGCATAATTACTAACTTTAACTTGTTATGTAATTTATTATTAAATAGTTCTATTGTGACGTCACATCAAAATAAACAAGTTACAGCCCTAGTGGTTTAGTAACCTCTGTGTTTTTACATTTATGATCACTGCTGCTTGCTTATGCGCGCCTGACGTGCATGACTTCACTAATATAAATATTTAAATAAAAATTGTATGACAAATTAAAGTTAATAATTATGTCTCAGTAACAACACATACCAGATCTAGATCGGATAGACTTTGGATTCTTTTATATTGACCGCACCTTTCTGTTACACGTTGTATTAATCTAAAGCGTAGCCTTCATGATATGTACCTTTTGTACAGATCTGCACATGTAGTTGTCCCTTTTTAAAGGCTGTACGTTGCCACGTATATCTTTTTGTCTCGCATTATGAGAAAAACATACATGCGCTGTCGCTGGCTGCACTATCAAAAGGACTTAGAAAATTTTAATCGATGTACTTCTAATTTCGATCGATCCGAATTTCTTACGCCGGCCGCATCTAAATTAGGTCCTATATTTGATTAGATATTAATTGAAGTATCAAGTCGCCCACCATCCAAGGCTACAAGAGGTGAATGTCGGCAACCGGAGAGATAAATTTATATCGTTCACAATCATCATAATTCCCTGAAAAAGGTAATATTTTTTTTTTACTTTTTAGACCCTTAAAAGCACTGTTCTGTGCTATTTTCTTGGATGAAGTCTCCGAAAAAATTTCAAGCCTCATATTAATTGTTAGTTAGTACATTTACTTACCATTAGAAAATCATTGTTTACAATATTTTACAATTTAACTTATTCTAAAATCTTTTAAATGACATAGGTAGTTCTCAATATAAAGCATCATTAAGAGATTTGCACATAATTACCCTGTTAACTAACCAACCCTTTTTATTTACCCCCTCGTTTTATTATTGTTTTTTATGTTTTTCTTTATGAAGTACACAGTTACTTTTGTCGACCAAACTGACCTTAGGACTCCTGGTAACCTTATTGTCTTAGCAATGGTGTTGTTTAATCATACGTTTACTCACTAGAACTGTAAGTCTACACAGATTGTATTGTTGTTTCAAAATCTAGTTTAAGTGTAACCTGGCCAAAGTCCTGATACTGCTGCCGTTGGCTGCACTGAGCTCCAAGTCAGAGAGCTTAATCTGGTCACGAAGCCAGCGGTATGGATAGCAGCACAAGTCGGAACCCGTGTCAATCAGGAAACGGCGCTTATTGACTCGATCTGTAATGAAAAGACGGCGACCAGACGAGTCAATCGAGCAGCAATCAGTGTCCGCCTTTACTGATTGCTGTTCGGGTTTCCCTTAGAGGTAAAATCGCATGGTGGGATGCATTTGGCCGCTTTGGTCCCGAACTTTTTGTGGTACCAGCATCGCCTGGTATTCAAGTCTGTAGGTGTTGAGCTGCGCGTCCTTGCAGATGAAGGAGTGCGGCTCCGACGACGCTGGGGTATGCCACGCTGTTGGTTGAGTTTGAGGGCTGCGACCTGTTAGCACAGTTTATTAACGCATTCTGCCAATGAAGACAGTGCAGGGTTACAACAGTTACAGCAACAAGGATTTTAAACTGAAATGCTGAAAAAATGTTATAACAGTTATTTTTTCTGATAAGACTGATTTTTGTGCAATAAAGAGTAAATTAATAAATATTGGCATTCTTATTTATCACCAAACATTGTTACATTTACTTGCATTACATGTAAATGTTTTAGAGTTATTTATGTAAGTATCTCTAAAGAAGTTGTTAATGATAAGAAAATTATGGTAGTCGTAGCTTTACCGCCATCTAACTAAAGGCTCGAAATAATATTCAATGCATAATGAGATAAAATAATGCTTCCAAATAGTTAAAGAGAGAAGTGGCGGTCCATTGTCTCTGCCTACCCCTCCTGAGGGATTGAGGCGTGAGCTATAAGTATGTACCTTACAATTTTTACTTTTTTAAATAATAATTACAAACTGAAATGAAAGCATCTTAGTGTGTATAACATAACTGTTATTAGTCAATAGTCACAAAGAGAAAATTCTCTTCTATATTTAACGGCATACATTAATAATATGTTATTGAAAATTGTAAGGTACATACTTATAGCTGCTGGAAACACACTAAACGTGTTTTTCGTGACGCGACGCGAGTACGGCTCGCACACGCTAGGCGTGTGCGCGATTTATCCCTACAGCTGTGCGGTAGTACACGTACGGCGTGTTGAGTACCGACGTTACGCTTGTGCGGGCTACGCGCGAGGCGTGTTTTTAATCCCCGTCTATAAATTTTATAAATAAATATATGTACCTATATATCAAACTTAAGGCTGTTCTTAGAAATGTACCTGTACATCTCCAATATATATTTTTTTCAAAAGTTTAGTTTTTCCTTTGTTCTTTTGTTTGTTTTACCGCTCGCTCTAAATCCGAAAGCTCTTTTGTTATCCACATCTGTGTCGACGGTTGTAAAATAGATATTATTTATGATGTGAAACAAAACTAAAAAAAAAATCCTTTTATTTATTTATTTAATTTATTTATTTATACCATACAAATACAAGCATCCCAGATACAAAAGAAACTTGTTTGTTTGTCGGTCAAGTGGCGTTAATGAAATTACGATACCTGTCAATCTGACTTGTCTTATCTAGTTTAGATTTAGACGGGGGGAAATGATTATCTTGAGAAAATTAGAGTTTGTACCAGTTGGTGTGTATAAAGTACCAAATGGTTAAAAAAAAATATTAAAAGTTCAAATTCAAATTATACTACCTGTTGTTTGTAATCAATTCATTCATAATTCATTATTCATTAATTTATAAAAATATAAAGATTCACAAAATAAATGAAACCCCAGCGACATCTATGGGTTATAGTGTAAAAAGTTCTTCGATTGAGATCGTTTTACGATGCAAACTGTACATTTCTGACATAAGAAAAGTGTGTAATAAACGCATCTTCTCATAAACTTAGAACGCAAACACTCTTTGTTCTTTTGTTTGTCACCGCAACCGCATTATAAAGGCCGAAAGTCGAACTATTATTATTAGCCATGTTTTTTCGACGGCTATAAGATGTTGTTTTATAATGATTTACAGCAGTCCAAACAAACATACATAAAAACCATTATAAACAATACTTTTGATATTAATTACTCCCTTGTCAATAATAATAAAGTGACGATGCCGAATTGACGATATTACAATTATTATTGTACATTGATTGAATTGAATTAGCTTTGATCCAAACTATTTAATCTAAGTGAGAAAGTTGATGACGTTTCTCGTAGCGTAGTGTATTTTCGTACCAGTTGATGGCTTGGGAAGGGGCAGGGGGGCCTCCCAAGCCATCAACCGGTAACCAAAAATTCATTTGTAAGTGCAGATTAATTCATGAATAATAAAATTCATTATCATATTTACAAAATCGTACCAAATAAAAATCTCGTTTTATATTTATAGGACAGGATGTGAAATGTCGATAGCGCGATTCAGAAAACGTAAAGGGCTAGACATCTATCGGGAGTTAAGAGAAGCTTCTACCCAAACATTGTGTTGCCTTCTAGTGACGTTTCTTTCATGACGAAGCATCGACCTATTTAGAAGTTTTCGATAGATGTCACTAGATGGTATCAGTAGCAATTTCTTAAAATTTTCAATTAAATCGGATAGCTAATTGGTTTGAAATAAATCTTTATACTTAACAAAAAAAAACTTAGTTTTATAAAATACATAAAACGCCAGAATTATTTTAATTGTATTGCTTTTTAACACTAGATAACACAATTTCTCATATTTCTGCATTTTTATTCATTAATAAATTATTCTTGTAGATACGATAACATGAGAAATTAAAACTACTAAATCGTTAATAACGTTTTTAACATAGCACTACTTAAGAAATAGATAATATATCAAATGTTTGATAAATATAGTCAGAACGAGAAATTTCGATAGCTACAGAGTTATATACAATTGGGAGATAAGAGAAGCTTATCCCAAACTTTGTGCTGCCTTCTAGATGCTTCTAGTGACGTTCTTTCGTAAACACGAACCTATGTAGAAGTAACTTCAAAGCGCCCTGTTTTCAAAATACCGTAATCTCACGTTTTCACCAGCATTAAAATATCTCTATTACAAAAAACTTTAGTTTTATTAATAACGTAGGTCTATCTGGGCCGGCCGGAGACTGCGATCTTGTACGATTCATCCATTCCCTATTTAACTAAAAACCAAAGCTGTATGTGCTACATCCCTTTTTTTCCTAACATGAAAAGAAATTAACAAAATTTATTTATATTTAATTTATTTTTGTACATGCTAGAAGTAGGTAGGTTCTCAAGATTTGCTCAGTAGATTAAAGGTTTGTATGATCTTTTATTCATATGAATGGATATTTTAACATAGCACTTTATTTAATTTAAACCTCATTAAATTATACAAAGGCAATATTTATAATAAATAATAAATAAACTTTCCTACACTCGCACCAATTATCTAGCCCAAGAGAAGCTTCGTTATGAAACTCGTTAAATGGTTACTAGCCAACGGATAAACATACTTAAAATACTTAAATACATACTTATTATACATAGAAAACACCCAGACCCGAGACAATTTAGAAAAACAATAATATTGGTAACACAATTAAGTTTACATACTAATAAAATTACTGCAGATGTACCTATGTGAGATTTGCTGTAATACTTCTCTTATATATACTTTCAAGTAACCTGTAGCCAAACTACATTCAAGGATATATTTTAAAAGTACTGAAGGTACTAGAATTTAAAAATGATAAGAGTTTTAGAGATACTGCTTATTGTAAACGAATAAAACCACATAATAAAATAATAATAATTTATTTTTTAAAATAATACACAGGGGAGCTCTAACCGAGCTCCCCTGTGTATTTCGCCAAGCGGGCGGCGACGCGGGCTTCTGCGGCCATGGTGGCCGCCACCCACCGGGCCCGCGACGCCGCCAGCTCTTCTCTCGTGGCGGGGGCTGCTGGAGGAGCCTCCGCCTCAGCAAGGTGGAGGCGGCGGAGGAGACGCAAGTGGCTCCGCCGGAGCTCCCGCTTCCGTGCGGTCTCCGAGTGCGCCTCCGATGCTGCCACGGCGTCCTCGGCCGCCTCCACCTCTGCCGTCGGCACCGCTAGCTTGGCAGATCTAATAACAAAATACAATTATGTTTTTACAATTACATATATTTTGTATCATCATCATCATCATCATCATCAGCCTATATGCTAGCCCACTGCTGGACATAGGTCTCTTCAAGTGAACGTCACTGAGCACAATGTGGCTACTAACTCAAACATAATTTTAATTCCGTGTTTATAAAACATAAATAATATTTAAATAATGATTTTATATTCCGTTAACTAGCCTACTAGGTAATGGATTATCATCCACAACTTGGGTTCAAATTGGTGCATTGCTGACACTAACATAACCCAGGGGTAATCTAACCAAAAAGCAGTAGGCTAGTTCGCTAACCACCACATCAACAGTTAAATTTAAATTAAGATTTATTTTAATAATAAAATATGCACTTACTTCGGCCACCACCAGCACCACCCACACCCGCTGCCACCATCCCTCAACCATGTCACCCTGAAAAAAAAATTAACATGCAAACCAAAATAAACAGTCAAATTCTTGCAAACATGAAATTTCAAAATAATCCTAATCCATGACCAAACTTATATCTTAATCTAATATCACCTGAAAGAAGGCTGCCCGTATCCATTGAGAGCTGCACAAACAGGTATATTAACAATAAATTTTCATGTTGTAAATAAATTCCATTACCTAATCAAAATATACTGTATGTAATATACATACAAGTACCTAGCTATTGCTAGCTAAGCACTTGCATCTCCTATTGAGGCCTTCCAGAATTTCCACACATTATAATAATAAAATAAATTTGAATATTTTGCAATATTGTAGGTAGGTAGGTTTTTGTTTTAAAAAAAGTAGGCACTTACTTTAGGAGCCACGGCCAGCAGCCGTTGCGCCGCCCGGCCCGCACGCCGACAGGCCGCAGAAGTGGCACTCTAAAAAAATATAAACATGCAAACCAACCAAATTAATACAATCAAATTCTTTCGAAAATCGTGATAAATCGATAACAAAAACAATGTGTGATGTTAGTTTTCTCCCGAAACCACAAACAAATTGCATACCCTCTAATAACATAGCTGACCAAAATATAACTAAATAGTGTTTTGTTGTGTTTGAGTTGCATGCGCCATGATCACACAGTAGGCTGAGAACGCACTAAGGCAAAGTCATAAAATTGCTGTGATAGCTTTCAATATTGTGCATTATTTATAAACAATAATCCCAAGCTAACACCAAACTTATAACATAATCTTGTGAGATTTAAGTAATGTGTCACCTAAATGATTGCTGCCGGTTTCCATTGAGAGCTGCACAAACAAGTATATCAATAAATTACTTGACTTACACGTAATCGAAATTTGATCACATAAATTATCAAACAATGATGAGAAAATACTTACTATGTACTTTTGAATTTACTAACCTGTCTTGGTAATCCATTTCACAGCGCACGCGCACACAGATGAACATGTAGAAGTAGAAAACAAAACAATAACACTGTTCCTTTTTTTTATTTTTTTTTAAAGTGTAGTTTGTTCCCTGAGGAACCGGCTAAGGTCATAGACCATGCTGCCATGTCATTAGTCTCTTAAATTCATTAGTAAATAAACTATATAGGATGATGATGAATGATAATAGAAATGAGAAGTGAGAAATAATAAACCCTTCAACCCCTCGAGTATCTCAGTAAAGATGTGGGGCTTTACCTTTGTAAAAAAAATTCTCTCAAGAATTCCGCGTGAGGACTTATCCTCACGCGGAATTCTTGAGAGAATTTGAAAAGTGCCGTTGCACTGTTTTGTTTCATTTGCCAACACTCGTATACACTCACGAACACTTAACGGTTAATAATCCACCATTATTTTACATTAATATTCGACATAACACAAATTTTAGAAAATAAAAAACCGCAGACATGACTCTTCACTTTCCCGCCAAGAAGTCATAACACCGTTTACACCAAGTTAATTAAGGCATGTTTTGTGTCTACAGCCGAACACAATTCCGCCAATATCACGTAGTAAGCAATACACGGAAATTATAATTTTGCGTTTTTAAAAGCAAATTTACCAAGAACAATTAAATAAATATAATACATACAAAAGTTATTTCTAACTTGTTATGGTTTACTGACAAAAATGATATTATGTTGCAATTGCAATGCAATTAATGCAAAGCAAGCAAAGTTCTTCTTTATTTATTGTCATGATGCTATGGGAAGGTAAAGGGATTTAGCCCATACAGCTTGGTCTTTAGTATTTTTTTTATTGATATTCGTCAAAATAATGTCTGATGTGATGAATTGTAATGTAATTTATTAGTATGTACACCCTTCTAAACCCCTTGAGTTTACTGAAATGTATTTTTTCATGAGATCTCGGACTTCTTGGCGGGAAGGTGTAGAGTAGTGACGGCGGTTTTGTTTTATTTTCTTTTGTTAAATTATTAATATAAATACATAAATATAATTAGTAAAATACCTAACTTGTAAGGAAAAATACTTTAACAGTGGCTAAATGTACTAAGAGCACAAAGCCATTATGAAAAAAATGAGATATCTCTCACTCTCACGAAGCTCTCACTCAACTCAAGTTCTCTCACGCCAAAACGTCAACGTTTAAAAAATAACATTGCATGCACAGACGTATGTAGGGATGATTGCATGACTGCGTTGTTTCATTTGCACATTTTCAACACATAAGCACATTTATGGGCTTGGATAGTATTTAATAATAAATCATAATTACACGTCATTATAAAAAAAAACCAAAAAACTATTAAGTAGGAATACTAACTATATTATTAGTAAATTATATCGACTTATAACGTAATATTAAGCTGAAAATCATTAGAAGGCGCCACAATATGTTTTTTCTTATTTCCATACTAAATCGAACATAAATTTTAATATTCCCGACCCAGGCGTGTAGGGCCGCCTAGCCGTGTGGTCGCCTTTTTTTTTTTTTTTTTTAGGCTGTCTGTGTAATGACAAGCCGCTGACGCACACGACGGAGTATTTTGTGCCTCAATATTTTGACGAACTTTGTTTGACACTATCGTTCTAGGCGTTATTATTCTAAGGCTTACAGATAGTTTATAACCTGGATTAAAACATAGGATATTTTTTTTTATTCCTACGAGAACGGGAACCACGCTGGTGAAACCTCGAGCGGCAGCTAATATTAAATATTTCTAGATTTAATAAATTATAGCCATTACTTTTTTTTATCATAAACAGTGACCGTAACCTATTATTCGCAGAGAGTTTGATACGTCATTGACGACTGACCGATACCTTACCCGCCGATTCCCCCGGTACGAACGGAGTTCCAACTAACCGTATACGGTAGATCTAGATACGGTTGTACGGAACTTTGTTCGACCGACTTTTAAATCGGCACGTTTGACAGATGTGAGCAAATGGTTTCAACGACTAAGTCACTACCATATCGTTGCAGTTTCATTACGGGAATCAGGGCACAGGGCTGAACTCGCGACGAGCAGCTCGGCTGCACTGTCCATGCGAATGCTTGCATCAAACATGTTACGTTACGGCAAAATTCTCCGGTCAGTCTCTACCAAATAGGAATCAATTACTAACATAGCATATAAACGTCCAGTTTAAGCATGGGGATTGCGAGGCATAAGCTAATCTTGTTGGTTTAATACGGTTTGGTACTGGCATCTTTCGTCAAAAACCAAGTAAGTATCTTTTTTAAATTACGTCTTTCGAAGCACGAAGGATCTCGAGGACCTAACCAAATAACGTTAGAAGAATGTTTAAAACTATTATCTTCGTTAATGTTTGTTCAACCTTAACGAAGCTAACAGTTTTAAACAATTTTTGTTGTGAAAATATTTTTTTAAGTTCACTTAGAAAATAAAATTATTTTAGTGTTCGCTTGTATTTGTTTTATTTTGCGAATATAATATCTTGCGAATGTAATATTTTGCGAATGTAATATTATGCTCACAAAGGATCTAATTTAATCACCGATCACTAATGACTTATCTTTCAGAAGCCGCTGCGTCATCGACGTACATATTAATTGTTGTCCAAGCCTAAAATAAAGAGAAACCCTCCTGAGTTTCTTGCCAGCTCTCTTCTTGGTCTCTTCTTGGTCGAAGGCTCTCCCAAAATCCGAACTGGTGGTAGATTCAGTTGTTTAGTTAAACTAAATTTTAGTTTATTATTATTTAAATTTTATACTTAGTTTTGACGTCAATAAAAGACTGCAAAGGCTTATATTGAATAAACGATTTGACTTTGAAGCATTACCGTATTATTAATTTATTCTTTTCTAACCTGAGCACATAGATAAAATTCCTAAATTAAGCCTGTCACACGCGTTACTGTTTTTGTAAGCTAAAATATTTAATTATGTTGTGACACGAATGTATATAATATAATTAAAAATATAACTGTCCCTGCTTCGCACGGGTGGACATTTTTTAAAATATGGCATAAGTTACTCAGTGCTAATGTAGCATTCTAATGGTGAAAGAATTTTTTAAATCGGTCCAGTAGTTTTTGAGTTTATTCGTTACAAACATACATACAAAAATACAAAGCTTTCCTCTTTATAATATTAGTACCTATAGATATAGATTGGAGTACCTCATTATCATCATTTTACAGTTAATTTTCAATAATTGAGAATCAGTATAGTGTATGCAGCTGAGACAGTTTTCAAGCTAACTGCTTCATTTGAAATTATGTACGAAAACTCAAACGCCAATAAAATCTACATGAATAAATAGAACTACGGAGATCGATATCTACATTCTGATGTCGTGTTATTCTGATTGGGAATGTTGATTGTCTGACATTAGCTGCCTTTTCGATACCTATGCCTTAGTTATAAATATATATTTATATTATATAGGTATTTAAACATAGTGATAGCTGAAGAATGTGCGTCGTTACTGTTAAAATATTATCGGCGGGTTGCGTTCAAGGAATTTGGGTGTTTTAAATAACAGTGACGTCATTATTTAGATTCTTGGTAACATCACATTAAATATTAAATGAACGACGGGTACTAGGAAAAATTAGACTAGCTTATTTATAACTAAAGGAAATATTAAAAAGCTTACAAGTGTGAGTAGGACTCGCGTCATGAGAGTTTGGTACAAGCATGTTTGTATAATGGTTAATCGATTCCGGAATTTATGTTGTTCTAAATAAAATTTAAAGTCGGATTGATGAACTCCCAAACATCGGTCTACTTCACTTAACTTCTAGTCCAATAGGTGAGTTTGTTTAAAAAAATTGGTTCTTGATCTACGGTACATGCTTTGATAAGTGAATTCGCGAATATCAAAATATGTTACTTAAAAGGCTTTTCTTTTACTTAAAAACTATAATTTTAATTTAGGAACTAATTCGTCAAGCAGAAAGAATGTTCCAATTGGTCAAGTGTGTTTTTATTCTGATTTGTCAAGCAATGCAAAAGTAATAATTAGTCAAGTCCCAATTTTGTTTCGATTTGCCAAGCCTTATTTTTGTTTTAACTGGTCAAGCCAATAAAAAGTTCTGATTTGTCAAATGTTTTTTTTACTTAAACACAATTTTCACGTGACCTATGAGAGTAGGGCAGCTAGTATTTCTGTTGACTAACAAAAGAATAACCTCGAAATTCAAGACAATCGCTACGCTAGGGCAAAAGTAAAATGTTGCGAAATGATTATTTGACCAAGTAAATTAACAACATTTGACAATTCAGAACTTTTTATTGGCTTGACTAGTTGAAACAAAAATAAGGCTTGGCAAATCGAAACAAAATTGGGACTTGACTAATTATTACTTTTGCATTGCTTGACAAATCAGAACAAAAACACGCGGTAAAAATACACTTGACCAATTGGAACTTTCTTTCTGCTTGACGAATTAGTTCCTAAACCATAATTTTACACCTATAAAGGAACATAGATTAATATCAACTTTATACCTTTGCCTGTTTATAAGAAAAGGTGGACCAACGGATGGATAGACGGATAGACGGACAGACAAACAGACAGACAGACAGACAGACAGACAGACAGACAGACAGACAGACAGACAGACAGACGGACAGACGGACAGACGGACAGTTCTATTAAAGATTTGCTAATAATATTTATGAATGCGTTTAAATAATTAGTGTCAAATCTGTACCTAATCAAACCACTACTGTCACATTAATCAAGATTTTCGTAACTTAGCTTGACTTATAATTGCCAATGTAGTCTAATCTTTTAATATATGGGTTTTTTCATTAGATTTTTTATAAATTTGTTATTACATTCCATTTTATTATCGTATTAAAATTAGTTTTTGCTATTTAGCAAAAACTAATCATATTTATAATAATATTTCGTTATTAAAAGATTATTATTATGCATTATTAACATAAATGATATGTGCTGTTAACCCACCTCGAAAGCTAATATAATTATCTATACTAGTGGTCGCCCAGTGGTCGTATTTCGACCACTGGGCGACCACGAGTTAAGAATAATTGCTTGTGTTAGGTGTGGGATCACGTCAGTAGTCTATGGAGCTATTTATTTATTTATTTATGGAGATTGAATCACGGTTATACACATTTAACCCATCTGAGTGTATCTGTCGTTAAAAACATGGAGTTATAAGATAATGTACAGATTTTCACTTATCTCCGTAGAGTGGCAACTCCCACTGATCAATAATCTGTCCAGGATCCGATGGGATAACGCACACCGTAATTAATACCTTTTTTCGACTGTCAAGCTACATTGTTTTGCATTCCTTTATTCCAATTTGAAGGGACGTTTTAAACCCATCGGAGGAAGTGAAAAGAAATAGTGAAGGGAAATAGAAAGTTTTGCCAATCACTCTGCCCTAAGATAAGCGAAGCGGAGTCCACACGCGAGGACACTAGTGGTTACATCACTAGCCGTCCTTACCTTACCTAGCCGCAACTTGCACTGAGGCACTGGCTATCTTATCACTAGCTGCCGGAACACAACGTTTAGTATGCACAACATAACGCTACAAACAATGTTAATATGGCAACATATTTAGATAAGAAATTGGTAGCTAGGCAAGCAGACAAACGAACCCTACTACCAACCAAATCGAGTACACAAATATGCACATGCACGACTGCACGAACTACTTCACTACTCCTCCGCGCTGCGGGGATGGGGAGCCCCATCCTCCTTACATTCGCACCAGGGGGGCACGTGTCCAAGCGTACCACCGGCGGCGCCGCGCCGTCAATGCCAAAACATTTAGTTAACACTAGCTGTGCTCGCGACTTCGTCCGCGTGGAATAGTGACTTTCGGCAGCATTTTTAATTTTTTAGGCTCTTTTCCCGTTTTTGCAACATTTTTCACTGATGCTTCGCTCCTATTGGTCGCAGCGTGATGTTATATAGCCTAAAGCCTTCCTCGATAAATGGACTATCCAACACAAAAAGAATTATTCAATTCGAACCAGTAGTTCCTGAGATTAGCGCGTTCAAACAAACAAACAAACAAACAAACAAACAAACAAACAAACAAACAAACTCTTCAGCTTTATATATTAGTATAGATATAGATAAGCCTATCCAGGCATTTATTGACTAGTAATCACCTATCTCAATCACTAGCTATCCAAATAATATTAGGTCCTTACCTATGAAATTGACGTTTTGTATGAAGATTTTTTCTAAAATTGTATTTTTCATACTAACGTTTTTTTAATTTTTTTAGCATCTATTTATGTTAACACTAAAGAAATTGTGGAGTAGCGTGTTTGTTTCACTAGCTAAATATAGCAGAATTAATAAGAAAAAAAAATCAAGACCATTCAAAGCCACAATGAAACAAAAAGTCAATTCAACGAAAAAAAAGAAGTGAATTAAAAAAAAAATTGGGCGATATAGACACAAAATGAATAATCATTGTTAGTCCTGAAGCCTAAGTGACATTGTGCTAATTAAAGGTGTAAAATAACATTATAGAAGTAATACACTTATTAATAAGTGAGAAAAAAACGCCAGTTTCACAGGTAAGGACTTAATAATAAAATACTAAAACAATAGTTTAGACTAAGCTACAAATTCTACCACAAGTTCGGATTTTGGCCGTGGCGGGTTTTTTTTTTATATTAGAAGGAGGCAAACGAGCAGGCGGGTCACCTGATGGGAAGCAATCACCGCTGCCCATGGACAAAACCAAAGGAATCACAGATGCGTTGCCGGCCTTTAAGGAAGGAATAGGCTCGTTTCTTGAAGCTCCCGAAGTCGTATTGGTGCGGAAATACCGTCGCTGAGAGCTGGTTCCACAGCACTGTAGTTCGTGGTAAAAAATTACGTGAGAAACGCACAGTAGTAGATCGCCATCCATCAAGATGGTGTGGATGGAAAGACAGTCGATTGCGTGTAGTGCGGTGAAGGAAATCAGCGGCAGGGATCAAACCGAACAATTCCTCAGAGCACTCCCCATGATAGAGGCGATAAAATATACGGTTGTGAACGACTTATCCGAATTATTAGAATCCCAGTCAGCGGTAGACGGATGCCTGCATGGATGGTTTAGTGGGTCGGCCACAACATCAAGCTAACCCCACATACCCCGCAGAGTCTATGCCTTGCGGGATGATAGGGGTGCGAATTTTACTAGGCTTAAAAAAGCTTTAAGATCCAGTGAAACTACAAGGCATAGAGGGCCTCTGGTTTTGAAGCTTCACCTTGAAGTTTCAGTTCTTTTGCCTGGCATAAACGTCTTCGCGCGCTCTGTCTCATACATATAAAGCTGCTGGTCAATATGATCTTTTGCTAGCTTGTTAACATACACCGAGACATTTTAGTTGTTGTTTTCCCGCAGGTGGGTAGATCAGACCATGAAACCGAACCACTTTTCCCAAGAAACATAGGTCATAAGACGAGAAATTTTTTTCACTTTTCAATACAATGCCTCTATTGACCGCGCATGGTTTGTATAGGAAAGTGAAAAAATTATCTCGTTTTTTGACCTATGTTTCTTGGGGAAAGTTGTTCAGTTTCATGGTTTGATCTACCCACCTGCGGGAAAACAACCACTAAAATGTCTCGGTGTATAAAATGTAAAAAAGCATTTGCAATTCTATGTTATGTTGTCAAAGAGTGAAGGTATTTTTCATATTACCCACGAAACAGTTTTTCCTAGTGTGGGACCCATAGTCAATGCATCTTGTGTTGTTACGATGTTCTCGAATAACCTAGCTTTATTAGTTGCACACCTATGTCTTTTGAGACCCCTTGTAACACAGCTTTGGTAATAAAGTATATTTGTATTTGTATTTGTATTTGTATATTATCGACAAACACCATGCCAATGAGCCTGATATTGTCTAGATACACGTTTGAAAAAGACATAGCTAATGCATTTTATTTGAGGACCTTTTGGGGACTATGTCTATCTGCTTGCTGTGCGCAATAAAGTCTATTCTGCTTTGGACAGAACTTAAGCTTCTAATACGCACATTGTAACGGAGTCGTTTATAATAACATTTAAAGTAATGCCTTACAATAACACTTTAAAGTGATGTAAAGTGGACCTAAACAGTCCAAGTGAAGTCATCGACGCCTACAGTAGTGACATTTGTTGGAATATAATACGAATACAAATTATTTATTGCATTTATTCAACAGTTACAATAAAGGCTCGAACCCACTGCGACGCATGCTGCGCACGGCTACGTTTCCACTTGCTGTGACCACGGCTACGCTAGGTGTGTTTCCATGGTAACCAGCTCTAGCCACGCGTAGCTCAGGATGTGTGTGGCTCGTTAGTAATCCCCTACGACCCAGTCAACCCGAGCCGAGCGCCAAACCCCTCGGGGAATCTAGTAGGGCACGGGGACACGCACTAGTTCGTGATGCCGTTCCCTCTGGAAAACCTCTGATGATGCTTCGTTTGACACGGCTTGTGGAACCCTTTAAGTTTCCCGCCGCCCCTCAAAAAAGCCCAGTGAAGCTGCTCAAAAGCAATTAGCAAACTCACTCAAAAAAAAAACAATCGCTTGTAATGTAAGCAAACGTAGCCTGCGCAGCATGCGCTGCAGTAGATTCGCATCTTTCGTCCAAGGACGAAAGATGCGAATCTACTGCAGCGCAAGTTGTTGTTCCTAGCTCAAGAGCTAGGAACAACAACTTTGAATGTTTTACTGGTATCCGTACTTCTATTACCACTTTTTTATATTATTTTTGTGCAGCTGAGCCTGCAACGACCATGCTGCCTTGCCCGCGGGGAAAGCAGTCACCGACGTCAATGGATGTTGGTACCCTTGGCGCGTGCTACCGATCCTGAAACTTCAGTTTAAATGCCTCTGTGCCCTATAGTTTTACTGATTTGGTACCAAGTACCAATCAATCAATCAACTTATCTAACAAAATGCTGCTCACTTAATCGAATGCTAGACAGGACCCTCCTCGTTTGGTGTTGTTATTATATTTACAAAGTTAATTATTATCCTACACCTCGAAAGTTAATCCAAACTGGATTTGATTAAGGGGATTCGGGGTTCAATATTCACGGATGTGTGACCAAATATACTGAGTTATTGGCTGCAGCACAGAAGTCACAACAACAGTCCTGCAGACATCCACAAATAAGTTTCCTAAAAAAGAAAACTAGTCACTCATGATGCCGCTCTGACATGCCTCTAGCCCTACCTGTTGAAGTGTTGATAACAAGATCTAGGCGGCCAAAGTCGCGGGCGGTTAATGAATTGTTAAAATTAGTACACTACTAATTGCTCAGGTAACATTCAATCTCTGGTACATGGTAATAAAGCCCTTTATCGGTTATTAGGTCTTATTACGAGACCCGCCTAATGATTATCCGTCAAATTTGCATGGGTTTCCTATAAAGTTGTTATCTTTATAGCACCGGATCATACGCAGCTCTAGACATTACGTATTTGAACCGAACTGGTGGTGTTAATATTAATTGATTCTATTAACTTTGAAGTTGCGAGAGATGCCAATTACAGATTATTTGGTGACTGCCTTTATTCGTAAGTTATTGAGTAACGTACGACAGGATGCATTACTACACAATACGGTAGACCGCTAGATTATTTTAGACGACGGTTGCCGAAGTACCTATAACCTTCATTTCACATGTCAATGAGTCATGGCTCAGGAGTTCCCTAAAACTAACGGGCATAAAACGCAAAAGGATAAGCGCACTCTTCCTATCCTAATTCCTCAACCACTGCGGAGTTCCTCAATAGCTAGTTGTGGTAAAGCAATTTGGCTATCTTAGAATAAGATTTAGTAAAATTAATGTTACATAATAACACCGTAATAAATGCAGTGGGCATTAGCAGTCGTTAACAACCACCGCACCGCACTGGGCCCGCGTGGTGGTTTGTGGCCCGTTCACCCTATCTATCTAAAGAGAAGGCTCGTGCCCCAGTAGTGGGGACATAAAATTAGCTGGTGATGAATAACTTAGACCTTAGGGTCGGTACCGTGCGAGTTGAGAGCGTCAATGAAATACGGTAGCGGTATCAGGCAAGCTTTGTTGAATACAAATAATATTTTGGGAAAGACTAGATAATGAAAAGAAATGAATGAAACGAATGAAACGAATGAAACGAATGAAACGAATGAAACGAATGAAACGAATGAAACGAATGAAACGAATGAAACGAATGAAACGAATGAAACGAATGAAACGAATGAAACGAATGAAACGAATGAAACGAATGAAACGAATGGAACGAATGAAACGAATGGAACGAATGAAACGAATTAAACGAATGGAACGATAGGAACGAATGAAACGAATTAAACGAATGGAACAATAGGAACGAATGAAACGAATTAAACGAATGAAACGAATGAAACGAATTAAACGAATTAAACGAATTAAACGAATTAAACGAATTAAACGAATTAAACGAATTAAACGAATTAAACGAATTAAACGAATTAAACGAATTAAACGAATTAAACGAATTAAACGAATTAAACGAATTAAACGAATTAAACGAATTAAACGAATTAAACGAATTAAACGAATTAAACGAATTAAACGAATTAAACGAATTAAACGAATTAAACGAATTAAACGAATTAAACGAATTAAACGAATTAAACGAATTAAACGAATTAAACGAATTAAACGAATTAAACGAATTAAACGAATTAAACGAATTAAACGAATTAAACGAATTAAACGAATTAAACGAATTAAACGAATTAAACGAATTAAACGAATTAAACGAATTAAACGAATTAAACGAATTAAACGAATTAAACGAATTAAACGAATTAAACGAATTAAACGAATTAAACGAATTAAACGAATTAAACGAATTAAACGAATTAAACGAATTAAACGAATTAAACGAATTAAACGAATTAAACGAATTAAACGAATTAAACGAATTAAACGAATTAAACGAATTAAACGAATTAAACGAATTAAACGAATTAAACGAATTAAACGAATTAAACGAATTAAACGAATTAAACGAATTAAACGAATTAAACGAATTAAACGAATTAAACGAATTAAACGAATTAAACGAATTAAACGAATTAAACGAATTAAACGAATTAAACGAATGAAATGAATGAAACGAATGAAACGAATGAAATGAGATGAAAATGCTAATTAGCCAAGCTTATCGATTATAGAAATGCTGATCGTGTTTTATGTGTCAAACCTGGACCCTGGGTAAACCGGGTGTGGTCTTATCACTAGACTACAGAAGCAGTAAGGTGTATTGTATAGTATTGGAAAACTTGAAAATGTTATTTACCACTGATAACATATAAACTATTTATTTAAATCAAATAATTATCATATTAAAAGGCTATTTCCATAATTATCTTGATTATATAACAAATGTATTTTAATTAAGCGTTGCTATTTACACCTTCATAACTTAGATATAATATTTACTAGTAATAATTACTAGTTCTAATTTATATGTGATGACAAATTCGACAATTAAATGGTGTGTTTATTCAACTTTGAACTTCATAAAGCGTAACAAGAAAATTTAGTTTTGCCATTTAGTTAATTATAACTTGGCAATAACTTACAAAGGCAATGATGAGGATTCGCCACTTAATATTAACGATCGTTTTGATTTATGCTTATTTTCGTATAGAGGTCGCCACTTCCTATAAAAGGGCATAGTTGATATCAAACACACAACCTTTATTTAGTAGCACACTACTTGAAATTTATGAACTTCAGCTCAGTATAACTATACTGGCGTACAGCAACCATACTTAAGGCTTCCACACATCATAAGCAGGTAAGAATCGCAGGTTAAACGCTGGCTCACGCGATTTATGACGATTCTCGATTCTCAGTCTTAAAGTTTACAGAACTGTTCTGAACTTATAAATAAGTAGAATTAATTTGTTATGTAAAAAACTATTAATATATTTATTTAAGAGCGTTAACACCGCACACTAGCGCCGCCAATGAAAAAAAAACATATCTAGTAATTAGAGATAGAAAATCAAATTATGCTCAACAAACTATCTGAATGAAGTAATTTAGCATTTTTACGTCACCTAATGAACACCTGACATGTTATGGTTTAGTTAAATATGGCGTTATAGTTAAAAGTGGCCGTATATATGATATATATGATATGTTTATTTTTTCATTAGTGGCGCTAGTGTGCGGCGTAAACGCTCTTAATGCATGTGGAGATTACCTTATTTACGTTTCCTATACCTCAAATGTTATATCTATGTTTTATTTTTAATTTTTATCTATTTTCACTATTTGTTTTTAATATTGTGTCGTTTAGTGCCTCCATTTTTGTTTTTGTTTTGTTTGGCTACCCTCTCCTGGGTGATAGCCGAATACCAGTGCTTTGCATAAACACTTACGTATTTTTGTGCATAAGCAAAATAAAGCTATCGCCCTTTTGTGCTGCTGCAGCACACATATATAAAATTTCTATTATTATTGTTATTTTTAATAGATTTTTATTTTTATTTTATTTTTTTGTGTGTGGTGTACCTATTAGTTACAAATAAAGTGTTTGATATTCTATTCTAGTATTCATTTAGCTTGTAAGTTTCATGTTATTATACATAGCTACCTGTATTATTGTTAATATTGTTGGTGATCCAAATAATCAAAACAAAATAAAACAAATAACTAGGAACTCTATAAACCATCACACATAAAAAAATATGGTGTGTTTTTTTGGAGAAAGTTTGCTATTGTCCTCAAATTGCCTTATAAGCTCTAAGTCCGGTGAAGCTTATAAGCCTAATAGCCTTATAAGCTTCACCGGACTTATGGGCGGCGAGATACTTTTCCTGCAAGCCGTGTGATCGAAACACTGTCATAGAGTTTCTAGAGCGAACGGCAAACGTAAAATTCGCATTTAAAGTATCAGTTTTAATGCGGCAGACATGGAAAAGGGTATACAGAAGCTTAAACGTTGCAGGAATTCAGAGATAAAATCAAATACCACGAAATTTTTAGGTGGCATAGAAATATTAAAGTTGAAAATTATTTGCGTGCGACACACTATTTCGTAGAATAAATTCATAAGCATCTTTTACATAGATAACTTACGACATTTAATAACCGTTTGTATAACTACAATGTGTTAAACACAACATTGGAAATAAAAGCTTTTGTAGATTACGTTATACGATCCCCGATCCGGTCCGAACCCTTCGGAGAATCTAGTAGGGCACGGGGACGCGCACTTTTAAGTGTGCGATGCCGTTCCCTCTAGAAAACCTCCGAAGGTGATTCGTTCAACACGGCTTGAGGTAATCTTTACGTACCTCACCGCCCCCAAATAAGCCCGGTGACGCTGAAAATGCCAAATGCCGTTAGAGGCAATCAGCAATCTCTCTCTTAAAATAAAAAATACGTTATACGGAATGTGCTAGTTGCGTTTCTGTTCACATTAATAAACGTAACTTGGTTGACTTAATCAAATTAAGAATATTTATGTGTACATTTCACACTAACCATGACATTTTTTTGTAGGTATCTTGGAATCCCATTATTTTGAGAGGATATAGATAGGCGTCAGTCATGTTGTGTTGTTCGACTATACTTAAATTAATTTAAACGTTTTCCGTCCCCCTGCATATTTTTGTAAATGTAACTACATTCAGAAACCATGATTATCCATCAAGCAAATCAAATTATTGTTTGCAGCACCAGTCGAGATAAAACTATATTAAAAATGATACAATAAAAATAACGTTAATTAATTGGATTGCCTTCATCTTATACATAAAACCTGCACATAAAACCCGGCCATTTTGTTTCCGTGCGCTCGCAAACATTTTTCTGGTAGACATAACTATAATGTAACCGACCAATCAGAGCATCCGATCGGTCGACAAGTTCACACCTCGGTCAGCCATGTTTTATTACGAATTACTGTCATCGGTTGGGCGAATTTATTGTTTCCTTTATTTATAAAAATAAGCTCTTTAACGCACAATTAACATAAGATTGACATTAATGTAGTGGTTTAGTGAAAGTCCGAATGCGACTCGCTAGGGTTGTCACTGCAGCCGTTCCGGGTCGTGAATTAATTTGAAATATTTAAATGATATAATTTACATAGAAATGATATTGGAAGGTGCAAACAGAACTAGTATAATGAATATCATGTAAATGTTTACTCTGTAAATGTTTGAGGATTAATGATAATTTTTTTACTATAATTTGTCATTTATAAACAGAGATGTAAGATTTGTTAAATCATTAGTGTCAACTAACATTGAAATAGGTAGCTGTGTTTTAACAAATATTAACTTCGTTATTGAAATAAGAATTAAGAATGTTTAGATTTAAAAGTTAATGAATTACTCTAGCGTTAGTTTTAGTTTAAAATACATATTTAATTCAAATGTTGTGTCTAATAGTGCTAAACGCAGTACCTACATTGTAGTACGCAGTGTGTACGCAGTGTGTACGGTACCTACGCTATAAATAGATAATTGTTTCTACACTACACTGTATTTACAAAGCGAAATCAACATCAAACTCTAGGTTATAAGTTTATTTTGAGTTATCTTATACTTTTTGTGGTAGTATCGCTTGTAGTGATAAGACCGCCTTTTGTACAACTCCTATTTTTTCAAACCTTCAAACACGGATGTAAATGTATATTTTTAAATTTTTAAATCAATAGATCCTTATCATGTTTACATGTTTAGATTTTGGGAGCAAACTTTCTGTTGCTACAAACAATCCTCTTTACAATTAATTGGAAAAGCAAAAAGAATCTATTGAAACAAAAAGCTGACAGCCCTATAAGCAACAGACGATGTGAATCTTGTCAGGGCAGCTATTTACGTACGGGACAGCGTTGACATTCAATGTGTTTTGTGAGATACATTGGAAGTGTTTAACAGTACGACTTGTTAGTAAAGACCACATCATCGTTTGAAACGGAAGAGGGACCTCCTAGTTTACCATATTAGAACCAGCATGAACATCGTACAAATTACGGCGCTATTACGTTTATCACAAAACTTATCAGTTCACACTATAAGTTCAATTAGACACTGTAAAGGGTATCTTCTGCAGCCTGTAAAGTTTAAGGGTCGGTAGCCCAACGGCTCAGGTTGAATGTGAGGAATCGTGGATCAATCGCAATAACCGCGATAGACTTATGACGTACACCCATTTATCCATTCATCGTCATCATCGTTATCATCAGCCTACACTAGTCCACTGCTGGACATAGGCCTCCCAAGTGCACTCTAATTCATCCGTTAAAAATCCATAATTGCTTTCTGTATGGGTTAACAAGACTGTCATTAATGTGTTAATAGATCATTACGAATTATATTGTAGAGTATGACTATACCTACATACATTTTACGCAAATTTTATTGCGTGCCACTAGTTTCTCACTTCATACATGTTCAGTCTCACTTTGGCTAGTTTTCCATTGGTGGTTAGCAACAACATGGCTAGCCAAAATATAATCTCTTAAAACCTCCTCCTTGTGCTTTTGTCTACTAGGTACCTACACCAACTGTCTCAAACCTAGAGATTCCGGGTCCTATTCTCAGTGGTAGAAAATATTATTGTAATTACACCCTTTGTTCGGTTAGGGCTAGCTTTAGCGTTAATCCAAATAACTCGTCGTTGTAAATAGAAAAAATAAAAAGTCAAATTATATTATAAATGGCCTTAAATTTTAGGAACATTCTATCAGGCGGCCGCGGCCGTTTGGTAAGCCAATTCATTAGTAACTATAATAAAAATACATTTGAAACTTGAAACATGGTCTGAACATTCACACCCAACATTAGCCACTGTTTAAAAATTTACAATTCCAAGAGTCTCACAAATCTGGTCGCTAATAGGTATCGATCGGATAATCGATGCAGAAAAATCGATATACCACACCGTCTCGATTGAGCCGTAAGGAATGCGGTGTCCGTTTACAATGGCGTGTTTACAAGTTACAAAGAAGTTCTGTTCATAAATTTTGTAAATAGCGACCTAATGTAGCCGCTACAAGCTTTTGCTGTTTTAAGTAGCTGGATGTTGTAAATATTCTAATTTAATGTGTCTCTTATCTTGTACGAATATGCCTATAACTGTTTGAATTTTATTATGTCTTACTAACAATATGTTATATCTAAGAGTTGTCTCAATAGTCTTATAGCTTTAGTAGCTGTTGTGCTCAACTTATCTTCATTATTCTATTTATCAGATATTCAAGTTGTTTTTTTTGCCTGTAATTGTTTTTTTACACAATGCTTGTTATATTAGAAAATGTTGTGTTTATACTCGTATGTTATAGCGTGAACAATAAGGCAGATGTAATAAAATAAATAAGAGTTACTTAAATATTACTTGGTTCATTATTTATAGGTACACAAAGTACACAAAGCTGTGTACATATGCACCGTAAATAAGTCATAGGGTAAATATCACTGTGAGTAGTCTATAGGTAGACAGATCGTCAAAATGATTCTTTAAAAATATGAATTCATCATTAGCCTACTACAGAGCTCAGACCATAATGTTCATTGTCTATGGGTAATAGTACCAACGACAATTTGGTCATCGAAGGCCCAGAATTGCTGAAGTTGCTTTACTTTTATGTTCGTAGCCCGCCTGATCGCGCTCGCAGTCCAACGAGATCTTTCGTTTTAATACAAAACGTATAATAATTATATTCAAATCTTTAGTTCTTCTTTTTGTAAATCGTATTAAAAAACCTAAATAATCTTTATATCTTTATCTTGCTTTGAAGACTTACTTCTCAACTACTGCTTTGTCGGTGTGTAACAGCTATTTTAAAATATTGAATTGGAATAATAGCTACTTTGCATAACAGAGCAGCTTCGCTGGCCCCACAATAACTTACAATACAAACATTTTCGGCCTCAATTCTTATTAACCGTGAAATGTCACCAGATTAGGAGTACATAAAAACTATGTCTCGGAATGTGAACTTTGCATATGTAATCCGGTAATTTGTTTCGGCCACATGAATAGGACGGATGAGTATCTAAAATGTTAATGCATTATTTAAATCCTTTGATAAGTAAATGTGACCGATACCAGTTTGATGGTTGTGTGAACAGTTAGTGCTGGTAGAAGTTGCACACTGGTAAGTAACCAAACTCCGAAATGAGAGCGTGTAGTAGATAGAATGGTTAAACAACCGACAAATTCCAAGATTAACTTACGCGCAATAAACTACTACCTAATCTCATCATCATCATCATCAGCTCCTTTTTATGTCCCCACTGCTGGGGCACGAGCCTTCCCTATGGATGAATAGGGAGAACGGGCCATAACCACCACGCGGACCCAGTGCGGTGCGGTGGTTTTTAACGACTGCTAATGCAGCCGGGACCAACGGCTTTACGTGCCTTCCGATGCACGGAGGAGCTCGAGATGATAAACCTTTGGTCACCCATCCGATGACCGGCCTTTGCAAAAGTTGTTTAACCTCAATATATATATTTAAATATAGATTTATATTTATTTATACGTGAAGCAAAAACATTGTACTCGTTTTTACGAAAATTGCGTGGACGGAGGAGTACGAAATTTCGCACACTTATAGTTTATACAGAGAAGGAGTGCAGAATGCTATTTTTTTTTAATTATGCATAAAAATACATTAAATTATTTAAACATAGTTTAATACATTTTTCAAAAATGGAAGACGAGCGGCCGAAATCTGTCAATGCCAATCCAAACTCACATTCTTTTTTAATTTTTCATTGCTTAGAATACAATCCGTGCAGCCTTAATAAAATATTGTTTAGTAAACAGCTTTTTATAAACACTACGGTCGAATTTCGACCACTGGGTGACCACTACTATTTATTTAAAGATACATTGAAAGACTGTTTCTTTTTCAAATTAAACGAAAGATATATAGCAAAGCTTTTTAAGAATTTATAGCTATCTAACACTTATAATAAGACGATATTCTGTCAACTCATTTAGGTAGGTACTCATTACAAAAACTTTAATAAATATGAGCGCCAGAAAATATATTTCTGTGATGAAAATTGTTATTACAAACGTAGCCTGTGACGTATAGGTGAGTGAGGAGACGCGACAGACGACATCCAGACACAATAAACATGTTGTAATGACATCATAAAGTACCTCGGCTCGCACGCGGACCACCACCGACAGACACCCATGCCAGCGCACGTCGGGAGCGTGTGGTAGCCTTAAGGTGCCTTCACATTTAGAAATATGGGTATTCTCCTAACAAACATTTTACGCATATTTTGTTGCTAACAAATAACATATTGACAACCGGTCGTCACATCAGAGTGTTAAATTTTATTTATTTAAAAACTTTTGCAACATGAACTTATTGCCTTCTCTACCAGTCAACCATAGGGTGGCGTAGAGATAACATGGTAATTGCAATTAAGTTGAGACAAAAAAAATTGTGATAAAAATAACTTATCATAAAACGCACAATATTATGTACATACATATAAACAATTAAAATATATTTATATATACTTATATAAACAAATATTATGTATATTATCACATACACTAATATTTTGCTTTTCGATTTACTGAGAAAATTATTGGACTATTTGAAGCCGTAAGCCGGGTCCGGATGTAATGAAAAAAGTACGTAGCGTGCATTTGCACACCAATCAACATTAGGAACGTTCGGAAGCACTTCATTAAAGTGCGATTATACAATTGGATGTCTTGTAAAAAAAATTGATACATTGTAGATTAAAGTAATAAATAAATTGTGTTATCATTAGTATCTATAACAATAAGTATCATGTGTAGTTTTTGTCTAAGACACCAACATTGCTAGTTAGTTAATTCGTGACTGCTTATACCGATGTGCACTTTTCCTTACAAAATAATCACAGCCACATTAAATGCAATGTCTTTCTCACCAACGTCTTTTACAGCTGTACCTGCTACAGTATTTTCAGTTTTAACTCCATCTCAATAAGAATCAAAAGAGGCATTGTAATAAAATGAAGAGTAACACAATTCAGTGACAATAAATTTGTTAACAAATTATTCTGGTGAAAATTTAGTTTCTCATCAACGCCTCTGCTGTCCGCTGGGTTTTTTGCAATTCGTCTGGAGGACTTCTCAATGATAAATTGTTATTGTTTATGAGTTTTATGGGACCATAAAGAAATACATTTGTTATTTCTTAATGTAAAAATCATAACAGTAATATTAAGCTGGGAAATTTTTAGAGTTGGTATAGTAGCGATAGCATAGCATTGTTATAATATTACCATTTGACATTGATATATTTACAATTTCGTAAGTTGCGTTACTGTAAAAAAAGCAACGGCAAGCAGCAAGCAGCAAAGGGGTCACTAAAATATTTTCTTGTTCAACGTTCGTCGAGGATGAGACAAAACTATAAGTTTTATATAGTAACAAGTTTCCGTGTCAGTGTAGTAGATCCTATTTCCTCTAATAACGACAAAGATAGATAAGATAGTACGGCTGCCCCATTTCAAAACCTAGGAAGGACCTTGAGCATTCCTTGGACATTCAAAAAAACCTAAAAGCAAATTTTACAGGAGAGCGTTTAAACGTAAAATAGGTCAGCCTTAGTAAGGAGCACAAACCACATGAAAACCTAGCAAGTCTCAGAGATTTACTAGGTTTTGAAATGGTTAAAGTGCTTTGCTAGGTTTAAAAATGGTTATGAGATGGTGAATGGTGCACTTACTAGGTATTGATGCTTCAATATCTCTGTTTGTATCTTAGATTTCAATGCTGGTGTTTTTGTATTGTGTAGGGACTTACTATATTTGGAAGATTAATGCAAACACCTATTTTTACAAAAAATGTTCCTTACTAGGTTTTGAAATGGGGCAGCCGAGTAGATCTATTTAAGAAGGTAGTTGTAAAAAGTTATCTGTTTCCTATGTTTACAACCCGAGAAACTAAATCCAAATTAATCCGTATGTCAAATAACGGATTGCAGTAATCCCGAAATATCCCATCGCTAGCCCGGCCGGCGGGCGGCGCCGGCGGCGCCTCGCTATTTTTCCCGATCTTCTTTGGCAGAATTATGTTCGTCGGTATTATCGTTTACTGACCTCTTGTTCGAAAAATGAAACAACAAATGGAGTAGATTTGTTACTTAATACTGATTTGGTACTATTTAAATTAAGTATTTGATCAATCACATGCAGTCTGTTCAAGTCAATACGCTACATAATTCGTGTGCATTGCATCGTATTGTATTAGCGAAAATGGAGATCTTTCATTTGAAATAATGTTGATTCCGTTAAAGCTTTGTGTACGAATTTATCTACAAATAGAAGTCAATTGAATATTTATTTATGCACAACAACATTAATAGTAAATTTGCGTTAGCGGCGTTAGATTTCGAAGGTAACTGCAAAGATTTTTCATTTCATATGTAAGTAATGCAGTCGCAACAAAGTTTGCGAATGTTCTGGCTATGAAACCAAATCTGGCACTTTCTAACAACAAGACACATAAATCGTCTCTCGAGTGCGACGGACATAAAAGCGAGATCGCTGCCTAATTGAAATAAACTGCTCTCGAAAATATCCGTAACATCTCCGAACATTGAGGAACAAACAGATTTTGCCGAAATCTACCATGTTGTCATGTCACTAGCCAGTTTTTATACGACCGTTTTGAGTTATTGGTGTGACAATTGAAGTTATGGGGGTTTAAGAGGACATAAACGTCCAATGAGAAGTTTGTAGCCTTTTTATGGTTATCCTACGTGTTTGATTGCTTCTTATGCCTGCTTGTCGGTTCTGATTCTAAATGCCGTTATTTGATATTGTTGTGGATTTTCTAATTTAATTTATAATAATAATAATAATAATAATAATAAATCATTTATTTCAGGCAACATATGTATGCAGTATGTTTTGTACGAATTTGTAGTGCGTGATGTATGTTGTTAATAAAAGATTTCGGTTCCATAGCTACGTTTTCTCTTGGTATCACCGCTAAGTCTATCTTCTACTCCAATTCTCCACCACCATAGAGTTTGTTGCTGCCTATGTTTCGGCTATAAGTGTAATTTTTAAGATCTTCAGTGATTGTCTAGTTTTCGGGTGAAGTGAGCTTCTTGTTATGAATAAAATAGATATATAATGGTTTTGTAAAAGCGTTTTCCAAATCGCAAATTTGCAAGAAAAAGATTTGCGATTTGAAATCCATTATTTTCGCATAGCAAAGTGGGCGGTTGACGGCTAGTACCGTCACCCGCCAGCTTCACTGAGCGAAAATAAAGAATCAATGAATGCTTAATATAATAATTATTAAGTTTAATAACATCATATACATAGCCTATCATTTGCACAATCGCATATTCTTACAACATACAAATTTTCATCAAGATCGGTCAAGCCGTTCTTCAGTTAAAAGTGGATATACAGACAGACAGTAAGACAGACAAAAATTAAAAAAATCGTAGAATTGGGGTCAGTAAGTCATAAAATGAATATTTATCCCAAAATTTATCAGAAAAATTGCAAGTACACACAGAGCTTACAGATTTATAATAGTAGTATAAATAAATAAACTTGTGAATAAAATTTAATTTTTTTAAAGCCTTTTATTTGCACAATCTCATGTTCTTACTACATACAAATTTTCTTCAAGAGCCATTACCCGCCCGCTTTGCTGAGCGTATACTTGGGTATATTTTTTTTTATAGCCTGCATTTGCACATTCTCATGTTCTTAGTACATACAAATTTTCATCAAGAGCCGTCACCCGCCCGCTTCGCTGAGCGTACCTAAACTTGTAAAAATTTTTTTATAGCCTGTCATCTGCACAATTTCATGTTCTTATTACATACAAATTTTCATCAAGAGCCATCACCCGCCCGATTTGCTGAGCGTAAACTTGTGAATAAAATTTTGTTTTTTTTTAATGTTTTTTATAGCCTGCATTTGCACAATCTCATGTTCTTACTACACACAAATTATCATCAAGAGCCGTCACCCGCCCGCGTTGCTGAGCGTAAACTTGTAAATATTTTTATTTATAGCCTATCATTTGCACAATCTTATGTTCTTAATACATACTACATACAAATTTTCATCAAGATCGGTCAAGCCGTTCTTGAGTTCTAAGAGGACATACAGACAGACAGACAGACAGACAGACAAAAATTTCAAAAATCGTAGAATTGGTGTCATTGAGTCATAAAATGAATATTTATCCCAAAAGTCAGGAAAATGCATTAACAGACATAGCCTACAGATTTATATAGTAGTATAGATATGCAAGGTCGATACTTGTTGATCTAGTGTAGTACATCGACAGGTATCAATGAATTCAGTTCCAAGATTGCATTATAAGTAATTATTATGCAATTATAATACTGTCCGATACGCCTTCCAACGGAATTCCTATTGTAAGTCTTGTTCCCTTTCTATTATAAACTGTTATTTAGCTAACACAATTATTGCTGTCGGTTAATTTGCGTCTTCGCGTTTAATTCGGTTTTAATCAAAAGGTTAAGGGTATACACATACCTGTTATTATTGATTGTCGAATTTAGTAATTACAGAACGCTATTATGTAATCATTGGTTGGCACTGTACGGAATTCACTATTGTTTACTACGTGCATAATAATTATATCGTTAGCGAGATACAAGAACGCTTATTACGTTAAATCAAGAAATACTGTATTCATTTTTTTTTCTTTCATAATTTAAAGGCCGGCAACGCATCTGTGATTCCTTTGGTTTTGCGGGTATCCATGGGCGGCGGTGATTGCTTCCCATCAGGTGACCGCCTGCTCGTTTGCCTCCTTCTAATATAAAAATAAAAAAAATTACTTAAACGTTAATTATGGTTTACATATATTTTAGCGGTGTTAAATAAATAAAAGTAACATGAAAGAGTACTACTTAAGGTCACTTTTTATCAACTGCAAATATTTTGAAAAAACATCTAAAAATATCAGAGAAATAAGACCCTAACATTTAAAAAAAATCAGGCTAGTTTTTTTTTTACTTTTTCTGAAAGAAAAATTGTAATATTTTTAAGAGCGGCCTCTCCGTTTCGGCTCCTTTGAATTGAAACAACCGAAAGTGCTTTATTTTACTTTTTAATCGAAATGGGTTTTTTCATAAAAATAAAATAAAATAATGTTGTTGAATTTATCCTCAAAATATTTGCAGTTGATCAAATATGACCTTATCTAATGCATAGCTAATATTATTAAATAAGCGTACACTTTGGATGCAGGAGCTGCTTATCATTATATCGCGTCGGCTATTGAATATGAGGTCCCCACAAGGTGCCACAACATCCAACCACTGTTAATCCACGTCATACGTAGAGACGTTGATGTTGATGTTGGTTACAGAGGTAACCACATTGTTCTGCAATAGGTTCATCTATAATTGAGTTAACAATGATTTGGTTAGGTAACTAGAATTTAACTTTGATTTAAGTTTTTTGTGGATATTAATAAATATTGCACAAATTTGATTGCGAACAAATTTAAACAAACTAAAGGCACATCTGCCTGCACCTTTTGACTATCCAGGTCAGGTCACATAAGGAGGGTCAGGTCATGTAATGCGAGTCCTGACCTGGATTGTTAGAAGGTGCATGCGAACTTGAATTTCGCACGAGGACATTGTTTAAATTTATTTCTTAATCGCAAACCGGGCGACTACCGACTACTCTTCTGATTGAGGTATACTCAGAAACAAATATACTCAGATATACTCAGAAAGTCTACTTGTCTAAAGTTTCATACGCTCACTAGCTAACATAGCAATTGAAAAGCATATAAAAACAAAAGGTTTTTGTTGAATTTCTGTCGGATAATTTAAATCCATGTCAATGTGTGAATTTGTGGTATACGAAACCAAATATTTAACATAAATCTGATTTCCGCGTGCGCCCGCGCCACCTCCTGGGTAGTAGTACCAAATGGCTTGACACAGTTTGGTATTGAACGCACACCTGACACAACACTACAATCGTTAGCAACTATATCAACTTGGCATTGTCTAACGCGAGGAAAAAGAAGTGGCACAATAAACCTTTTACAAATATTTTTATTTGCCTCAACAATTCATAATGAGTTATGATCAGAAAGCCTAACTTGCAGAACGTCTTTAAAGCAAAATGTCTAAAACCAATGTCTAAGTTGTAAAAAGTCTAAGAAGCAAAATGTCTAAAAGGCCTGTATTTGTATTTTCCACTGTTTTTTTCGGAATTTGACGAGATTATAATTATACAAAAAGCAAAACTTAGGGACACAGCCAAAGCCTTTCTTTGATTTTTAATGAAAAACGTAACTAAATCGGTCCAGTTTTGGAGGAGGAATCAGGGAACTACGAAACGTTGATTTATCTACTTTTCATTCTTTTCATTTTCAATGTTTGTAGCATTGTTGTGTTCCGGCAGCTAGAGATAAGATAGCCAGTGCCTCACTAGTTGAAGATCCCGGGTGAAGTGCGCTTCCATCATTGACCTTATCATTACTTAACATCAGGTGAGATCGAGGCACTGTGCTTACCCGTAAAATATTAAAAAAAAAAAACAATCAATTCAGTCGACCTTAGTATTTCCTCTAAGCATTATAGACGTCTTGCTTTAATAGCAACTTGTAAATACGTTCTGCAAGCTAGGCTATCTTCATTTTAGTCATTAAGCATTGTAGACGTCTTGCTTTAAAGACGTTCTGCAAGTTAGGCTTTCTGATCATAACTCTTCATAATTTGCCGATTATAATTCCCCCACAAATTTGCTGTATTTTTGTAATGACTTAACTTTTAGTGAATTATATTTGGGTAATTATTTAAATTAGACTAGTTCTCTAGAAAATATAGTAAGGTTCCTACCGATAACGTTCACGACTTACTTATAGTAATCTAATAGTCTTTCTCACAACAATAATCTGAATAAACTTTACCTATATAACACGTACAGCGGCAATATTTTCATCTTCTAAATAATCAAAAGTAGAAGCTTAGCAGTACATAAATCATGTTTATTTAATTGCGCCAGCAATATCTCATAATATTGCCAGATTTACGTCTGTAAGGAATGCCACAAAAGATTTATATGGCCGTAACTAACTGGAGGAGTTATTACCGTTTGTTATGATTACGATACAAAGTCGGTATATAAGTAAACACAAATAATTAAACTATGTACAATGAGAGAGGTTATTGCTCTTTAATTGATAATTATTTAACAAGAAATCTCAACAAAGTGAGAAAAAAGTACTAACTATACTATGTCTACTCGGTTTTCGTTTATTTATTTTTTTGGCATCACATTGAGACACAGTCTTAATTTATTTATTAGATATGCCATTTTTATACTTACTTAATTTTCTTCTATTTACTTTTCTATGGAAAAAGTCCGATGAAATTACATTCTCTTAACCCTATACCTAGCAGATATATACTACCTATACTTGGCAGAGTTTTTTTTTGTGGAATTATATATACTTTTTGTCTTTTTTTTTCACTACTCGAAATTTTTTGTAACTTAAGTATCTCAAATAATCCACTATGCCAAGAATAGGGTTAACTTTGTGAATAGTCATTATTATTTTAGACTGGTAATAAGTCTTTTTTTCTGTCAAGTATAGTAATATCAGTATCGATCGGCCAATCAAATTCTCCCTGGCCGCAAATTTTTAAAACACGTCGATTTCAAACACCAGTGAATTTAAAGTGCATTCTAAACTTATAGGGGCTTATTAATAAACATAGTGTAAGCTTGGAGTAGTTACTCCGTGTTTTGTCTCTTTTACTGTAATATGAAATGAAGTTTACATGACGGGAACAAAACACGGAGTAATTACTCCAAGCTTACACTTTGTTAATTAATACCCCCGTATATTGCCGTTTAATGCCTTACAAATAAACAATGAATAAGGTCCGAATAGTTAATCCGTGTTTTATTCCTGTCATGTAAACGTTATTTAAAATTAGATTAAAAGAGACAAAACACGGAATAACTATTCGGACCTTATTCTTTGTTTGTTTGTAAGGCACATAAATTGAATATTGTTTACTATCATACTGCTACGTATGTTAAGCTTTTAGTCATGTTTTTTACAACTATAGAGCTAAAGTTCCATATAAAGTCAAATATATCATTGTACGCAACGGTCAGATCAGAATCTATATATATATAAAAGTCAATTGCTGTTCGTTTGTCTCGCTAAAACTCGAGAATGGCTGTACCGATTTGACTAATTTAAATTATTATATTATATTTGTGGAAGTGAAAGATCAGGGAAGGTTTAAACGGTGAGAAATATATTTAATTAATAAGTAACGGAAAATACTGAAAACGACAATTTTATATTCCAATACCAAATGTTCTACGATTTGTTTGTTTTGTTGTCATAGAAACTGTCGAAGTGGTACGAAGTCCGCCGGGTCAGCAGTATACAATAAAACATGAGCTTTTGTCCAAGAAAATTTATGGTGATAACTGCTTTGACTGATCCTAGTCCAAACTTTCACTTTGATGCAGAAATTTCGATTGCACAAAAAGGTTATTATGTAGATAAGGGTGCTGTTGGAGGTCTAAATATCTATTAAACACAATCCAACAGATTGACGTTGACTTTAATGATGGCAATAAAGAAGCCAAGCAGTAACGTGTCGCTGTATGACTTTGGTACTTAATACAATTTAAACTGGTACCTACAATTATTGCAATTCGTTTATGAATTCGATAGGAGTTTAGTAGTACTATGATTTATGACTTAATTTTAGTTCAGGTACAAAAGTTCTGATATAATAGAATTCATCAACGTCTTTTTTAACCGACTTTAAAAAAGGAGGAGGTTTCTCAAATCGACCGTATATATGAATAACTATATTTTTTTTTATGTGTGTTCGCGGATAACTTCGTCGTTTATGAACCGATTTTGATGATTCTTTTTTTGTTAGAAAGAAGATATTGCAAGAGTGGTACCATGATAAGAAAACCAGGATCTGATGATGGCATCCTAGAGAAATCGAGGGGAACCTTCGAAAATCGTAGTGGCGACTAGTGTTTGTTAATTTTCTCATTAAGTATTTTAAAGCATTACTATTTAATGAAGGCCTGGAATCGATCTGATGATGGAGCCGAAAGACAGCCGAGAGAATTGCTCAACGATTTGCAGCATATTTACCTGGTGTTTGGGCTTGATTAATTTCTATTGATGAGAACTTCTCCCATATGGGTTATTATAAGTGCCATTACAGGTCTGATAATGGAGACCATAGACAGTCGAGGGAATTCCTCAACGATTTACAGCAGTTACCTGTTGTTGGGCTTATTTCATACGGTTAAATTATGTCAAAATGTTCAGTTCGTACAAAAATAATACCTAATTAACATTGAAGTTTTACATAGGAATACACCTCTACCTACTAGGCTGTCGTTTCCTCATCCGAGAAGCATCCTTGTTAGGTCAACCCATCACTAAAAATCGTAAAAACATAAAAAACCGTCTTCAAAAAGGTAACTAAAAAATAAATATACAAAAAACAGCTTTAAAAAGCAAGAAATAATATTGAAATCATATTATTAATTACCTAGATACGCATCAGTTTAAAAAATGTCTATTGAAGTCGGGTGGGGCTTTTACAATAAAAAGTGGAGATAATGGAACAACTATAAAAGTTTAAATGAAACAAAATGGTCCCCCAGCCGACCACCAACCACCCGACTTCAATAAACAATTTTTAAAACTTATATGCGTATCTAGGTAATTAATAATATGATTTCAATATTATTTCTTGCTTTTTAGAGCTGTTTCTACTTTTTTAGTTTCCTGTTTTTCAACGTGCATTTCTGCAAGAGTTATTCAAGGATATTATAATACTTCTTTTCCTATACTCGTATATAGGAGAACTTCTGTCAATAAGCAAAAATCTAAACTTCAAAGACTACTTGTGTAACTGAATGGAGCCAATTACTGTATACATATATGTTTAAAGACAATAGCCACGTATACTCGTTTAGTTCTTTTTATTTAGTTTAATATTGACAATGCACCGTTACTATTTATAATTAGAAATAATCACAACTATACTGTCACAGCAGAGCGATTGTATGAAAATGTGCGATCCAGTTTGCTATTGAGTTTGAACTAAGGATATTATTGTGGGGCAATTGTAAATCGATTATATCAAATAATACTTCTTTTTGTATTTAAACAAAAAACTGTAACCAACAGAGGTTCGGCATAACATACGAGTGGTTTATTTATTTAATATTAATGCAAAATTATTTGTTATTTTATTATTTTAAATGTATATCCACATAGTATTCTAGAACTCAATAACGCCGTGGGCACCTTACCGACCAACGTGGTAGTGAAAAGAACTAACTTCGATTCAGATTTTGACCATACCGTATCAAATCCCAAATTTTACTGTCAAACAATAATCCATTCACTAGAAAAGTATTTCGTGAGTCTAACGATAACGCATACTAAGCCAGACACACGCTGTCTCGCACACACCAATCTGAGGTTAAATGCCAAACGGTGGCAGGATCCATCCATATTTCAATCAGGGCCGATCCACTGACATTTATTTACATGTACCGCATCTATTTCGGATTGAGTAAATCTGTGTTCTTATTTGGGATCGCTTCTTGTTGATGTTGAGCAACTGATTCCTTTTGCTTCTGCAGTTTCGTTTCGACTTTATTTTAGTGGTTTTTAAGGCCAGGTTCGCATGTTAGATAGTTGATTGGTCTTGGATAAGATGTTGTTATCAAAGCTTCGTGAGATACCTACTTGTTTTCATTCGGTTCAGCGTGGTGCGTTATATGTTTTTTTGTTGATTTTATTCTTTCATAAGCTGTAACTTTGCTCATACATGCGTCATTTAGCTTATAATTTATTTATCATTTTTATATTATCTTACTATTGGCTACATACTATTATTGTAAAACAAGTGTAAATACCTATCAGAAAATTTATTGCGGATATGTTGTAAAAAATTAAAGCCACAATGCCCGGAATGATGCCCACAATGCACGAAACGACCTGCTTGTGCCCGGTACCTTTGGGTACGCAGACGATAGCACCGTTGCGGATAGATACATGTCGAGTGCAGGGGCTAGCAGACAAGATGTCGACTCTTGTCGAGAGGCCATGGTTAGCCGTTTGAACGAAGCCCTCCAAGCAGTATCCGATTGGGGCGATGCCAATTTGGTAACATTCAACGCTGCCAAAACACAGGCTTGTTTGTTCTCAGCTAAGCGGAGCCCATTTCACCTGGCTCCGACTTTCCAGAATGTGACTGTAGCTATGACTGACAGCCTACAGCTCTTAGGTGTTGAGCTCTCGTCCAACCTCAACTTCGGGCAGTACATCGAGTCCAAAGCAAAGACTGCAGCTAAAAAACTGGGGGTTCTCTCTAAGGTCAGGCGGTACTTCACGCCAGAACAGCTGCTCCAACTTTTTCAAGCACAAGTTCGATCATGTATGGAGTACTGCTGCCACCTTTGGGATGGATCAGCCAAATACCATCTGGCTGCTTTGGACTCGATTGAAAAACGAGCTAAGCTATTGGTGTAAGCTACTCATTGGTGACCCTGCCCTGATAGACGCCATGCTGCAAAATCTAGAACATCGGCGTAGGGTGGCTCGTCTGTCGTCTGTCTTCTACAGAATTCATTTCGGGGAGTGCGCGAAGGAGTTGCACGACCTTTTTTTTTTTTTTTTTTTTATACTTAGCTCGGCAAATGACTCCATCCCACCTGATGTTAAGTGGAAATGAAGTCCAGACGCGAAGACAATGGTGCAGCGTGGAAACAAACGTAGCATCAGTTAACTTCACTCTGCCGGCCCACAAGGTGCTTCTTCACGCCTCTCTTGAAGGACCCCATATCATAGGAAGGAGGGAAAACGTGTGCTGGTAGACTATTCCATCTTTTGGAGGTGCGACAAAAAAACGAGTCACTAAATTTCTTTGTGCGTGATGGGATACTTGAGACAGTGAATCGGTGACTCCGAAGAACAGCACGTGTACTCCTATGAAGAAAGGGAGAAGGTGGGATAAGGTCAAAGAGCTCTTCACAGCACTCGCCATAGTATAAGCGGTAAAACACGCTGAGTGACGCAACGTCTCTACGCAATTGCAGAGATTCGAGAGTATTTACCACTTCTGCATTGCCGATAATGCGTTCAGCGCGACGCTGCAATCTGCCCAAGGCATCGAGAAGGTACTTAGCGGAACCGTCCCAGATGTGCGAGCAATACTCCACGCAAGACCGTACCTGTGTCTTGTACAAAAGGCACAACTGGTCCGGCGTAAAGAATCGCCGCACTCTGTTCAGAATTCCGAGTTTTCGTGAGGCTGTTTTGATCACGGCTTCGATGTAGTCCCTTTGGTTCAGATCGCAGCGTATCGTCATACCGAGCATGTTGATACTGCTCTGCAGGCGTAGAGATGTACCCTGAAGAGAAGGAAGGGGAAGGAATGGTGACTTTTTTGCCGTGAACGCGCACACCTGTGTTTTCTTGGCATTGAACTCAACCAGATTATTGGTGCCCCAATTAGATATGAGGTCATATACCCGATTGAGCTCAATGACAAGATTAACTCGATTCACTTCGGTTTCGACCCGCCCAGCCGCTGGGTGACCATTATATCCTCCATGGACCGTACTATCATCTGCATAGCAATGAATATTTCCAAGTGGAAGCATATCATTGATATGCAGAAGGAACAGCGTGGGGGATAGAACGGACCCCTGAGGGACACCAGCGTTCACTGACATGAGCCGCAAAGCGCATCCATCAGATATAACACGAATTTTGCGCTCATGCAGGAAGCCAGCGACCCAGTAGCAGAACTGAGCAGGCAGACCGTATGCCGGGAGCTTGGAGAGAAGAGCTTTGTGCCAGACCCGATCAAAAGCCTTGGCTATGTCAAGGCTAACAGCCACCGACTCACCACGCTTGTCAATAGCCTCACCCCAAAGATGTGCAACGTACGCTAGAAGATCACCCGTTGACCGTTTCGGCCGAAACCCGTATTGGCGATCGTGAATTATGGAGTGTTTTTCTAGGTAGTGGACAAGTTGTTTATTTAAAATGCGCTCCATTACTTTGCACAAAACTGAAGTTACGGCTATGGGGCGGTAATTCAATGGATCTGACCGATCTCCTTTTTTGGGGACCGGTTGCACATTAGCTTCTCTCCAAGATTCCGGCACACAACCTGAAGAGAGCGAGAGACGGTAAAGGCGCGTTAACACGGGGGACAACTCCGCTGCACACATTTTTAGGACTATTGGAGGGATGCCATCAGGACCATTAGCTTTCCGGACATCGATTGACTGCAGCTCCGCACGGACGTCACGCTGCCTGATTTTAAAATCGGGCATTGTGTGGCCACAGTGAGAAATTGTAGGTGGCTGTGCATTGCAGTCATCGACTCGGGAGTTAGCCGCAAAGAGTTTGGCCAGGAGATCGACTTTCTCCTGCGGCTTGTGAGCTAAAGTTCCATCAGGACATCTCAATGGTGGCAGCGAGGGTTGGCAGAAGTTCGATTGCACGGCTTTGGCCAGACGCCAGTAGCTACGGCTGCCCGTAGGATGCGTCAGTAGTTCTTGGCCGACTCGTGCAACGCGCTGGGCATCCGCTCTAATGTAAGCTCTTTTGCAGGACTTGGTGGCATTATTATAGGCTGCTTTCAGCGAGCGGGTTTCGGGATCCCCAAGAGCTTTACCCCTGATCCAAGCGCGGTATGCCGCCTGCTTGTTATCAGCAGCGTTGGCACACTCGCGGTTGAACCAACGGTTGCGCCTGCCTTTGCTGATGAGATAGGAGTGCGGAATATAGTATTCCATCCCTAAAACTATCTCATCAGCAACTGCAATCGCACTAGCTGTCGGGTCCTTCCCACTGAAGCAGCGCTGCCCCCAAGGAACGGATGCGAAATAATCCCGCATACCATCCCAATCTGCCGACGAGTAGTGCCAAATCTGGCGTTTCGATACCGCTGAAGGCGGTAGCGGAGCCAGAGGCACTTTACTGGATACCAAGCAGTGATCCGAAGATCCCAAAGGAGCTCGAACCTCCACTCGGTAGCCAGCTGGGCGACTCGTCAGCAGAAGGTCCAACAAAGAGGGCGCGTGACCGACTACGTCTGGGATCCTGGTGGGCTGGTTCACCAGTTGAGTCAGGTCGTGCGTGAGAGCGAAAGCATGGGCAGTTCTACCAGCATGGTCAGTTTTGGAGGAACTTAACCACAACTCGTGGTGAGCATTGAAGTCCCCCAAAAACACCAATTCCGCCGATGGAAACCGCTCCTGCGCATCATCTGCTACCCGACTAAGATGGTCCAAAAGTCGAGTTGTCTCCATGCCGCCATTATGGGATCGGTAGACGCAGACGTAGACACGGCTATGTGAGTCCAAGTCGTCGTGTACCACAAGGAGGGAAAAGGAAGGGTCCTCCAGACAGCGCAGACGGCGACAGCAAACATCCGTCCGAACGAACAAGCAAACTCCGGCTTTGGCTTTGAAGGATTCTTCAAGCACAAAGCCCGGATAGTGCAGGTAGCTGGTGTCGGCCGGACAGATTATTTGCGTCTCCGTCAAAAACAACATTGCTGGCCGTGCCGTCTCAAGATGGTGGTGGACGGCATTGAGGTTTGCATGGAGTCCGCGGATGTTAGCGAACTCGACCTCAAACAGTATATTTGTGGTGGGGGTGTGCACCGCTGTAGGACCAGTTTTATTGTGAGGCGCTGTCATGGTGGAGAAAAGGAGGGAGGCGTGAATCGAGGAAATGCTACCGCGATGCAAATAGTCAAAGTGCAGCGGCCTGTTTCACCAGGGATCTGCCTACAGAAGAGTATAATTAACCCGCCGAACGGAAGGGCCCCCGAACCCCCCCGGGAATGGCCGCCGGGACCCCACCTTCCGGTCACCAACCGGCACGACGGACCACCCCGAGATTATGCGTGGCAAGGTGAGGCAGCCTCACGAGCTGGTTAGGCTCGCTTAGGCCCCTGTACTGTGCCACGGGCGGCCAGCGGGACAGCCGTTTCTACGGGTCTCCCTGGTCGGCGGGTTAACGAAGTCCTCCTGGCACTGGTTTGACGGAAGCCTCCACAGACCAAGTGCATCGCAGTAACATCCACTCGAGCTCTGGTTATACGCTGGCTGATCCCAAAACGCGACCGACAAGCGGTCACTTGACGGGTTTTACACCATGCGTACGGTGGTCACTAACCAGACGGGCAAGCCCTACCACGCAGTGGAGCATATGGAAGCTCGAAAATCCGTTAGTCGCCTCTTACGACACCCACCGGAGGAGAGGGGTGGAGAATAGTATTCTTTCTCCGTCTCCGCACGGATAAAATAATCTAACCTAATCCCACCATCCACTTTCCGCTATCGGAGCGCGAGGCGCGAGTTCCATCCCTATGTTGTAGATATGCCACCTTGTCGCACGAGCCGATTCGGTTCAACTTTCTTAGTGCGTACAGCTAGGGAATGGAACGCGCTGCCTGCGAATGTGTTCCCTGAAAGGTATAATCTGGACCTCTTCAAGGCTAGAGTGAATAGGCTATTTCTAGGCAGGCATGTTCCATCCTCGACCGCACCGTCACTTAACATCAGGTGAGGTGTAGTCAAATACCTGCCTATAACCAATAAAAATAAAAAAAAAGAATGACTGAAAGTAGGAAGTCTAGTTTTAAATTTTTTCTATATTTCAATAATCAAAACCCAAAAATTCATTCTTTAGCCCTGTTTGATATAAAAGAAGTGTTACACCATTCATTTGTTATTTCGAAAACAAGTTTCCAATTGTTCCTTTTTAATAGAATAATGATGTCCCACAATAACCAATATTTATTTCAAATGAGATCCACATGTGCTGTTCATATAATTCAATTTCACAAGATTCACTTGTTATAGAAAGGTCGGTATTATAAATGTGCCATTACGTTACGGGTGGTCTTACTGTCCGTGTGTATGCTGCTTGTAGATCTACTATTTGAAATCCCTCTAGTACTGAACACGCAATAAACAATATGATAAACTATAGCAGATGCACTTTCTAAATTTATTTAGTGATAAGTGTTGGTCTTATTGGAGTCACAACTGAAAATCTAAGTACATCTTAGAGGGTGAACAAATATTTGCGATAGATCACTGTTGGCTTATAAAAAGTTTTCTAATCGTATTTCTAAAATATGACATGTTTATTTACATTCACGTCAGTATATACCAATGCAGACATATTATGTCTATACATAATTATGTCTACATGCAGATGATTACCAGTACCAGACTACCAGTACTATTACTGGTATGATTTTGTCATTGAACCATCCTTTGTTTAAATTATAGATAGTTTCAAATTCATAACACCACCATTGCACCATGACAACTTATTTGAAAAGTCAAAGTATTTTTTTTAATTCAAATAAACTTTAATAAAAGTGCTTTTGAATCGTCCAAACATTTTTTACCTACTACCCTAAAAACGCTTCAACCAATTCTTAAAACTTAACGGTCACTTGCAACGTAATTGCCCCACATTTTTAACGATGTTTACAATACCGGCGCTTAATTTTATATTCTGCGACTGGACATCTTCAAAACTGTGTATTTAAACGTCAGAATTTCACCGGATCAAAAGGAGTTCTAGCTATAAAATGTTAAGTTTTACAATTTGTTTATTTGCCGGCACTTCCTACTCGCGTTTCGGTTTTGCAACAACATACTGGAATTAACACTGCTTCGGGGAAAGTGCAGTGTGGCAATAAGGAAGGATTTGCAAAATTAGGGCTCCAAAAAACCACTTGGAACTTTAAATAACAATCCTGCAATAATCATTTTTGTCAGGTTAAATCTTACTACTTACCATTGTAGAAAGCAATAAATAATAGAGTATTGCGCATTGAATAAAAGAAAAAAATTTTTTTTAAGCCAGAGCATAAATATCTGTAACTGTTTTGGTCTACATTATTGTCTTTTGAACTCAATATTTATCGTGAATTTTTTACTTTCTTTCTGTCTCTTGTCATCACTGGCTGATCTTTTTCTATTTTTTTTATTTTATTTGAGTATACTGCACTTCATTTTGCTCATATATACGAGTATGTAGTCCATATAAGTTTTCTTTCTCCTCGTTTAGTAACAGGTTTTAACTGTGTTTTAACATAATATGTGCGAATGGAATATGTTTCTGTGGTAACAATGACTTATCTGATCTTATACCTATATATACCTATATTTAATACTTCTCTGTAAGGAAGTTAAGTTATTTATAAAACATAACACTCATATTGGAATTTACTTAGTTGGCGTTAAAGCTTTTGCGTCATAAGCACGAGAAGACGCAACAACATTGTATTACCTAGACGATCATTTAATTTCAAAACAGATAAACCATTGGCCAACTGTTCATGTAAAAGCTAAGCCTTATTGATACCACTATATCAGTCACTACGCTAAGTATCTTACAAGCATATGAATGTAAATAATTCTCAAATGTAGACCAGATCATAGCGAATCGACCACCTTAGAGATCTACCCACGTTTGTGCAAAATTACTGCGACACGCAACTACGACACGGTTCGATTGACACCCAATCCTTGTCTGCATTTAAATCTATATCGCTATTATTCGAATTACTTCTTTATAATCATAACAAAAGGAACATATTTTGGTTTAAATGAATTGTAGTTTACAAAGTGATGAGCTTTAAACAGAATTATGTATTCATTCACACAATGCATATCAAGGGGAAATTACAAAATTATACAGATATTATTTTAAAACTTCAAAAACTAAACCGAACGAAAGAAACATGTAGGTATTTATTTCTATACAAAGCATTATTAGTTTCATAGCAACAAAGTTTCTAAAAATATGAAATAATATGAAATAATATGAAAAAGTGTATCAATCAAGCGATCTTTCTACAACTCTTACCATAAGAGATCAAAGTTAGCATTACTCCTAAAATTTTCCATAGGTGCTAATTCTCATTTGATAGCTTCACTTACGTCATGACGAAATAAAGCTTGCGAAGAAGCAAGTAATCCAAACAACGGTCATGAATAACACAAACAACGAGGTTTCGGAACATGACAGAACCGAGTTCAGCTCAATTAAGAGTTTATAGAAGTCAATATGTAACCTTTAAATTTCGTAAGACCAAACGCTAACATTTGATCAATAGATGCAGACGATATTGCACCTTATGCAATTGTAATAGAAAATGATTTGGTTCACAATTAAGTGGAAGGATTAAGTTTTAAAAATGAGCAAGGATCAATAGGTTTCATAATATTTGAGTTTATGTTAAAAGTAGCGTTTTCAATTTAAGATCAATTAATTAACACCTTTTACAATAAGCAATTGGGACTGTAAATGACTTAGGAACATAACAAACGGTGTGTAGACAAGTGTGTTATGATGCCAGATGTTTTTGTGTTAAGCAAATCTTCGAAGTGTAAGCGGTGATAGCACACAGAATAGAACACCAATTTCTTATGAGATAATACTGTTTTAACAACTGATATTCAGTTTTAACATAAAAATCCATTCAAGATATTTACTAAATTTAGTCACTCATCTAGTGACCTGAGATTGCAAAAGTTTGTTAACTTGCAAGGTCATAACCCCAAAATACAAGCTTCTGCGCTATCAAGCTCGAACCTCAATATTGCTGTTAAAATTACTGTAATGGCGACAGACTTAGATATTATAGTGGTATCTAACCAGGTGGATATAGAACAAGCCTTACCTCTAGCAAAACTGAGAACAATACTTACCAGACCTTTAGAGAAGAAAAATAAAGTACTAAATATTTATACAACTTCTTCGAAACAGTTATTGTGATAACGAGTGCATATTGTGGATTTTTTACCTACAAAAAGAAGCGTATTCCAAACAGGATCCACAGATTTACCAAGCTATACAAATGCAGCCCGGATACGCTCGTTCAATAAATACCAACATCAACATGAACTAAACAAACATACGGCCGATATTAATGTATTTGTACAACATTGAACAAATAGTTGCATATCTAGGGCCGTAAGCTGCCATATTTGGATAACAGAATAGATGTGAGCTTGCAAAATATCGACAACTGCTGTCAGCTAATTGCATTTAGATTCAAATGTAGTGATCCGTAAAAGGTAATTTTGTTTTGTAATGACATCGATGAAATTTCGAACCATTAACTTAATACAAGATCATTCAATATAAAAGATCTAAGCTTAATTCGGGATTACATCAATATATTTTACATTTATACAACAATAAAATTATATCGAATTTGAAAAGCATTTAAAAGAAAGACATTTTACGATCTACACGTATTTAATTTCTCAAATAGATTTGGTAGTCAGGTAAGGTGTAAGGTAAATAAGATAAAGCCTTTTCACGTTTCAAGAGCAAATCTCCTATCGGTCAAATACCTTCGCATAGCATAATGTTTGATTATTCTGTATTTACTTCCTGATAATGGAGCTACTACTGAAACGTGCTGAATTTACATTACTCATTTTACAAGCGCAACATGAAATTGTTTGTTTAAAATTATGCACTTTGTTATGTACTATGGGAAAGTAAGCTGTTGCGAATGCGAATAAATAGATGTTTACGTTTTTTAAGAAACTAAAAATAAATTGTATTGCACTGTAAAATAGTAGCGGTTTTTGCAATTCACAAATATTGCAACTTTTACCCAAATCACAACAATTCAGATTCCCTACAAAGTTGCAAAGTTATAAGAGTCTCATTTTACAGACGTCACCTAAATCTGGAGTTAGTTTCCTCAAAATGGGCAAATCGACATACTTCATCGAATATACACATTTCGTTTCGCATTAATAAAAGATTTGCTACATAATATGATAAAACTCGATCTATTTCGTGAACCGCTAAGTGTTAGGCGAATGAGTAAAATGATTAGTTTATTGACGTTGACACCTGTCATGTTAGCCCATTCTGACAAGCACTCGGTTACACGAAATTGAATCTTAGTGAAGCTTAATAAAAGTCTAATTTAAACAGAATTGTTAATGTATAGAGAGATAAGCCGATGAAATATAACAGGCATAACAATAGTCTAACACTCTAATTCTCACACGAGACGGTGTTGGCAACATTAGTCGACACGTGTTTTCATTGGTGACGTCTACTGGTTGTAAATCTTTAGAAATCATTTGTACACGGGTTTCTGTTTGTTAGTTTTAGACACGATTTAGGAGCCAACACTCTAATTGGGAGGAGCTCGACGGCGCAGTGGTTAACGCGCCCGGTCTGCGAGTGCTGAGGTTAAGCGACTTTCTCAAAGGCCGGTCATCGGATGGGTGACCAAACATTTATCATCTGGAGCTTCTCCGTGCTTCGGAAGGCACATAAATCCGTTGGTCCCGGCTGCATTAGCAGTCGTTAACAACCACCGCACCGCACTGGGCCCGCGTGGTGGTTTGTGGCCCGTTCTCCCTGTCCATCCATAGGGAAGGCTCGTGCCCCAGTAGTGGGACGTAGAATGAGCTGGTGATGTGATGTGATAACTCTAATTGGCTGAATACAACTTTTAGTTCCACTTAAGTCCACAGCATACCTTCTTTAAGTTTTGTATCACAAGGTATTAGGAAGGGGTAAACATTTTGGTACAAGGGCATAAAGTCATTGCAAGTCAACATTGTATTCAAGACAAAAATATTTCTTTTTGCTTTTAAAAAATAATAAAATTAATATTTTTTGTAGCGTAGCTTCTTTGAATTGGATTGTTTGTTTATGAAGATTAAATATCTAATTTTAAAACCATGCAATAAAAGAGAATCTTACATAACTTGAATATATATACTCAAGTGTTTTTCTAAATTCATTACATTTCGGAATTTGCATAATGGCTGAATGAAAATCTAAAATGTGTTGTTGAATTGTTATAATAACTATTGGTCTGGTTTGCCTGTAAAATGTAAGTCTATGTTTTAAAAGAGGTTACTTTGATATTTTTTTCTCTGTTATAAAAGTTAACAAATCGTGTTTCTGTAACTAGCAAAAAGTCAATTAAATGAAAAATCATGTCATCAAATATCATTTTCATATGTTTTGTGATTGTTGGGGAAAATCAAGATCCCCGCCACGTAAATTTCCAATGCGTCGCCTTTAAATGTATAAATACTTAGTCAGACCCAAATAGAGATTTGAGTTAAATGGAAGACATCAATTTGTTTGTTATCGAAATTTACAAACTGCGAAAAGTTTTTATTTCAAATGAAACACAGTTCCACCTATTAACGGACTTATGACAACAATACGCACTGTCGCCGCTGCATCAGCTACCACGTCACGATCGCTAACAATTTGCAGAACGCACTTAATCCCCCCATCCCGTTGTAAAGCACTTACTGAATGACGAATGAGAAAAGGAAAGACATCGTTTAAATCGACACTTAATAAGCGATTTGTATGGCCAGTATTGCTTATAGAATGAGCCAATACTTGAGACGTACCGAAGGAGTCTCATCGCGTATGCCAACACCAATGTAACTGTGCCTGCCAATAATTGCGAACGCTACGCATTATCAACCTTAAAAACTGAAGCATAAAATCGATAAGAACTGGCATATTTATGGGTGTCGATGTTTTTAAGTTGGTTTCGTAAGACGGTGGCGCCACACCGTTTTGTAGAGCGCGTGACCACGGGCATTCCTACATGGATGTTACGAGCAGAAAATGGACACTATCGCTGTGACATTACGGATATGAGCGGACGTGACTGTATGCCTGATGATTTCCTTACTATTCTCGATGTTAGAAAGATAGATATGAATTAAAAAATTAATGCGATAAAGAAATTGTGATTGCAGATCAGACATCATTGAAAAGACGTAAGATTATCTATATATAATAATACGTGAAGCAAACATTTTGCGGAGGAATATGAAATCTCGCACACTTATAGTTTATATAGAGAAGGTTATCCGAATGTTATTTTTAAATAATGCATAACAATACATTAAATGAATAAAACAAACATTACACACACTAACATGTATTTGACACACACGCATATGTACATATTTGACACACACGTATAAGCAGAGGAGCGGCCGAAATCTATTAATGCCAATCCAAACTCACATTCTATCTTTTTTAATTTTTCATTGCTTAGGATACAATCCGTGCAGCCAATAAAATTACGGTTGAATTTCGACCGCTGGGCGACCACTAGTTAAAAGAAAATGCAGAAAAAGTTGATGACCTCTAAAACTTGAGCGTTTATTGATTATTAGGTTTAATAGGCCTAGTTTTTTTAACTGACTTTAATACTTCCAAATTGGAACTCAAAACCAGAACACTGCTACAACAGGAATAGGTAACGACTTACAGTGCTAAATGTAGATGTCATTATTGTATAAACAAAACATTGAACTCAGACAAAAATAAGAATTAGGTAGTCAAATAGACAAAAAAAAGCTTTGAAATGAAACAACTTTTACTGATCTACTCGAGTTTATTTTACACATTACTTATTTAATGTTTATCCTGACGTTTCGAACCCTTTGCAGGGTCCGTGGTCACAGGGAGACTGAGGTGTTGGTCGTCTCTTAATTAGTTAGTAGCTTGTATACCCTCATTTACATTTAATCCGGTGCGTTCCGTTTTACGCAGAAAGAGCTTACAGTATCTTTTGGTCTGGCAGTATGGTGTTGGGGCTGGGATTTAATATTTTGTATAATGGGATCCCAGGCTGGTGGTAGATTCCAACCATCTTCTCTATTGAAATTAGGATGTTTTTTAATTTCAATAGCCTCGCGTATCATCTTAGGAATGAATCGTTGTTCTCTAGCGAGTATTTGTGGTTTATCAAATCTGATGTAATGGTTGGGCCCCTCCAGGGAATGTCCGCATACTGCAGACTTATTTTCGCGCCTATGCTTGAAATAAATTAAATAAGTAATGTGTAAAATAAACGCGAGTAGATCCGTAAAAGTTGTTTCATTTCAATGTGTAGTGTTCGCGTAAACTTTAGAAAACAATAAAATAAAGCTTGTTCATTCAAAATATGCCTGGCTGGCTATTTCAACTAAGCCTGTCGTTGTATTAAAGTGTATGTCCGCCTGGCTAGCTACCACCATCTTATCTAAATATGACGCCATATCATCAATGTTAGTAACATGTATGTGTACCAGTAGCTAGAGATCAAGCCAGTTCCTCAGTCGCGTGATGGTCACAACAGATTTACAATTCAGATGCAACGAAAACCTAGCACTAGCCCGTTGTCGAAAAGTAAATAGAAAAAAGTTCATCTAAAACCACAGAACAATTATTTCCCAGGGAATAAGGCCGTTTCGAACGGTATTTAGCGTCGCAAGTTAAGCATGCGCGCCGAGGTGGTCCAATATTTGCGGGGCTATCGGCGCGCCGCGTATATGGAAACCCTTCCAGTATTCAGCACGGCCAATGATCTAAAATGCGGGAGGCTTTCAAGTGTCAGTTCAAACAATAATTTTAGTAAACCATTCCGTTATTCAGATCTGCAAACGATCTGAGTTCGGGTATGAATTCGGAGTCCATTTCATAACAAATTAAATAAAAAGCTTCCACTATTCAAAACCTGAACCGGGAGGAATTACTGTGCAAGGCTCCCGGACTTTAGATCGCGTGCCGGAAAGAGAGAGCAATATTCTACCTTAACTTATGTTATACGTATGATAAAACTGTTAGGTTCCGCACAAACATCAGAGCAAGTTCACGATTGTTGCCGACTTTTGTTAGCAGAAGTATTGATAAAGGTGTAGAAATACAGGAAACCGCATTTTTTTTGGGAAACCTGTAACAATTATCTATTTTAAAAAACCTTTATAATTTTAAATTCTTTTAAATTCTTTTAAAATTATAAAGGTTTTTTAAAATAGATAATTGTTACAGGTTTCCCAAAAAAAATGCGGTTTCCTGTATTTCTTACTTTAATTACCTTACTTTAAATGCTTCTGCATTTAAAGTATTTGATAATGCTCGATAATTTTGTTAAAAATACCTTTTATTCACACCATTATTTTGACTAAATACAGTAGGTACCTACGCTTTGCTTGAGTTACCACAATTTATATATTATTCCGTCCAAAAACCAAATAATTTAAGATTATTATTAATAGTAACCACACATCTAACCAGTATTTTATTCTTTCTAAATATTCGCCTTCGTTTCAATCAAGTGTTTCATAAGCAAATATATTTAATATTGTTTAAAAGTCCGTTAAAAGCTGAGTCACGGAAGGGTTTCATATTTAAAATGTTTGTTAGTGCGTTGTAATCCCTCCCCGAGCTTGGAACTAAAATCAGGGTAGCATTTATACATCATACTACTGAAATCAACCATTGTAAACCCTCCCGCGCGTCAGAACTATGGGAGATCTGAATACTGGAAGGGTTTCCATATACGCATCGCCGCCGCCGCCGCCGGCGCGCTTCTACGAATGCTCCTATATGAGTCAAGTTTAAATGTTCGTTGTAAGTGGCATCTACCATGTAAAGAATCTTATGAACTTTTCTATAATTTCATAGTGAAGGCATACATTTATATGTTGTCATAAATCTTTTGGGTCGGATGTTAATTCCATTGTAACAGAGTTTTTATGTACAACTACGAAGCAAGATGTCTTAAAAAAAGTCAAACTTTTCAATAAAACTAATCCCACCCAACGGCTTAATTCGGCATTGATAGGATTGGAAGGACAAGCAACACCAATTTATATTTCAGAAGCACTTACTAGCAGAGGACGAAGATTACTTTACTTAGCAAGAGACCTAGCGACAACGTGCCAATATAAATACTGCTGGACAAGCAATGGAAAGATTTACGTCAGGAAATTGGATAGCTCGCCTCATATCGAATTAAAAGATGAAGCCCAGATTATTAATCTTAAGAACGAAACATGACTATGGAGTGAGGTGTGTGCACTTATATTAATATCTCAAATGTCATATCTATATCTTACATTAGTTTATTCTTTATATATATTATTTATTATTACAACATATTATATTATTCGCATTATCTTTTCAACATACAAAGCAATTATCTTTATCACAAATCAGAATTTGATCAACTTCACCACCAATAAAACACTGAATAGTACTTGTAGTATTCAGTGTTACAGTTCAGTGTTATTACTTGTAGTAGTAATAGTACTTGTAGTAGATCTTGTGTTGATACACAGATTTGACATTGAATGGTACATAGTCACTAAACTGCAAAATACGATAATATAAATACGTTAAACACTTTAAATGACATAGATCGTATACCTACAGGTAAATCGTACTCATTTCAATGTGACCCCGAAAACTGTAACTCTTTCCTTACCACAGGTAAAACGAGTAAAAAGCTGAACTTAATTACGCAAAATATCAGAAGCATAACTCGCAATTTTCAAGAGTTTGAGGTTCTGTTATCCAGAATTGACATTGATATCGATGTATGCATTCTGACTGAAAGTTGGAATTCTAAGACAGCTGCATATCCCATGTTAAATGATTACACTACCTACTTTACTAAAAATAACATAAATCAAAATGACGGTATAGTTGCATATATTAAAAATGGAATTAGTGCCTTGGTTCAAGAACCGCCATTTGTTGATGCTAGTTGTCTTGTCATAACTCTAAGTAAAAAATTGATAATAATAGCACTATATAGGTCTCCATCAAAAACTGATATCAGCATGTTCATTGATTCACTTGATGCTATTCTATCTTCATATAAATCTTGTCAAAATATTATTATTGTGGGAGACATTAACATAGACATTAAGCTTCACAATGAAGACCGTAATAGTAATGATTACCTAGACTTATTAGCTTGCCATAGTATGTTTGCTACTCATGTCTTCCCAACGCGTAAAAAGAACTGTCTCGATCATTCAATAGTAAAAACTAATAAACCAGTTACAACACTAGTATTAAAAGCTCCCTTAACTGATCACTCGGCTGTCATAACAAGTCTTGATTTTTTCATTGATAATAAAAAACAAACAAAACAGTATTCGATAGATAAAACTAACTACGATGAATTATTAAATGACTTAAAAGTTACTAATTTTAATCACATATTAGAAGACGGTGACCCTATCTGGTCATCTAAACAGTTAGTTTCTATTCTCTCCAGCTATTTAATCAGACATACTTGTAAAATATTAATTCCAAAAAGACTAAGATGCTTAAAACCATGGATTACTCCTGGTCTGGTACGCTGTATAAGAAACAGAGATAGAATGGCAAATCGACAACGGATGCCGTTGCCAATCTAACAGAATATATCGCCTTAAACTTAGACTCTAAAGAAAAATGTATAGCTGTATTCTTGGACTTGGCAAAGGCATTCGATACAGTCTCTATTGATCTCCTGCTGAAAAAGATGGATAGGATGGGCATACGTGGAATTACTCTGGAGCTTTTTAAAACATATCTTTCAGACAGATTCCAGAAAGTTAAAATAGGAAACTACCTGAGTACACAGTTACCCGTCACATTTGGAGTTCCACAGGGAAGTGTTTTAGGTCCTAGCCTCTTCCTTATCTACATAAATGACCTTTGTGAGCTGAAAACTAAAAATGCTAAAATATTTACTTTTGCAGACGATACAGCTCTAGTATTTCACGGGAAAACTTGGGAGGACGCTAGGACTAATGCAGAAAAAGGTCTTCGAACGGTAATGCTTTGGCTTACCACGAACGTTCTAACGTTAAATATATCCAAAACAAAATTTATAACATTTGGCATTAATAATCGGGATATCCCCAACGATTTTATAATACAAGCACACACCTGTCTTAATAACAATATGTCATGCAACTGCCCATACGTTGATAGGACTAGTTCAATAAAGTATCTTGGAATTACTCTAGATCAAACCCTAACATGGAAACCGCAAATTGAGGTGTTGACTGAAAGGGTTCGTAAATTAATGTACGTATTTAAAACGTTACGACATATAGCCGATACCAATTTACTTAAATCAATCTACTACGCTCTAGCCCACTCAATAATGAGTTACGGTATACGTACATGGGGTGGAGCCAAAAAAACTCACCTTCTAAGGTTAGAAAGGGCTCAACGCTCCTTACTCAAAGTAATGATGTTAAAGCCTTTTAGATATCCCACCAAGGATCTTTATTCTTTGTGTGATGTTTTGACCGTAAGGCAACAATTTATAGTTGATACCATTTTGTCTCAGCACCAACTACTGAACTTCAATGCTGACTATTTAGGTCGACGCAGAAGTGACAAAGTTTGCATTATAAAAAAATTTAGAACATCCTTTATAAACAAATTCCAAATTTATTTAGGCCCTCTTATTTACAATTAACTCAATAAAAAACTAAACATATACTCATTTAATAAATACAGATGTAAAGAAAAAGTAGTAAATTGGCTTAATTCACTTAGTTATGATGAAACAGAAAAAATATTAACTACATTCAAATAAATATATTTAAAAAAAATACGTTTACTTTACGAAAAGATAATTTTTCATTAGTCTTATATCTGTATATTATGTATATGTGTATGTATATTTATATATTTATATATGTAAGTATATTTATATAGTTTTTATTTTATTTTATTCTTAATTTTATTTTTAAATTTTTAACATTGTGATAAACTAAATTAAATATATTCACATTTAAAATACCTATATTTGTAAAATATTATTTATGGGATCGCACGTATTCATTTCACTGTAAACCATGAGGAAATCTAATTTTTTCCTTACTTGTATTTATAATACTAGTTTAAAAAATCAAAAATGTCTAATTAACTTTTAATTTCTTTAGTTTCCAGTTTTTGTAGTCTCACCTATCGCACAGCTCGTTCCCACGTCACTATTCACTCTGTCCTCAGTCCGATGTTTGGAACCGCTTAATGACCGATGCGTATGATTTGTATAGTGCACTAATTGTAACGTAAAATATAAATCTACCTACCCATAATTTATTCGTTAATTGAATTTATGTTGTAAGTAATGTATTAATATTTTTCCATTAGTGTTGACGTGACTGCTTCTTTATTTAATTGAGTTTGAATTACCTACATTATAAGAAAAATGTCATAGGAAGTGACTAGCATCTACGACACAGGCTCGGCCTAGTTTTGATGCTAGTGATCTTGTATTTAGTCCTATAAAAAATATTAACATTGTTTTATGTCTTATATGTATTTTCTTAAGTCAATAAAGTATTATTATTATTATTATTATTATTATTAATCGTGTAGATATAATTACTCTCTAAATGCTAATCTAGAAATTTAGACTAATGCTGTTAAATCCATCATAAATTATATTATATTTTTTGGGACGAGAAGTGAGACATGGTTGTCGATATCATTAGATTAACTTAATATTTTTGAAAACGTAGTGTAAAACAAAATTTAAAAAAACCCAAAACATGATTCTTGGCAAGATCAAATCAGTAAACATCAAATGAATGTTTTAAGATTAAACTATATAAAATAAATTTTAGAAAATCCAATTTTAAAAAAAATAACAAAAAACCTACTCTAAAAAATTAAACTGATAAAATTGCACTAAAAATTAAAAAATAATTGCGTAGTATAGTTTATTCAATATACTTCCAATTAACCTTTATTATATTATTAAAAACTATGCGACTGACATATACTTAACTTTACATCTACAGAACACATATTATGACAAACAAGCAAATACCGAATATTTACTTGCAAACCATTTAAACAAATAAAAAATATATTTTTAGATTGATTGACAATCATTTTATTAGGAAAATATAGAGGTACAATTATTGTTATTTTTGGAGCCGGTGCCAGCCAAGGTAACTTTAACATAAACGTTTAACGACATAAAATTGCTATATATAATCATAATAGTACACTCAATCTTTTGCATGAAATTGGGTTGGTTGTTTATTTTAAAATAGTTAATTACAGAACTCACAAACATCTCTAAAACCGAAAGAGGCATAAATCTAATGTTGTAGGAATAATAAAATCTTATCTTTATTATAGTATGTATGTAGTATGGTATAAGGGACTTCTCAGAAAACTTATCCGATATTATTATAATCCCTTCAAGTGCTTTATTAGCTAGGTGTGGACTTGCGGAGCCCGTGGCATCGCCTTATGAGGAGTTGCACCGTAGAAGACTAGGAGCGTCACGATTGTTACTTTAATGATGCCAAAATAATCTTGAAATTCAATTTACTCTCACGTTCACAATTTAATCACTAACTTTAAAGGGCGCCTACAAAAGAGGGATAGGTAATTAAGTAATATCCAAAAACTTGATATTACTAAATTTAAAATCACCATTATAGAAAAGCTTTATAAAAAAGCTTATTATAAAGTGTCTGATTACAGTGAAAACAAAACAGCATAAGTTTAAAATGCTCCAATCACTCCAACAGGTATTTCTAATTTAAAATATTGTTGAGGTTTTTTAAACTTGTATAACTTGGTAACGGCATATAATTTTGTAAATGTCTTAAATTAAATTAAAGCTGTGGAGTTTCTTGCGCCTATTCTTCCCAACAGCCAAAAATAGACGTCCAAAATAGGTAGTAGGTAAAAAATGTTTGGACGATGGAATAGAATAAAGAATAGAATATCGTATAATGCTTAAACTGTGTACAAATTGCGGTTGAGGATGCAGTACATTTGAGTTACAACAGTGTACCCATAACGGGCATGCCATTTTTAAGTTGATTAAAACTAATCAAAGATAAAAACTAATGAAAATAAAAAGTAAAAACAAATTTATTATTAAAAACTAATCAAAGATTAATACTAACATGAAACAGTAAGTTATCATAAACTTATTAGTAGGTTAATTACAATTTTGTATTTTTTAATGCATAGTATTCATTTAAGCTGTAAAATGCGTTATTTATTAACCATCTTTTTCTACTTACATTTAAAAGTTGGTATCCCAAGAGCTTTAATGTCTGAAGGTAGATGATTGAAAACCTTGATACAAGTACTGAAGGCACTCTTATAGCACATGTGATTGTTCATTCTCGGAATACATAAATCATATTTATATTAATTGCGGACATTTGGACGTGAAGTGCTTTTGCTGTTAAAATACTCTGGGTTTTGTTTAATAAAAAATGCTGCCACTAAAATAAAAATATTGGTTAATGTTAGATAGCCTTCTTCCCTAAATATGTTTCTTATTGTTTCGTCTGAATACATGTTGTATATAATACGTAAACACCTTTTTTGTAAGAGAAATGTCGATTCAACGTTAACCGAGTTTCCCCAGAATATCACACCATAAGTCAGCAGCGGGTAGACCTGCCCATAGTAAGCGGCTCTAGCTACGTCCACTGATGTCGTTTGAACAAGTATGGAGAGCGCGTAACAATAACTGGATATTTTTTTATTTATTCTCAATATATGTTCTTTCCAATTTAAGTGAGCATCAATGGTGAGTCCAAGGAAATTTATTTCATTTACTTCACTTACATACAATTTGTAGGATGTGATTTGTAATTTCTAAATTGAATAAATTTTGTTTTGCTTAAATTGACGTTTAGATTAACAGGATTAAGGCAGGTGAAAATGGTTTGCAATGTTTTATTTATCTGATTTTCGAAAAGTATTTTATTTTTATAGGTACCGGGGGCGAAAATTGTTGGATCATCAGCAAACATTACACATAAGCACTTTTCTAAAGTTTATTTGAATAAAAAATATTTGACTTTGACTTTGTCTTTGAATTTACACTTCGCTATTACAAAAGTATTAGGTATCATTCTCATCAGTTGTATCTAATTGGGAATTAATAATTTTAAGAGACTGTTTTTTTTTATGAAATCAAAATATTTTCACCTTTAACACAATGTGGGCACGCGTCCTACAACGTGGACCGACGATTTGTTATGATCACGGGTAGCCACTGGATGCGAGCAGCACAAAATCGCAAGCTTATTACCGAAAAAACCAACCAGTTGTTAATTGTTCAATTGCAACGCGACTCGAAACTTGAAACACGAAACTCGAAACTCGAATCTCGAAACTTCTAGCTTGAGACACTAGTCTTAAAAGTAGCGGATGAAGGATGCATACCGGCGTGTTCTGATCTGCCGTTATGACCTGACGTAGATGGTCCCTTGTGCTTGCGTAAGGATGTCTGACACCTAACTTTATAACCGTGAGGTTGGTGGGGGGTGTCAGTATAAACTTTAAAGTAGTGTGTAGCAGGGTGTTGTAGTTGGTAAATTGGTATTACGGACACAAATCGCTCAATGTATGTAACAATTGGTACCTACAATTGATAACTGGTTGCCTTTTTTGGTAAAAAGCCTGCTGTCGTTGTGGAGATCTTTGAGGGAGGCCAATGTCCAGCAGTGGACGTCTTTTAACTGAGATGTTGATGATGATGTCATAAATATTATCGCAAAAATAATACTGGTTAATTGTTTGTTTATATAGTTCAATCATCGCTTGTCGCTCGATCTGTATTCCTCTAGAGTGTGCAATGATTTTTACGGGACATCCTGTATTGAGGTCTAGTCTAGCCTTCAACAACACGACCACCCTCAAGATTTCCAAGTAACCACTTGAACTCGTCTGGGTTCCCCGACGAAGTCGTTTCACAAGACAACAAAATAAATAGGTACAGAAGGGTGGCTCCAGTCGATAGCGATGATAATTACCTACGCTTGGTCGCAGTAAAAATTGGAGACAAGCAAAAAACATCAACTCATTTTTATTTATTGGCGTATTTAAACAATGAAATACGCAACAGTTTTTATATGAACGACTTCGACTCATATGGACAATGTGTGCGGGGCGCCCCGACTATTTCCCGTCACGCATTGGCGTTCTTCAGAATATACCAGAGATCTCCGTATGAATGCGTCTAACTGTCAGGATACCAGCGTCGTTGTGGTGGTGTTTGTTTTCAGCACTGAAACGGCACAAGCTAAGGCAGGGTCCTAGTTGGTTTTCTCAGACTAATTTCATGTTTCCTGATTGTTGTTTTGTTATTATAGTTATCATGTTTCCACATTTTTATTTGTATAAACTTTTGTAATGTTTGTGTGGTCTTCAAGCAATATTTTCTTATGCTTATTCTTAACTGAGCAGTCGCCTGTATCACTAGTTTGTGTGGAATCGCCCTTCTGTACCTATTTATTTTGTGACATAGTACTATGGAGTATCGATAGGTGATAACTGGCGGACACCGTCTGGGCACGCGTCAGTAAATTGCCAGTTGAGTAGGTACGTGTGATGAATTCTTCCGTAGAACTTTCGCCATGAATCGGTTAAGAAATTAGAATTGCCAGCGGTCATGAATTAAATGTAAAGTTCTTATTGCCACTTTCAATTAAAATAAAAAGTTTTTTTTCAGTCAGTCCGATTGAGGGGTTTAGGCCAATCATGAATACGATCTTTTCAGCTCAGTTTATATCCCCACTGCTGGGGCACGAGCCTTCCCTATGGTAGACAGGGAGAACGGGCCATAAACCACCACGCGGGCCAGTGCGGTGCGACGGTTGTTAACGACTGCTAATGCAGCCGGGACCAACGGCTTTACGTGCCTTCCGAAGCACGGAGGAGCTCGAGGTAATTTTGGGGTGCCCAAAAAAATCTGATGACCGGCCTTTGCGAAAGCTTTGCTTAATCTTAGCATTTGTAGACCGAGCGCGTTAACCACTGCGCGATCGAGCTCCTCGAGTTCTTTCTTCTGGCCGCTCGCGGTTTTACCCGCGTGGTTTCCGTTCCCGTGGAAATATCGGGATAAAAAGTATTTTATGTGTTAATCCAGGTTATAAACTATCTGTATGCCGAATTTCATCCACATCCATTTAGTAGTTTTTACGTGAAAGAGTAACAAACATCCATCCATACTTACAATCTTTCGCGTTTATAATATTAGTAGGACTTAGTAGTTTCCTGTGCCAAGTTTTAATAAGCAATGCTTTAATAGTAGTTTATGCAACTGTCATATAATGAAGGGTATTAAAACACGAGTGTGAGTTTATGAAACGAGCGCAGCGAGTTTTATAATAGTAACGAGTGTTTTAATACCCCTGTTATATGCAGTTGCATACATTACTTTATCTTCACTAATGCAATTAGTCAAACAACAAGAGTAAAAGCTGACAATAGTTTATTAACAACAACAATAATTGTTCAAATTTTGGATGGTACAATTTTGAAAGTTAATGTTAATTATTGATCCAGCAGCTGTAGCGGTCGCGGGGCAAGCAGTAGAGCTCGTAGACGGAGTTGGAATATTTATAATTACTTCATTCGTCTTGTTTTCTATACTGTTCAAGATCGTATTTGAGACTTGAATTTTATTCATTAAAGACTCATCAATGTAGCTTTCAGCCACAGTAAAAGACTTCCACCCCCCGTGTCGTTTCAGTGCGGTCAAATCACCACCGCTATCTATGAGAAGGGTCGCCGAAGTGCGCCGGAAGCAATGCCCCGTGTACAACGCTGGGTTAGGCAGATTCAAAAAACTTGCGATAGTTTTTCCCAGAGCACCAAATTTATTAATACCAGTTCTTTGATCGACGCACTTCCCTGATCTATAGCTCAAGAAAAAGGCAGGGTTTCAACAGGGGGTGGGTCGAAGTTCCATGTATTTTTTACATACGGCATAGCAGTTGCCCGTCACAACGAAAGAACGATCTATTTTCGTTTTTGTTTTCGAAACTTTCACCATGATTGTACTGTCGTCTATGTTAGAGACTTCATCGAACTGGATGTTGTATAGCTCTTGCCTTCGGCATGCCCCCATTATGCCGAAGATTAGTGCAACCTGTAACAATAAACGATATAATAAGCTTGAGGTACATAGCCAAGGCAAAAACTATGATTTATGAAGTAGTAAAGTGTAGGTACCTACTACCTAATTTATACACAAAGCGCTTAAACGGAGTGTCTAGATAACTTGCGTGTGTAGTACGTAAGTACTAGGTAGATTAAATAACAGAACTAAAATACACTTACCTTTTCAAAAAAAAATACAAAATATCTGGTGAATCTTTCAGGAACATCTTTATTTGACCTGATGTAAACGTCAAGGACTTTTTTTCCTTGTGTCCTTCTGAACTGCGTTTCAGGAACGCTATGACTTTTGAATACTTCGTGATATCAATATTGTTGTAGATACTCAGTGTGGACTTGAGCATAGAATATTTAGCCCACATAGAAGATGGCTTGAATTTGTCGGAGAGGTCTTTGAGATACACAAGAATGACATTTTCAGAAAATGATGTAGTTTTCTTTTCGATCTTCCATGCCAAAAAGTTATTATATTCTTTTTCATATAATTTTCTAGATTTTTCTGGCAAAAGATTGTGAGTTACTTTTGTTGCCAATTCTAGAATATCCGGAGGCGTACAAATATCATCGTCGCTGTCCATTTTTAACTTTTAATTTGTATTTTAAAAACAAAACACATTGCGAAACATTAAATTCACGCGTACGTGTATTGTCACAGTGAACTTGCCGCCATTAAAATCTAACCAATGAGAGCGCACCTGCGCGCGCAGGGCCAATCAGGAGCGAGCGCGCGCTGTTCTTTTTTTATTTAATTGGCACAAGATCTTACCAAAGAGTTTTGTGTATGTAAGTTAAGTAGTTTCGACGAAGTTTTCACGTATAACCCAACTGTTTTCAAAAGCCAGCCTAATAACAAAATTTTATACAACTTGTATGAGGATTTTGACATAAGGCTCGCCAGGTTAATTGGTCGCGTTTTATTGATGTTATAATGAGATTTTACGATATTGATGTGGATATTATACCATCATGTGAAATTGCTTAAATTGAGTGTTTTGTTGTCTGCGCTATAACAGTAGTAATTATAAGTCAAGTATTGGAAACATAAGTAGAATGTTACAACATTAGTGTAGATAAAATACTTTAAGACATTTACAGTCACAAATATTTACACTTTTTAGTGCAGTTTGTAGGTAAGTCAGTATTTTATTAGAATAATTAACACGGCAGTTCAGCGTCTTAAATACACCATTAAAATTAATGACTCAATCACAGTTTTATAGTCGCTGAGAGTGGACGTTTCATAAATTCTCTTGCTTATTAATGCGACAAATACACTCGAGATATAAAATTATGTCAAAGTTTTTACGATTAAGAATTGGTAGGAATTGAGTAAATTGTAATCAAGGCCTGCTCAACTTCCGAAGAAAAGGTTTTCATATAATATCTTACGGGTTAGCAAGTGCTTCATCTCAGCTGATGTTAAGATAAGATAAGGCCGAAGGTGGAAGCACATTTTACCAGGAAGCCCCAACTACTCAGGCACTGGCTATCTTATCTCGTACACTCGTCCTTCCATATTCAGTCCATTCTCCTATGGAATGCGCTACCTCTTGAAGTCAGGATGGCTACGAGTCGTGACGCTTAACTCAGTAACGTCCTATTTATAAATTATGTATTATACGTTTATTATTTTACTATATTTGTAAAAGTAGTTTATGTAATAATATACATTATATTTGTTTAAATATAAGTATTTATATAAATTGTATATATGTAGGAATACTGTGCGTTTTATAATATATTATTTTTATTTCTAAATTGTTGTCTTCACCCAATTGCACCTACCTTGTTATTTCTGCACCACCCTATGGTTGGCTGGTAGAGAATGCCTCAGGCATTAAGTCCGCCATGGAATATATGTTGCAAAAGTTTTAAATTAAAATAAAATGAATATCTCAAGCTGCCGGAACATAACAATGCTACAAGCATTGATGCTATGGCGACATATATACTATTAACAAAAAGGTAAAGTTTGTGTGACTTTGTTTGTTTGTTTGTTTGTTTGCGGAGGGTAATCTCTATAACTACTGGTCCAATTCCAAAAAATATTTCACTGATAGAACGCTACATTCCTTGCGGGTAAAAAAGTAGTAAGTAAAGTAAGCAGCCTATAACTGTCCCACTGCTGGGCAAAGGCCTCCATCATTGAAATCAAGTCATCGCTACAATTGATGGGTAATAGCTTAATCACCGCGCTTGCCAAATGCGGGTTGGTGATCACAAACCGACCTGGGAATGGAACCCGGGACCTTCGGGCATCGGGCCGAGCGCTCTGCTACTCAGCCACCGAGGCGTCCTTGCGGGTAACATCACACTAATATTATAAATGCGAAAGTTTGTGTGTATGTATGCAGCGTGAAGAAGCAACAAATACACACGTATTTGTTGCTTCTGCGCGCTGCAACGGATGGATGGATTTGGATGAAATTCGGCATACAGATAGTTTAAAACCTGGATTAAAACATAGAATACTTTTTATCCCGATATTCCCACGGGAACGGGAACCACGCCGGTGAAACCTCGAGCGGCCGCTAGTTGGCTATATTATTAAAAATGAAGAGTTTCTTTTTAAAATCACAAATCCACGTGGACGATATCGCGGGTATAGTGCACTAGCACTAATTTAATTTTTTAAAATACTAATTTAGATTAGATGTTGGAAGCTAACCAGGCGAGCAAACAAGCCCTACCACCAACCAAACCAAGGTGAGGTGTTAGTATTATTAAAATTTCTTTCTACTTTATATGAGTACTTGGCCTGTATCTTGCTAAGCGGAAAGAGACGAAAGGCCGCTAGATGGTAGCGCTCTTTACCTGTAATCCTCATTAGAACTAGCTATTTTATTACTAACGGACGGAAAACGAAAAAAGGTAACTAACATTATTGTTAAGTCAACGGACTGAGATAACATTGAATTAAAATTGATTTGAATTAGTATGCCATTAAGCACTTTTATAAACGAATAGTGTAAGCCGAGTAAACGAATGCGCATTGTAATATATTTTACCGACTTTAAACGTCAACATTCAAGAAATGATACCACTATTTGATGTCAAATAAAAATCAATTTTGTATTTTTTACGATCCCTCACTATACTTAGATCTGATGATTTTACGGTGTAATAAAGTAGATAAACATTGTGGTGAAAGATGTTTCGATACCGAATTGAAACATTTCGTAATGTATGTAGAGATTTGAATGCAATAATATTGATAAGCAAAGTTTAAAATACTACATTATTATTTTTATTCGTTTTCGATAGGTAATTTAGATATTTACCCGCCAATTGTGTGGGCATATTTTTTTTATTTATAGCCATTGCAACAGCCTAATACTTAAATGATCAATGTGTCTGATTAGCTCACTTTTTTTTCAGGTGTTTCATAAGCTGCGATGAAGGAAAGAATATTGGGTATGTGTAGTTTAAAAACTGTTTTATGTGGTTTTCACGATATAATTATGGTATAATTAGCTTTAGTTGGTGGCTTTACTCACGTGGGCAAATTATGTTTGTTCTGTTTCTTCACACGTGATGGATTCAGTAAACGCGTGATGTTTTGCGAGCGATGTCCATACAAAATTTCCACCCCTATTTCACCTCTCTAGGGGAGGTTTTTTGAAAAATGCTAAATCACATCATTCTTTTTTTTTTGTTGAAATATCAAAAGATCACTTAAAATATTAATTTTGATAGTGATATTACTTTACAAAAAATAACGATTTCTCCAAAAAAACCTTATTGCCTTTTTTACTCATTTAAAGAAAAATAAACGAAATTCCTGAGACATGTCGTTCTTTAATTGTTTTCAAGAACACAAATACCAATTTTCATGTATTTTACTTCAAAACTGACGGACTTTTATACAAACTTTCACCCCCTATTTGACCCCCATAGGGTGTGATTTCCGTAAAATCCTTTCTTAGCGGTTGGTTACGTCACTCAAATAACCTACAGTGCAGATTTTATCTAATTACCTTCAGCGGTTTAGGCTCGGCGATGATGAGTCAATCAGTCAAGACAAGTCATAGATAATATAACATTAAAACTACCTAAAATGAAAAATATAATAAAATAAGTTTTGTGCCAGTCAACGTGTTGATTAATGTGTGAGAATATTTAAGTCATACAATATTTCCACATAAACATGTAAAAATATTGTATGCATATTTTTTTAATTAACCAGTATAAACTAAGAATTTGTGAATGTAAATTTTATTTGAATGGAAATACTAAAAACAATTAAAAAAACTTCAAACCTGAAGATGCAACCGATAAGACACGATAATTCCGGGTTAAGTCCATCAAATGGATGGCAGTCTCCCGAGCGACGCGTTTCTACTGATTTATTCCATATTAACATACCGTTATTAACCGCGCCAGGGTGACCCTAAATTGTGGTACAATTAGAGAACTGAAGATTTGATAAAGTAATAAAATTAAAGTTTAATGTGCCACGATAACCAAGCAAAGATAACGAATAAGTTAATAATTATTTTTTTTAAAGTGTTGAAAAAATTTCTCGAGCGGTATTTGATCCTGCACCCCATGACATACCGGGTCAGGTGCACTACCAACTATGCTATCGTGGCTCTGTCCAATCTGCCGGACTTAATCAACACTCTCTACTCTTATTTTGTAACCCAAAGAAGCCTTATTCAATGTGGACTCTACACGTCATAAAATCCGATTTTAATCTTTAATTCTTAATATTTAATTTCTATAAGAGAGAGAGGCCTTTGTCCAGCAGTGGACTAGTATAGGCTGATGATGATGATGATGATGATAATGAATTTACAAACAGTATAATGATTGTCTACTACATGACTTCGATTCAACTATTTTATATTTAAGCTTTCAATACTTTTAAATTGAAGTACCTATTTAGAGACATACTATTTCCTCAAAAAGTACTGCTAAGGTTTAAAAATTAATTCGAGCGACCGCTCCTCCAACGGGCCATCATATTAAGATTAAAGAGCAACCAAAAGCTTAACAAACAAATGTCATTCCTAAAATAATACATGGTCACACTAAAACTTAAAAGAAAAGCATTTCCTCCTTACATCCAACTTTACGACAACTCAATGACTTGTCTGAAAACGAATGTCTGAAATGTTATCTCTAAAGATGTACAATGTTCTACAAAAATACATTGAGAAAAAGGCAAAATAGATTTTAAAACTTCAATGATAAGCCTCTGATTCCCTTGTTGATTGGCTTGACAATAACACATGTAGCTTTGTCTGAAGTGTCAAGAATTGTGTCAAATGTCATTTGGATAGTATGTCTCTGTCTAATTTTGTCTTTGATTGCCGCTGATGGGTGTTTGAATGGTGTTGCTTTAGAGCTTCGGGTGTTAAGGACGGGAAACATTAAGATTCTCGTGTTTTCAGTTTCGGTTACTTTACTACCTACTACTATTATTTCGACTTAGTTTTCCTTTGTTGTTTGATTCAAAGTTTTTAATACTTTAGGTGCCTTACAAATAAACGAAGAATAAGGTCCGAATAGTTACTCCGTGTTTTGTTCCCGTCATGTAAACGTCATTTCAAATTAGAGTAAAAGAGACAAAACATGGAATAACTATTAGAAGCTTCTTCTTTGTTTATTTGTAAGACCCTTACCACCTTACCAAAAAGCTGCGCTAGAACCGCAGAGTATCTGTGAGATATGCTGGCCCACATACAACAAGTGTTCTACGCTAAGCCCGTCGTGACCCGGAGACTTACCACGCTTCATTTTTCTTAGAATTGTCTCTATTTGTTCTCTATTTGTTCTGATGTAGTTGTGACGTGCCTCGTCTCTGCGTCCCGGCTTCTTCCCAGTTCACATTCGCTCATTACATTATTGTCTTTTCCTACATTAAAATGATTTTTGAATAAATTTGCTATGTTTTTTTTGTCCCTTATCCCTTCTACACTGACAGGTATACTGTTTTTATTACTTAGCTTCTTTGTTTCTTTCCAAAAGTCTGTAAAATTCCCAGCACTGCGATGTCGGGCCAGCATATCCATTTTAATTTGATCTTGTTTATTTTGTACGTACTTGAGGGTAGCTTTAAATTAACAAAGAATAAGGTCTGAATAGTTATTCCGTGTTTTGCTCCCGTCATGTAAACGTCATTTCAAATTAGAGTAAAAGAGACAAAACACGGAATAGCTATTCGGACCTTATTCTTTGTTTATTTCTAAGGGGGTAAGCGTTTGTTTTCTATCAGTCAACCTGCTTAAGAAAAGCTTCCATTGAGCTTTATCAACAGTTGCTAAAGCTAAGATCATGGCATTTAAGAAACTTTCGTTTTTTCGTTACTTAATTGAAGAAAAAAACCCGGTAATATTCCTGTAATCAGCACAAACCATTACTAATTTGAAATTGTTTGATTGTTCTAATTATTAGATGTATTTTTTTTTCGTATATCTGAGTCCATAAATAGAACTAACAAAAGTTTTTACTTGGCACAGGCAAACAAACTATTATTATGACAGTCAAAATGTAAAGAAAAGAAGACCACTTAAAATTATATAATAATAATTAGTGGAGACGCTTTTTAAATATGACTAGACCACCTTAAATTGACAGTTAGCAACATAACCCGCGGATTATCCTCATCAATTTTAATTAAATTCTCACGTGGGTGGTTCCCATCAGTTTATTTGTTATAATTTCTATAAAAAATATATGATAAAACTAAAGTAAATGACTTTTGGTGTAATAAATAAGAAATATTAACATAATTATTGTAAGTATACCGTTGACAAGGATCCTGTTTTGGGATTAATAAATGTTATTTGCATTAATTTCGCTTTAATTCGTTCATTCAGTGTGGGCATGGTTGGCGCCAGTTTTCAACTTGAGGTGTGGTGCCACTTGTAGCGTTTTATAAAGATTTTGTCCATGATGCAAGTTAAACCGATAACCTCCGTAGCTGAGTGGCTTGCACGCCGGACTTTGGGCGGCGCTAACTCTGAGATCCCAGCTTCGATTCTCGGTCGGGTCAATGTCGAAAATGAACTTTTAGATATTGTGTTGGGTCTGGGTGATTGTGGTACCGTCGTTGTTTCTAATTGCCATAAAACGAGTGCTTTAGCTACTTATTCTACTATCAATGCATTCAGGCTCTTTGAAATAAAATCCTTGCGATTCAATTTCACAGTCAAAGATTCCTAGTATTTCAGATAGTTTGAGAATCATTATTATCATTACAATTTTTTTAATTTTCGTTACGTCAGATGATTTGTTTTCGAATCATGAATTTAGACTTTTTATCAGAAATTCCTTACGATCAGCAAACGTATTCCCTCCTACATACAACATGGAAACGACGTTAGAAATAGTAACTTGCGTGTAAGTAGCTAGTGGGGCACAAACCTACTACTATGTTCGCTTCCACTTAACATCAAGTAGAGTGGAGTAATTGGCCTCCTTATTCATAAAAAGATACAAGAGTGGCAGATACCACTTTGTATAACAATATTAAACAATGCTAAATTAATTGTTAATTTTTTTTCCACCCTTGCACTGGGGCCACGCCGTAAATAATTAAAAATTATTAATCAACCGCGTTGATGGCTCAGTAACAATTATCATTAACATGTAGATTGGCAGAGGTTATAAAGGCGATCGACAGTTTCCAGGTCAAATCAATGACAAACTCGTCATGCCATAATTTAAGTTTTATGTGTCTATTTTTATTACGCTTCTATTATTTTAATAGTCAGTTATCTTAGTTGATTTTATTATATAATTTAATTCGAATGAATGTGATAAATGATTTTTATTAATTGAGTTTACAATTATTATAAAGGTGTTAAAATTAAACTAAATTTTTCATTTCTATTTTTGTTTCTCATACGAAAATGTGAGTGGCATTATGTATAAAATAATATATTTCAGGAAAAATATATTTATATCCGCGATTTACTTTATCCAATGACCCGGATTCAATCACCGCATACGGCACGTTATTAAAGCTTGAAATGTTATTGTAGTATAAGTGAACTTAACGCAGATAAAACATACTGGTCTATTTAACGTAATAAAATATTGTACGACCAAAATGAACAAAACTATTATTACTGTTATTTTACAAGACCGGGGGTCGGATCAAAGGATCGGGTGTTGGACTTCATATCTACATGGGGATCCAATAATCTTGTTGAGTTCAATGCCAATAAAACACAGGTGTGTGCGTTCACGGCACAAAAGTCACCATTCCTTCCCCTTCCTACCCTTTAGGGTACATCTCTAAGCCTGCAGAGCAGTATCAACATGCTCGGTATGACGATTCGCTGCGATCTGAACCAAAAGGACTACATCGAAGCCGTGATCAAAACAGCCTCACGAAAACTCGGTATTCTGAACAGGGTGCGGCGATTCTTTACGCCTGACCAGTTGTGCCTTTTGTACAAGACACAGATACGGTCTTGCATGGTTTTTGGTAGAGTATTGCTCGCATATGTGGGACGGTTCCGCAAAGTACCTTCTTGATGCCTTGGACAGATTGCAGCGTCACGCTGTACGCATTATCGGCAACGCAAAGGTCGCCAATACTCTTGAATCTCTGCAATTGCCTAGAGATATTGCGTCACTCAACGTGTTTTACCGCTTATACCATGGCGAGTGCTCTGAAGAGCTCTTTGACGTCATCCCACCTTCTCCCTTTCTCCACAGGAGTACACGTGCTGCTCTCTGGAGTCACCGCTTCACTGTCTCAAATATTCCATCGCGCACTATGAAATTTGGTGACTCGTTTCTTTGTCGCACCTCCAAAACATGGAATAGTTTGCCAGCACACGTTTTCCATCCTTCTTGATGGGGTCCTTCAAACGAGGCGTGAAGAGGCACCTTGTAGGCCGGCAGAGTGAGGGTAACTGATGCTGCGTTGTTATCTCGCTGCACCAGTTGTCGTCGCATCTAGATTCCATATTCACATCAGGTGAAATGAAGTCGTTTGTCGTGCTATGTGTAAGAAAAGACCCTAATGTGCACAGTTTAAACAATAAATATAATTTGATGATGGATGGTGTTCCAGCGATTGTTCTGCTCAGATGCGCGGCTGAGTTGTCTCCTGTGTTGACACGATTGTTTAGGGAGTCGTACGATACCGGTATTGTGCCTGTGTCTTGGAAGGAAGCGAACATACAACCCATCCCCAAAAAAGGGGAGCGCTCGGATCCAGCCAACTATCGACCCATCGCAGTAACTTCTGTGCTGTGCAAGGTGTTTGAGCGGACAATTAATTCTCAGCTCATTCACTACCTAGAGGATCACTCGCTGCTTCATGATCGCCAGTATGGGTTCAGACCCAAGCGATCAACGGGTGATCTTCTAGCGTACGTTACTCACGCATGGGGTGAAGCGATGGACAAGCACGGCGAATCCCTGGCAGTTAGCCTTGATATCGCCAAAGCTTTCGATAGAGTGTGGCATCGTTCCCTTCTTTCCAAGTTGCCGGCCTTCGGTGTGCCGCCCCGTTTGTGCGCCTGGGTTGCAGACTTTCTAGAAGAGCGGAGGATTCGTGTCTTTTGTGAGGGTAGTTCCTCCGCGTTCTTCAAAGTCAATGCCGGAGTGCCGCAGGGTTCTGTGCTTTCACCTACTCTATTTCTTCTGCATATCAATGACATGTTGTCCTTGGGCAATATTCATTGTTATGCGGATGACAGTACGGTGCATGAGCGGTACTTGGGACATCCTGCGGCAAAGAAAGCCGATATCGTGGTGAAAAGGCAAGAACTGGTAGCCAAACTGAACCTGACTCTCGATCGTGTGTCTAAGTGGGGATCTGAAAACCTGGTCGAATTCAATGCCAGCAAAACCCAGGTTTGTGTATTTTCGTCAAAAGTAACTCCCTTCCTTACTGCTCCCTCTTTTCAGAACTCTCCGTTACCCATTTCGATGGACCTCAGCATTCTTGGCATGGACATCGGCCAGGAACTGAATCCAAAATGTTACATCGAGAGTGTTATTTTAACTGCCTCCCGTAAGTTGGGTATTCTCAATAAGGTGAGGCGGTTTTTCACTCCCGAGCAGCGCTGTTTGCTATACAAGACTCAGGTGCGATCGAGTATGGAGTATTGTTCCCATCTATGGGACGGCTCCGCTAAATACCTCCTCGATGCACTTGATAGACTGCAAAGGCGAGCGGTACGCATTATTGGAGATGCTGAGGTTACAGCCTCTCTTGAGGACCTCCAGCTGCGTAGAGACATTGCTTCTCTCAGTGTCTTCTACCGGAATCACTACGGAGAGTGTTCTGAAGAGCTTTTTAATCTAATCCCGCCCTCTCCTTTCCTCTCCCGGACTACACGTGCTGGTCTTAGGAATCACCATCATACTGTACAGACTATCGGTACTCGTACCAAAAAATTTAGCAAGTCGTTCTTCTATAAGACTATTCGGCTTTGGAATTCTTAGCCGGCGCATGTGTTTCCCAGTTCCTATAGTCCCGGGTCTTTTAAGCGGGGCGTGAAACGGCATTTATGTAGGCCGTCATGAATGGGTGCGCTTGTTATCGTGCTTGTTCCACGGTGGGGAGCGCTCTCATTATTTTGGACTGCATCGGCTGCTTACCATCAGGCAGGATGTGGTCATTATGACGTGCCAATATAAAAAAAAAAAAATCTAATTAGCTAAATAATAGGTCCTACAAAACTCCTATGAAATTGACGTCTTTTCCTCACTTATTAATAGGTGTATTACTTCTAAAAGTTCAAAACCGGTTGTTAATATTATTATACACCTTTAGTTTGGACTATGTTACTTAGGCTACAGTAATAACAATAATTATTCATTTTGTGTCTTTATCGCTCAATATTTTTTTTTAATTTACCTTTTTTTTGTTGGCGGTATTGACCTTTAGTTTCATTGTAGCTTTGAAATTGATATTTTCTTTTTAATGTCTGCTATATTTAGCTAGTGAACAAACACGCTACTCTACAGTATTTATAGTGTTAACATAAATAGATGCTAAGAAAATTAATAAAAACGTTAGTATGAAAAATTGTGCTCAGTGGCGTGCACTTGGAGAGGCCTATGTCCAGCAGTGGACGTGTGTAGGCTGATGATGATGATGATGATGATGATGAAAAATATAATTTTATAAAAAATCTTCATATAAAACATCAAATTCATAGATAAGGACCTAATAACAAAACTAATTACGAAGATTCTTTTTCATCAACCAGCCTGTAAATGACTTACCGAATGTATCACGCCTTTCCATATTTTTTATATTTCTTTCTTATTTATTTATTATTGGAAAGAACACATACAATTTATATTATAATATGAGGTAGGTACTACTTTAGCCTCTTGGGTTTGTGTGTAGTACCTAACAATAATATTCTTCCACGTTATCAATAAATGGAATCAAATATTACAAACTAAATATACTATAAATTACTATTCTAAGATGGTAACACCTCGGTGCCTGAGTGGCAAAGCACTTGGCTCGATACCCAAAGGTCCCGGGTTCAATTCCTAGGTCGGGCAATATGTTACGGTCACCCGCATTTGGTAAGCGTGGTGATTAAGCCAATACCCATCGATTGTAGTGATGACTAAGGAGGCCTTTGCCCAACAGTGGGACAGTAATAGGCTATTTTTACTTACGACAATGTTCTGACAAGTACAATCAAAATAATTATCACCTAACATCGGGTGAGATAAATTAAGACTGAGTGGTAACCCATATATTGTCAATGCAGATCAGTAGTTTTTTTAAAATTTATTCGCCATCTTCTCGTTAAATTAGAATGATCGTTTTTTACAACTTTAACATTTTTACACAACTTTACAATTTTAACATAAACTTACACTACTTATTTCTATTTCTTAAATTAGCAGTTTTAGCCACTTTTAACTGTAGCAAATATTTTTTTATATTTCTTATTTTTAATCAAAGCACTGACTGTCTTTAGTTACGTTGACAAGACCCTCTATTTTATGCTCCAAGTCATATTTCAGTTGTGCGTTAATAGGGCAATCGAATAACAAATGTATGGTCTCGTCACTAGTGTTGCATTCGCACAGCGGGCTCTCTTTGCACTTGAATCTATGCAGATATTCGGAGACCCCGCCGTGTCCAGTCAGTGCTTGTGTAGTGTGGTTATTGTAGCTTATCTTTCTGATGGTGGTGTAAGCTTCCCTGGCATATGGGAAGAAGATCTTGGTTGTGCCAGCTGTGTTTTGTGTTCGGTACTTTTCGTTCCATGTGGCAAGAGATGCTTGACGATTGCATCTCTTGACATATGACACTGGGCACTGGTCTTAGTCTGGCTTTCTTATCAACTTTAGGGCCGCTTCTTTCGAAAGTTCGTCGGCGCGCTCATTCCCCGGCAGACCCACATGTGCCTTGATCCAGAACAGGGAAACTTTCTTGTTTTGTATCGCAGCCAAGTCCAGGTTCCGCATTGTCTCTACTGCCATGACTGTCTCAAGTGCCGCCCTAGAGTCGCTGTAGATGCCGCAGATCAGTAATTGCCACTTCACGCATTCCAAGTTCTTTCTTTCTATGGTTAGACGTCGTCGTTTCGAGTTTAATTCCTGTTTGTACTTACTTGGTTTGATTGGTAGTAGGGCTCACTCTTAGTTTTCCTGGCTAGCTACCACCAAATTATATAAGTCTGTTGTTACTTGAATTGTTTTGTAACCTCAGATAAGATGAGAAATAAGATAACAGGTCCCTCAGTGGCTGAGTATTCCAGTTCAAGTGCTCTTCCACTTCCGGCGTTGTCGTCACCATTGCCTCTATCCAATACAATAATGAATCTGTCACATATATTTCCTAAAGGTACCTACAATTTAAAGACGTCAATGTTACCTTATAATTATTACAGAACTGATTCCAGTTTGTAATGTAAATCAAATATCAAATTATTAAATACCGTCGTCGCTAGAAGCAACTGCTCTAGAAATTCTCGATTTCATTGATGATTTTCTTGCATATTAATCACCGATTATTGTAATCGTAAAATGTTTCGGCGCCCGCGCCGCGCGCCGGTCCGTCGCGACGTCTGTACCGGTCCGTCTCATTGACCTGCCCGGTTGTAGTTTAACATTATTCTCTACTAAAACCTCATAAAGACACTTTAATAGCCACGAAACATGAATGAAGGAAATTAAGTTAGCTGCTTATATATTTTTAAAGACTTCGTTTTCTAAGTTTTTGCTCTTTTCCTTGGATAGCCGTAATAGAGCGTACATAAAACTATGGAGAACAATTATTTCTAATAGTAACTATTACTTAATATTAAAACATTGCATTTAAATAAGTTTGTTTTTATAATTTAATACGTTTACTAAAAACTGTATATTCAAAACTGTTTGCTCCGCATAACAACGCAAGATGTAGCCCTAAATCTTCCGCAAACATCCATCTCGGTACTTACACACCCATAAATTGTCCAAAATAAACGTTGCCGATTGAGATATCAAAATTCAAAGGTTCTTCTGCTAAAGGAATTTAAACTTTATTGCGTACTACATTAGAAATGTCCAAATTCACATTCGCATATGTAAATTGACCATATTCGAGTCTCTAATCATCGAGACATCTCTCCTTCATTCAACTTTGTACCCTGTTATGTTCAATTAAGATCGCTGTCTGTTGTTTTGGTTTCAGTCATTGATGTTTCTGCTGCATTGCAAATTAAGCTTACTTCGGTCAAGTTAGAACTATATTTTCTCTGTTGTGATTCGAATTTACTCGCCACAGGGCGGTCTCACACGTCGTGATCTAAGGACTTGGTAATCATAAATTGAGGCTCCCTAATAGTCAGTTCGCGCATAGCCTTAAGGTTTTAAGGGTGAGTGAACCTTAAAAGACTTGTTCCTCCGCATTTTTCCACTTGGCTTGTTTCAAAATTTTGCATTCACTTTCTTTTAAAGTCCTCCGTACGAGTGATTATTGACAGTATACCTTCTGTTATTTTATTTTGGCTCTAAAAGATTTTGGCGGTATAATTTGTTGAGAAATATATTATGTCAATTCGGTGGTATAGAATCTAACACAAGTAAGTATGTATTTAAATCAATTTGTTACCGTTTTGTCTATCCCTTGTACTCCTGTTATATTATTTTCTAATATTTCGGGTTACAGAAAACTTTGCTCAATTTTCTACCTTGCAAACATTTTCCTTAGATGAACAATATAATAAATACAGTTGTACTTACGCATTTATAGTGTGTTAGTAATGTAACAAACTGACTAAAGAGCTAAAGTACAAAAAATCTAGCAAAGGTACTAAAACGAGAGAATTATTCGTGCAATATAATAATCCTATATATTTTATTTTTATTTTTATAAATAAACTTTTTTACAACTTTTTTGTGTACAATAAGGAAAAATAATAAAACTAAATTGTTGAAAAGACTTATTCTTTTAATTTTTGTAACTGTATTTTTAAAATTTCTAATTTAATTTTTTCTTCCTCAGTTTTTTTAGCCGTGCGGTGCCGGTAGCCGTGCGGTGCCGGCGTAGAATTGCACCACCCCAACTCTTCCCGTGGGTGTCGTAAGAGGCGACAAAGGGACAAAACCGGGGGGCGGGCAGCAGCGCCCCCTGTAGAACAACCACACACTGAACTGCGATCCCCAACCCGCATGCCCAGCGTGGGGATTATGGGCACTACCCCCCTTATGACAAAACAAAGAAGAAAATGGCCCCTAGTTCCCGGTCGCCTCGCTATTCCTGGCCATGGCAGCGGCCATGGTAACGGCGGGGCAGGGGGTGCTAACAATCACCGGGCTACCTCAGGCTGCCACAAAACACTGAACCTGGCTACGTTCAACGGACGCACTCTGAGGCTTGACCACCATCTAGCGCAGTTGGAAGTGGAGTTAGAGAACATAAAATGGCATGTTCTGGGGTTATGTGAAGTCCGTAGAGAGGGGGAAGACACCGTAACCCTAGACTCGGGCCATCTTCTCTACTTTCGCGAGGGTGATAAAACATCCCAGGGTGGCGTAGGCTTCCTCGTCAATAAGGTCCTCTCTAACAACGTTGAAGAAATCTCCAGTGTGTCGACCAGGGTAGCGTACCTGATCATTCGGCTGTCCAAGCGTTACAGCATTAAGGTCATTCAGGTTTACGCACCGACCTCGACACACTCAGATGATGAAGTGGAGGATATGTACGAAGACATATCCAAAGCCTTGCATAACACCACTAAGGCTCATTTCAACGTTGTTATGGGGGACTTTAACGGCAAGGTGGGAACCCAGACTGGCAACGAATCCCGGATAGGACCGCATGGTTATGGAGTTAGGAATCACAGGGGGCAAATGCTTGTCAACTTCCTCGAGAAAGAGGGGCTGTTCTTAATGAACTCCTTCTTTAAGAAACAGCCTCAAAGGAAGTGGACATGGCAAAGTCCCGACACTGTGACCAAAAATGAGATCGACTTCATCATGACGGATAGCAAGCACATATTCAGAGATGTCTCAGTGATCAACAGGTTCAATACCGGATCTGATCACCGACTCCGCCGAGGCTCTCTGAATATCAACTTGAAGCTTGAAAGACACCGTCTGATGAAGTCCACGCTCCGTCCTAACCCAATCCAAATCATGGCGGGCACCGAGAAATTCCAGCAGCTTCTCGGGGACAGATTTGTTGCCTTGGAACCCACTGATGACGCTAACGAGACCCTACACAATCTGGTCGAAACGTTGAGGGACGAGAGCATTAAGTTCTGCAAAAAACAGCGTACTGGCAAGAAATCCAAACTCTCGGCTGAGACTCTCGGGCTGATGACAAGAAGACGGGAAACCACCCAAGCGACTTCGTCGGAGAGGTCAGACCTGAACAAGCGAATTGCGAAGATGGTACGGCGTGACCTTCGGAGCTCCAACACACGCCTCATTGAAGAGGCTATAGAGCGAAACCGAGGGTCCAAAGTATTCACTCAGCAGCTTGGCAGGAGCCACCTGACGAAGCTTAAAACGCACGACGGGAGGACCGTATTGTCGAAGCCGGAGATCACCGCCGAGATAGAAGATTTCTATGGCCGATTATACGCTGCACATGCCCTTCGTTCCCGAAGAGACGACTACGATTCCAGAGCCACCCTGACACGCCACTACACCGACGAACTGCCAGACATCAGTCAAGACGAGATCGTGTTAGCTCTGAGACAGCTTAGAAATGGAAAAGCCCCCGGTGAAGACGGAATTACATCAGAGCTTCTGAAAGCTGGAGGAGCCCCTGTTATACAGGAATTGCAGAAGCTCTTCAACGCCGTCCTTCACAGTGGGAGAACTCCAAAGGCGTGGAGCGGGAGCTTGGTGGTGCTCTTTTTAAGAAGGGCGATAAAACTTTGCTTAAAAATTACAGACCCATCTCGCTCCTGAGCCATGTCTATAAGCTTTTCTCACGAGTGGTCACGAATCGTCTCGCCAGGAGACTCGACGAGTTCCAGCCACCGGAACAGGCCGGGTTTCGCGGAGGATATGGTACCATAGACCACATTCACACAGTGAGGCAGATTATACAGAAGTCTGAGGAATATAATCAGCCCCTGTGTCTGGCTTTTGTGGACTATGACTACTTTTTTTGACTCTGTCGAAACCTGGGCTGTTCTGGAATCCTTACAGCGATGCCAAGTGGACTGTCGTTATATCGAGGTGTTGAGATGTCTTTACCAATCCGCCACCATGAGTGTCCAAGTACAGGGCCAGCAGTCCAAACCCATCCAATTGCGCAGAGGAGTGAGACAGGGGGATGTCATATCCCCGAAACTGTTCACAAGCGCGTTGGAAGATATGTTTAAGACGCTGGACTGGAAAGGAAAGGGCATTAACATAAACGGTGACTACATCTCACACCTGCGATTCGCTGATGACATAGTCCTAATGGCGGAGTCGCTAGAGGAGCTGAACCAGATGCTGGACGGCCTAGCTTCAGCCTCGCGACGCATCGGTTTTGCCATGAATTTGGATAAAACCAAAGTCATGATCAATGGCCACATTGATCCGATACCGGTCGTCGTACATGGTCACCTTCTTGAAATCGTTTCCGAATACACTTACCTCGGGCAGATTTTGCAATTAGGTAGGAACAATTTTGAGAAGGAGGCCAAGAGGAGGATCCAGCTGGGCTGGGCAGCGTTTGGGAAACTACGTCGAGTCTTCTCGTCATCCATACCGCAATGCTTAAAAACGAAAGTTTTTAATCAGTGCGTCCTACCCGTCATGACCTACGGAGCTGAGACGTGGACACTCACGGTAGGGCTGGTCCACCAGTTTAAAGTCGCTCAGCGAGCTATGGAAAGAGCTATGCTCGGAGTTTCTCTGAAGGATAGGATTCGCAACGAATACATTCGACAGAGAACCAAAGTCATCGACATAGCTCTAAGAATTAGCAAGTTGAAGTGGCAGTGGGCCGGCCATATCTGGCGAAGAACCGACAACCGCTGGGGTAAACGTGTTCTTGAGTGGAGACCACGACTCGGTAAACGTAGTGTAGGGCGCCCTCCGGCCAGGTGGGATGATAACCTGCGAAAGACTGCAGGCAGATGCTGGATGCGTCAAGCCGAGGACAGGGCGCTATGGCGCTCATTAGGGGAGGCCTATGTCCAGCAGTGTACTGATATGGGCCGATGATGATGATGATGATGATAATAATTCTACTTTCCTAAACAAAACGTATAATGAGATTACGACCAATTCTATGAATCTTTATAATTGAATAAACTTTACTAACTGCTACGTGTAACACATTCAAAGCACTTCACGAGGGCGTAGAAGCATTTAAACCAAAATATAAGCATTTACAATCTTCCAGTGCACATTTAAAAGGATTTAAATCTATGATTATACCGTTATGGCCACTAAGTTCTACATAATGTGCATTGATAGGTACAGCCAATTAAGTTTTATGGCTCAATCCGTAGGCTGACAATGATTTTCGTGTACTTACGCAGAAACGCGTGCAAGTTCATTGACACCGTTATCTTAATTCTGATTTGTACTAGTTTGTACGTGTATTTAGTGTGCATATATTTTTTATCTATGTCGTAAAACAATCGTAAAATGCGATATCTACGCGGAGCGGTGACACGCGCGCGTTTGATCAATTTGTACGTACACGCTTAATTTACGACGTGTTCTAAAAGTGACGTTTATTACTTAACGCATAAGGTCGTTTAGTTCGCCGAAAGTTCCACTAATTGTTGGATTTAATCAATAGTGAAATTGGGACTGTTTGGTTCATTTTAAATTGAGTACAGTTGTTTTGATAGCGGCATTTGATTTAGTTTTGTGTTTCTATTGTTCATTCTAGTGTTCATGAATATTTGTCAGATCTGCAAATCTGCAACAATATTGGGCATCCGTTATCGCGATATAGCTGTCTGTCTATTGTATGATTGCTAAAATTGCTATCATCGTAACAAGTTCATTTCAGTTAGCAAGACATAGTCCTCTATCAATACCACTGGTGCCGATCTTTGCATTGCTTCATCAGTATTAGGTGTACAATAAAGCTAAAAATACATAATATCTTATACCCATCAAACAATAACATTTATAAACAAACTCTGCTCAGCAATTATGTGGAGATTGCTTCGGCTCGTAAAGTCGCGGCAGAGGGATGAGTTCCCACAGTAAAGTCTGAGGCGTCACTAAAGCGCTATAAAGTTGCGCTCACTTGCCCATTAATGGTCGACAATCGGTAAAAAAAACCGGATGATTTCCTTGAAAATAGTGATGGCTAGAGATGTGTCGATAGACATTTTAACGACTACACAGTACACAGGTGTAAGTACTTATTTTATTGAAGAACAACCTATTTGGTGAAGAATAATCGTTTAAAGACACATCAACGTTCAATGTAAGTAACATTTTTAACGAAAACTTCTTTGTAAGTGTCCGTTTCAAATTAAATCTAATCAAATAATTAGTTACCCTGTTTAGTATTGTATTTTAGCAATCTTATAAGCTACTGAGCCGTTAGAACATTCGATTTGTCTGACGAAAAGCGACCACAAATTAACATAAACAATTGTTTTCAATACCTTGCTGTTTTTTTTCTGAAATGAAGAATTATTGAAAATGTATTCAATTTAATTAGCGTAATATATGACAATAATTTGAATGTTAATATAAACATTTAAAACGTGTGAAGTGACCTTTTTAGATCAGCAGTATGGTATTATATTTTTATGTCATCGACATGATAAATTGAATCGTCTCTATTCAGGCGACGACGTTAAAAGAACATAAATCATTCCAAGAGTAACATAAAGACGTTGAAATAGAAAACTATTTGTTGCATTTAGACATACGAGTGTGTTGTTATTGTTATTGTTTATAACTTAGTAGGCAAATGACTCTGTTCCACCCGACACCTTCGTCCAGATGCGTTGTCTTGTAAATATTTTTTATTTTTTTATATTTTTTTATTATTTTTTTCTTTTTTTGTGTTTTTTACATGTTGTGACTGTCCTTTATATTTTGTGTTTTTATTTGGGATGGAAAGTGTCCTTTTATGATAGGGCATTTTCCAATATTTATGACGCTGTAAGGGAGAAAAGAGCTGGACACTTGCTGAGTTTCTTGCCGGTTCTTCTCAGCACAAGATCTCCCGCCCAGAGTAGATAGACTTACGAACCGATGGCATAAATGACGTTCATAAGAGCTATTTGTAGCCTAAACTGAATAAATAATTTTGAATTTTGAATTTTTTGAATTTTGAAAGGATTGCGATTGTGAAGCAGGATGGTGCCGCACAGCACAAGCCGTCCTCACATCCATAACTGGTGGAATAACGGACGAATCATCATCATCCCAGCCAAAAGACATCCACTGCTGGTCGAAATCCTCCCCCAAGGGTCAACAACGACCGGTTTTGTTTTGCTCGCATCCAGCGGCTTCCCGCGACCTTCACCAGATCGTCGGTCCACCTTATTGGAGGTCTCCCCAAATATTTAATGCAAATAAATTATTAATAAGCCTCTAGGGAACGGAAACGACCATTTACTTCCTAAACAATTACAAAACGGGATGGCATACTTGCGATACGGTTATCCGTTATAAAACTTACTGTTTCAACTTAAAACAATGGCGACTTTGACATTTCTATGAATATATTTGCCATGAACGTTCTGAGAAACGTCTTTATATTGCAAATTTAAATATGAAATTGAGGAAATGACTATCGTCGTTGCAATTTTAAAGACTAGAGTGTATTTTGGGTCAAAAGAGGCTTTATACCTTTAATTTATTGGTTGTATTACATGTTGTTTTTTTTTCTTTACTTATATAATAATATCATTGATTAGGTATCCTTCTAAAAAAAAACACAAAAATAATATCTAGAAAATTTTACAGTAGAAAGTTTTATTCGTTTTACTACGATATAAGCATTTACATAGGATATATTAAATTTGCAAAGACGCTATAGTCTTCATCATTTCCCAGTTCCCAATCTTATGTGAGTTCGGCGCACCCTATTTCATCTTCCATTCTCCTCGATTAGCCGTCATCTCAACATTTTGTTACTCCTTTCTTTGCCATATCATCATTCACACAGTCTATACATCTATTGTCAGGCTTTGAACCACTTATTACCCTAAGTTATTACCTAACTCTACCTACGTATTAAAAAATCTAATAATCAACCAACACCATCCTGAACCATGGTTATGTGGGAGGACAGCAGCATGCCGTCACTGGGCTGTAGTGCACTTCATACTGCACTCCCAGACCGTATCTTTTTAATGTGAATGTTATGTAAAAATGATAAAATTAATTACCTACCTAAAATTGATTACAAATAAGATATGAAATAAAAATAATGTCAAAATAATTGTCTATAAATTTAATTAAATTTAACAATTGAACAATCATCTTACCAACGTCACATATCATCTACACGTTATTGCTTGGAACGCACTTTAACCGAAACAATCAACCGCTGAGTAACTGGCTACCTATTACCGGGCTCCCTTTGCCCATAGACTAAGCAATAGCTTCTAAATGTCAGGATGAAATTAAATAATATTTCAAATAAACGCCTATACCTACGGAGCCAGGGGCGGCGGCGCGGCGGGTCCCATCGCAGTAATTGTGACTTCGAATTGTTTTTTACGGCACAGCTCTCCATCTTTAATATGTAAGCAAACGTAAAAAGTAATTTAAGGGACGAAGCGCACTCGTGTCGCTGCGAACCGGTCTAGGTCTTCTATTTTATGCCCTAAGCGCTATCGCTGTGGAAAACAGATGTGAACCGGCAGTAAGGAACTTTCATAGCAGGTAAACTGGTTGTTGCTTGTTACAGTTCAAGTGCTGTGATCTCTCAACAGGGAAATAGGATCTTTAGGATGAAAAAAAAATGAAAAAATGTTTATTAACTGCAAAGTGACAGAATTACTTAAATCTAGATTTAAAACTATGGAATAACATATTTGCTTAAACGCTTATTAATAAAAGTCCATATCTATCGGTTCCTCACTAGGCAAGCCTGCATCGAGGTAACCTAGGCACAAAGATACTTAATCCTTATTTAAACCTCAATTTAAACAACCATCTTATCATACAGGTACATATTCGATAGTAATATTAATAATTTATACAAGTATATTTTTAGTGGGACAGTTACTTAAAAACTACAAATATCTTAAAAATATAAACACATCATTATTATAGCAACTTCATTTAGCATAGTATTCTTAACCTCCGTTTTGTCATAAGTTAATGTTTTTAGCCATTCAGTAATAATATTTCGAGCTTCATTTATACTCTTGTCCTTAATATTACAAAATTTTACAACTATGTACACATGTATTTTTATAAAATCACCAAAGCGTTGCGCAAACACAGTGTTAACCGATATATCTCTAGAGTCTCTAGACACGCGGCAGATAATGTTTAAATATCAATCAATGTTGGTTGTTCCTCTAGCCATGTTCTAAGATCTTATCAAGCTGTTTTACCTTCGCATTAATACCTAATTTATAAATCACGTTATGTCCACATTTTTCACTTACAGCGAATGCCCTTTTGGCTCTTAAGCAGATTTCTCTTTTCACCGAGACGATTTACTCTACTTTGTAGCGTTTAATTATTACCCATATACTTGTTATTAATAAACGTTAACTAAAGTTTTTGTCTCTATCTGTCTTTACTCGGTCTTTAGGAACAAAAGTGAGAAAGCATCAGTTTTTAAAAAGGTTTAACTTACCCTACGTATATTATTAACAGGTTAAAGGTTTAGCATTGAAAGCTGAAAACGTCGTATACTACTCTCTTTCTTCTATGTTATCTAACACACGTACGCGTTCGTTGTCACGAACGCCGACGCCAAACGCAGCCAATGACCTATAAGCATTGTTTCTCGACTGCATTGCACTGTATCGTTCAAGGTCTTTGTTGTCACTGATTTGCCGTGGCTTCAATTAACGCAAACGAAGAAATTGACACATTTTCGTTGTCGCACTACCAAAATATGGAGGCTCTCCCTGCATACCTATTTCCTCATCTAAATCATCACTACATAGTATAAAACAAAGTCGCTTCCCGCTGTCCCTATGTATGTATGTAAGTATGTATGCTTAGATCTTTAAAACTACGCAACGGATTTTGATGCGGTTTTTTTAATAGATAGAGTGATTCTGAATCCGGGACGTTCGGGTATCTGACCGAGCGGTCTGCCATTCGGCCACCGAGACGTTACTTCTACATCATAGGGTCCTTTAACCCGTCGTCTACCGTGAATACAGACACAATAGAATTTTAATTGTTTGGCGGCGCTGATCAGCGCTTGCGCGTATCAAAGTGAAGAAGCATATGCCTGGTAACATTTCGTCTTCCTTCATGACACTTTCCGACACAATCGGAGCCGAGGATGCCTCGTTTTTTCCATTTCCGATATAATTTTTAAACGACCCGGAGAATCTATACAGATATGGATGATTCACCAAAGAGCGAATTGCCAGCCGTTGTCGCTAAACGCTTGCTTTGATCGCTCAGTTAAAATTGGTTAATTTTTTTTTTTTTTTTTTTTAAAGGAGGCAAACGAGCAGGCGGGTCACCTGATGGAAAGTAATCACCGCCGCCCATAGACACCCGCAAAACCAAAGTTATCGCAGATGCGTTGCCAACCTTGGAAAGGAGTTGGATCTTGAGGAGGGAGTAGGAATTGGGAGGGGGGAGGGGTGAGAGATGGGCCTCCGGTACTTTCACTCACCGGACGAAACACAACAGCAACGCCGTTGTTTCACGCCGATATTCTGTGAAAGGGTGGTGTTACGCCGGGCGAGCCGGCCCATTTCAATTAATTAATAGTCACTTTTTAATGCACTTAAATTCTAAAAGCTTAGTCTCCGTGAGACCACGTATCTTACAAAAGGTTCGAAATTCCAGAATAAAATAATAAATTGCGTGTATAAAGACTTGTATTGTATAAACTGATGTTTTAAGTTAAGAAATCATGAAGTGCGGTAATATTTGATCCGTTTGATACAACAAACGTAAATAACACGAGCCGTACTATATCACTTTCTCCCAGACGCGAGTCACATAAGTCGTCAACTACAATTTATAACTGAGCCTTAATTTTAACAGGAATATCAACATTCAATTGACATAAGGTAGAGTGTCTACTAGCTCAGTTACCAGAGCTATACGCTAGGGCGATTACATTCGTAATACGATTTGCTTATTGATAGATGTTTTTTTGATTGCAAATTCAAATAATAGATTGTGATTATTACAATGATTTTATTTTTTGAATAATAATGTTTTGATTTTATATTTTAAATTAGTTTTATAAAAATGTAAGAAAAATGCAATTTAATTTCAACCAATCCGCACTCGGCCTGCGTGGTGGTTTATGGCCCATTCTCATAGCTTTCACATTCTCTCTATCCATCCATGGATGGATAGAGAGAATGGGAGCTATGAGCTATGGATAAATTCAAAATTCAAATTCAAATTCAAAAATCATTTATTCAGTTTAGGCTACAAGTAGCTCTTATGAATGTCGCTATGCCATCGGTTCGTAAGTCTACTCTGGGCGGGAGATCTTGCACTGAGAAGAACCGGCAAGAAACTCAGCAAGTGTCCAGCTCTTTTCTCCCTTACAGCGTCAAAAAAAAATAATTGGAAAATGCCCTATCATAGCAGGACACTTTCCATTACAAATAAACACAAAAAATATAGAAGACAACTACAACATGTAAAAAAACAAAACAAATAAACAAATCTAATATGTCAAATTTACATCTGGTATAAGTTAAATTTCCACAATGTCATACAGTACCACTACAGTACTCTAATAAAAGTCAAAAATTGTTTAAGAAAAACAAAGTCAAACTATAGTAATTAATACTAACAATGAGATAAGTATGCAAGAGCAGACCAGCCTCCACAGGCGGCACCCGTTCACGAGTATGACATATGAATCAGCCATCGCTTCGCTCAACCATATTTTAGATAGGCTGGAAGATAGGCTCGTGCCCAGCAGTGGGGACATACGAGCTGATGTTGAATATTAATTTGCAACACATGTTTATGCACATTAATTTTGTAACATCTATAAATACCAGGTTTCATGCAAATAAAGATTTGTTATTATTATTTCCTTTATTTATTTTTTTACATAATATAAATTTACATTTTTAAATATTTTCTTAAAACAAAACAGACAAAACATTTCTAAATAAAAAAAAATAGGTGTCCGCCGGCATCGGGACCAGGGTCAGCTACCTTAATATTATTATTAATATCATACTCTTTATTTATTTTCTTTCTTAAAACTAGATTTTTACAATATTTTAATATAAAAACAATAAAACATTATAAAAACCTAATCCTAGCGTACCGAAGCAGCAGCGGGGCAGGGCCCAAGCTACCGGTGGTCAGAGCTGCAGAGTGAGGAACCTCCTGACAATACGTGCCGTGTGTGTTATTATCATTATTATTATTCTCAATTACGAACTAACTAGTTACGAATGTAAATTCGTAATGAATATACACACTTAGCATAAATTGTAAAAAGTTTTCAAAACTAACTTTTGAATTTTTAAACGCCTTCGAAAGAAGATTCAAAAGGGAACGCTTTTGTTGCTGTGAATTGCATGCCAGCGAAGAAATTGATAATAAATTTTAAAACTACTTTGCATTGAAAAACTAGGCTTTCAGTTTCCCATAACGATATTTACGTTTGGTGAACTAAAATCTTGTGATAAACGTTTCATTGATCATAGTAAACATAATACATTTCGTAACTGTCACAAAAATATGTTTCGTTAGTATATCTCCATCAAACAACTTTAAAGCAATGCTACAATAACAGTATAATAGCAATAACGCCTCGGTGTAATAACAATAAATGGAATCCAATATAACAAACTAAATATACTATAAATTACTATTCTAACATAGTAACGCCTCGGTGGCTGAGTGCCAAAGCCAGCAAAGGTCCCGGGTTCAATTCCCAGGTTGGGCAAAGTGTGTTTCGGACTTTTCGACGCCCCAGTTTGTGATCACGTACCCGCATTTGACAAGCGATGTGATTAAGCCATTACCCATCAATTGTAGTGATGACTTGATTTCAATGAGGCCTTTGCCCAGCAGTGGGACTTACTAGTAGCAAACAATTTTAAGTAGACACTGACCTTTACGTTACTATGACACGAACGTTCTTTCCTCATATAAATGATGATTACTGTAGATTAGACACTGATATTCGGAGGAGGGAAATGCTATCGTTCTCATATCATTCCAAGTTTCACATTGCCCAATAAATTACAAAGTTAACTAAACTCTTTGGGTAAGAACAGAGTGTTGAACTTCGAGGATCAGTGTAAACATACGAGTATGATAACTCAGAAGCTGTAACGATTGTACCGATTTACTCTTCATGTCGTTAAAGTTGAATAGTTTAAATTCATCTAAGTAATTTCATTGGCCATAACACTTACAAAACTAATATGAATTATCCGTTCGTTTCATCAGGCAAATCTACTTTTAATTTATTAATTTTGATTTTTAAAGTGATTTCTGTAGATGAATGTAAAAAATTGAATTTATATTGTGTATTAATATTTAATTGAATATAATATTAATACACAATATAATTATGTCGCCATAACATCAATGTTTGTAGCATTGTTTTGTTCCGGCAGCTAGAGATAAGACAGCCAAAGCCTCACAAGTTGAGGATCCCGGGTGAAGTGCGCTTCCATCATTGGCCTTATCATCACTTTACATCAGGTGAGATCAAGGCACTGTGTTTACCCGTAAAATATTTAAAAAAAAAAGATATTAACCTATCCAACACTGTCAAACTTCTTCAATACATTTTCAACCATAATGTTTAGGCATACAGTTCAAAGTCTAGGTAGGTTAATGGTGTACCTAAGACCTAATTTTTGTATACCTGACTTTATCAAAATAAATAGATTATTGCCTTTACTTTATTTACCTACTACTGTTGGGTTCAAAACATCCCTTGTTAACAATAGTACAAAGAATTATTAGTCCATAAGTATCCCACCCATTGCGGGTAAGTGGGTTTATACGGCAGCTCATATCTTACGAAGGATTATAAAAAAAAAATCAAGACATTTAGTGACAAGCATGTATCGTAATAATTTTGTGATTATCTTCATTTTTGACATTTCAATATGTATTATTAGAACAATCAGGTTCGTTGAAGACACAATGAGACAATCAAGTCCTATTTCATGATATAACGAGCAATACAAGCCCAGATAACAATGAAAGGAAACGTCATAATGTCATGTTTATGTGGAGACAGAATCAGTGCGGAGACACTCAACTTCTAGATAAAGTATAAAGCTACGACCTATGGAGTCGGAATAGATGTGATGCATTTGCTGGACTGACTGGAACTTAAAGATGAGTCAAACCGTAAGGCGCTGTACGGCTTCGTGTAATATCCACGGCTATTAATATGAAGCGAAACAAGTATGTATGGATCGTAGCAAGTGGAAAAAAGTGGTCTCTGCCTACCCCTACGGGAAAGAGGCGTGATTATATGTATGTATGTATTAATATCAGAATGTCGCATCTTCGCATCAATCGCAGCTTTTGCGATTTTCTAAATATTTTAGCCAATTACTGTTACAAAACTTTTATGTTATTAAATGATTTTCTGTCACGAGTAAAAACAATACTTAATTTACGTGTTGTTTTTATTCTTTTTTATCACAAAAATAATAAGTAAATTAAATGATGAGACTTATTTAGTAAGCGGGAAAAATAACGTATGGAAACAGTATTAATAAATCAGCTTTAAACACTAAGACTTCTAAAATTCTAAAGTACTAAACTTACTACGCGGTTTTTAAAACTGATTCTGATTTTTCTTAAACAGAAGCTTTTAAGCTGATCACTGTTTACGTTATTATGATTTTCAAACAAGTTGTTAAAAAATCTGACAAAGCGGTACCCAGTACCTTGATAGTAACAGCTTAATTCATGTAATTATCTCGGCGAGCTAGACCACACACAGGCCTTCGACAACACGCGCAATGTGATCTATAACCGCGAGGAGAAACAATGCGTGGGCCAGATTGCTGCCTTGCGGCATACCTGCCTAGTAGCGGCCGCGTTTATGACTCATAACGCTTTATCGGAAATTTCCATCGTAAATCTTCGAGTATATTGTAAGGAATTGTCAATTGATGAAGTGACCCATTGTCCTGGGTAAGAAAAGGCTAGTCTTAATGATTTCTGCACTACACATTGACTGGTTGAGGTTTAAGTTACTAGCGAAGTACGTTAGGAAAGCTGAGTATTGATAATACATATTTTTTATGATAACAAGATTAATTAAATGATTGGTTTTACCACTTCGTTAAATTTATATTTAAATACAGATTAAACCATCATAGTAAAACGTCCACCCGAACAGAATATATTCATTATCTACTCAAATAAGTTTATTGTTAAAAAACAGCTGTAGATACATAGACATAATGAAATGGCTGTCGCTTTACATAGTTGTACTTGTAGTTGTTTCATCTTGAGCATCTTGCTAATAAAAATTATGAAACTTTAAAAAAAAATTGTAAATAATAATATATAGTTTACTGTCAAATTAGAATTTGTTTTTGAAGACAAGTAGAATACAAACTTTTAATAAATTTTCAATTGGCCTATCATCAAGTTCAATTTAATATAATATTTGAAATTAAACAGAAATTGATATAGAACTTACTGTTGGAATGATAAAAAAAGTATCGATTACGTTAAAGTAGGTAGTTTAGCTTTAGAAAATATCCAATATTACCGATAGCCTCTTGAGCTTGTCAAAAATTTTGTCGGTTAAAAGTAGTAGATGTCAAATCAACAATGGAATTCACTGAAGCGATAAGTACTGTAAATACCTGAGTTTACTATCTTCGGCTTAAGCCGTGAATACTTGGGAATATCTAATAGGTACTCGTAAATCAAGAACTGTTAGATCTTCGGGCTACGGGCAAGTCGTTAAACAATGTTGGGTGTGTAATAAAGCCGACGCTTTATTAACAAGTGACTTTGATAGGACAGTGTCCGACGACATGGGACCTGAGATAACGTGACAGCCAGTCTAGGATTCCTTAATAGTTTCAGTACTTCGTAAATAACGGTCCAAAGTACATACTTGATTGTCCATTATATAATGCTTAATATTGGTGAAATAGCAGACTTGTTAATCTATTAATTCAAAAATGTCTAAGTGCATAGTTACCTTTTTTATCTTTATTTTATTTTGGGACTTTTACCACACAGTGACAATGCCGGGACTGGCATCATATCTTATTCCTATACTTAACGTTTAAAGGTATACCATAAAAATAAATTTTGCGTTGGCGCTGACATCGGATCGGCTAGTAGCTCGTGATAAATAAGAACATTTTTAGCATTAAGTCCAAATTTTGATACTAACAAAATCATATCACGTGCGTCCCGCACACATTCCATCAAAACATGATACAGATCTTCTAATTTATCACATGTATCACAGTTAATGGACCTGGTCTTACCCATCAAAAAAGCAAAATATTTAGTTGGAAAATGCCCGGAACGCATTCTTAAAGCCGTAACTAACACAGGTCTACTTAATTTGGATAATAGGACTATGGGAAAGTGTCATCTCGAGCTCGTGCTTCGGGAGCCACGTTAAGCCGTTGGTCCTGGTTGCATTAGCAGTCGTTAACAACCACCGATCCGTAAAATTTAGATAAGTTAGTGTTAGCTAGGCAGGCGGACTTAAAACAAGCCGTACCACCAACCAAACCGAGTACAAACATGTAGGGAAGCGGTTATAAAATGAACGGCGGTTAACAAATCTATCATCACAGTATTACTGATTCAACAACCAGGTGTACACAGGCTTCACCGGCAAGATGGTGACGCAGACAGCAAGAAAGTAGAATTATTGCCACCCACACGCCACGTCACAATGGGACAGATTTCATTACCAACTGTATGAGTTGTATCAGGCTCCTCATGTTAGGGCTGCTATAAATATCGTATATCTTACACACTGATTATAAACCGTTGATAGTTTTTCCCGAAGTATGTCCATTAGTTAGGATAAAGTAAATTAGACAATATTTAAAAATTATAAAATTTATTAAAACAACGATACAAACCCAAATTCTTGTTAACTTTGTATCGACTAGAGAACCTAGGCAACGAATTATTTTGCCACTGACATTTTTTTAGCTTTACAATAATAATGACGAAAATATTTGTTCTGTTTTAACTTCTTCCTTCCCTAATTTCCCTATATCTTGTTCTTCCACAGCATTTTTTTAAATATTAATAGTCTGCAAAAGAGCAGGCCTGATGGTGAGCGGTCACTGCCGCCCATGGGTTTCAGCAACACAAGAGTTGTTGTTTTGTGTTTCCGACCAAAAAAACACCTCTTTACACCCCTTTTAATAAGTATATGTCGTAGCTCAACGTGAAAACCTCGGATAGCAGCTCATTCCACAATTTGATGGTGCCTGGAATAAAAAATCTCTGGAAGTGAACCGTGCGAGAGAACAGCGGCTCCAGGAAGTGTGCGAGTGCCATGTTCCGATGGCGAGCGGTCCGATTTGCATTGCTATGTACCTGGTGGAAATCTGATGTAGCGTCGTGGTGTGTTAGGATAATTAGCATTCCTTGTCATTATACTGAGTAAATGCCATGTCGTTGTCATTTATTTATGAAATATTTAGAGCGATTACGCATTACTTTCGAACTTTTTTTGTAAGTTGCATTAAATACATGATTTTCTAGTTCTCTTTCTATTTACTTATGATAAGTTGAGGCTTCATCGTTGAGGGTGTATCTTAGTGCAAGAGTGACGTCTTTGTTATTTAGAGCCTCATATTCTTCAGCATTCTTTAAGTAACACATAAGACCTCTTATCGACAACCCTATCCACAGTTGGCCTATTTCGTTGGTGGCGCGACATTATTTACTGGGTCTTTGTCGGCCGGGTCAATATCAGTGGTTTACGTCCGCGCAGTGTGGCAAGTTTATGCGCTGTCCAGTTTATGATTGACGAGTTTCCCTATTACTCTAGTTTGCTGTTATTTTACGATTATTTGCTCGAATGCAAATCATAGAAAACGGGGACACTTACCACTTAGCTGGTTAGCTATGCTCTCGTAAGGTGGCGTTTTCTAATGAATCCTTCATGATCATCAATTTATTAACAACCCATTTCTCTGATGAAGAGACTGGGTTCAAATTCACCGCGATTGCTTAATGCGATGGTTGGTATTTATTTATTTGAACAACCGACAAGATCAAACGCTAAACATGCTAATACTTGACATTGACATTAACTAAGCAAGGTGTTGTATTAATAATAGCTTGCCACGGTCAAGAATATAATATTAATAAGGTATCGTAAGCCAGTGACCCAAAAGAAAATCATACAAAAAAAACTAAATCTAGTAATTTGAAAAAAGTCAGTTCAGTAGAATATAGCTAAATAAGGTGTTACATTAATTACTTGCTACTATGAAGTTTAAAACCGAAAGAAAGCCATTATTGTCTAACCGATAACAACCGGAAGCATCATCCGATGGATTGATTGATTCTCTCTCCTCTTCTATAAAAAGTTTTTTCAAAACAATAAATAGTTTAGTTCGGAACCCTATTTCATTATTCACACTACCATCTCTAATTATAAGACTATTTCATCACTAGAGTTATAAAATTAACCAGAAACAACAGTTACATCATAAGGCACATAAATTAAGCCTAAACCGACATAACCTTAATTTCCTCTAACCAAATTAAGCTTTCACATCAGTAGGGGGCGTCCAATAAAGGCACAGCCGATACAGGAAGACTCGATGGAGATATTTGGGATGCAATAAATAACAGAGCACCGAGCCAGTGGAGCAGAAAACGATGCAATTAAATTAATCACGGATAAACGTGTTCGACTGTTCAGCTGTCGGCGGTACAATGAAGTCATAGCGATGGTTAATACTAGTAGCTCTACAGTACTCAGACTGCATCAGACTTGATCAGACTATTCAAAACTGTCATTCTTCAGTGAATGTTCAACCAAAGTCTATTGAGGAAGTGCGGCATAATTATGAATGAAGGAGATAGCAACACAAAAAAATAAGATTTTGTTAATAAAAGTAAACATTTTTTGGGACGGAAATTACATATTTTATGTTTTCACTTTTTCATGAAAGCGATTTTGTAAGTTCCCCAACTTTATTATTGGTAGTACAATATTTTAAATAACGAATCTGTCAAACTTTATTAGATCGATGCTCAGATTCATGTTTAAATTACGTTTATGAAAACTTTATAGTTTTATATTTCTTTTCATTTACGTTGCAGTTATGCAACCATTTCAAAGTAATAGTGACGAATTGGTCAATATGCACAAAGCTATATAATCTTTAACAAGTTCACAGCTCGTATTCAATCTGAATGCTAATTAATAAGCTCCAAATCAATTAGCGAGCGTGATCGTTTAAGTGATGACGTAGATTATCTGTCCGTCGCGAGTGGTTGTCGTTTTGTGTCTAGTTTATTCTGGGAGCTGTGCGTGCATGTCGTCCACGCTCGATTTGAGCAATTTGCTCGGACGCACTTTGGTTTACACCGTATGTGGTGGATCTTACTATATTCATTTAGTTTGACTTTCTAGCCAATAGAAATAGTGTGTACTATCGACCTTTATCATTTTAACTTCAAGTAAAGGCATGGTATTTCTTGCAGGTGCTTGGCATACTACTGGTTTATGGGTGGTCCATAACTTTTCAATGTTATTACTAATATAATATGCGGTTGACAGTGCTGGTAGCATTACGGTGTACACTATAAGTTGTGATTTATATGCAATATATTTGTAATGTCCACTGTTTGCTAAACCAAATATAGCGAAATCAATATTAGAGAAGAAAGTTTGCATCTGCGAAATGACAAGTATAGAAGTACCAATTTTTAACTATGTTGTCTATAAAGAACGTGCTAACAATTCACTTTTATTAAACACAGAAGAGAGAGAAAGGAAGAGAGAGAGAAGAGAGGAGGACAGAGAAGGAGAGGAGAAGACTGCAGGAGGTGCGCGTCATGCAAACGCTCCTTATCCTTATTTTATGGCGCTGATCTGACTTGTAAAAATTCAAAAAATTCAAAATTCAAAATCATTTATTCAGTTTAGGCTACATGTAGCTCTTTTGAATGTCACTATGCCATCGGTTCGTTAGTCTACTCTAGGCGGGAGATCTAGTACTGAAAAGAACCGGCAAGAAACTCAGCAAGTGTCCAGCTCTTTTCTCCCTTACAGCGTCAAAAATATTGGAAAATGCCCTATCATAGCAGGACACTTTCCTTTACAAATAAACACAAAAAACATAAAAGACAACCACAACATGTAATAAAAACAAAATAACAAAATCTAAGTTATCAAATTTACATCAGGTAAAAGTTTCAATTTCCAGTTTTTTGTAAATACTTGTACTTACGTGTCGTCATCTTCCGGTATAGTCTATCGCAAGAAGTCCCTCTCTCTCTCACTCTGATACACATTTCACTTGAATCCTTTTATTGTACTTGGCTTACAACATTACATAATGCTCAGCTGTTTTCCGACACTTCATCCACCAATTTGCACCTAAACTCCCAGTGTTTCTGAGCGTTCGTACAAATAATCGCTTGCGGTATATATACAGAGCTCTTGTAGGTTTGTAAGAGAGTTCAAAATGACTTTGTTATTTAGATGATTTAATTGATTACCCACTATTGTTTGATGTTCTTGATGAGGAAATGTATGAGCATTATTTACGGTGGCGTGTCGGTCCTCACCTTCTGTCATAGTAGTCTGCGCTTCATGTTCAGAATGCTCTTTTATTATAGGACTGCTATTACCTATACCTATTCAGATCGAGCTTATATTATTTAGAGCACTGTTGTTTTACATACCTACTGGTAAACATACGTTACACCGGAAACTGTACAAATATATTTTAAAAAACAATTTTTCTTCTTCTCATGGTGGCACTCTATTAGAGTCTGCCGTCAGCTTTGTGAATTTGCCTTTGTCTTTGTCCATAAAGATTGATTGATTAAAATTTGATCAAATCTCCGCTTCTGCAAAATTTAGTAAATAAGCTGTTTTAAAAATATGCAGTTATAAGGTAGCTTTACTTATAACTTTGAAATTATTATGGTCAGCGAATATAAAGTAATCCAGTACCTATCAATTTATATATCGGAGGGAGCTGCTGGACCGCTAGATTTTATTTAAAATATTAAATGGAATTATTAATAACCCGCTTTTATTTAGAGAGATTAATCTTAATTTGCCATTAAGGTCCGACGTCTTAGTAGATTGTTCCTTTCTCAGTAAAAGGTAGCAGGATCAATTTGGGTCACAACGCTGGCGCCGGTGTTTCGATCACACGGCTAGCAGCTTCACGGCTTCAGTTTCTCGCCGCCCCCAAAACGTAAGGTGACGATGTAAAGGCCGATGTAAAATGTAAAACGATGTAAAATGCTGCCAATTACAAATTTCTTTCAAAAAAAAAAGTTCGTAACCAAACATTTTTGTATCCTAAACTATGTAATAAATGCAGAGGTTTGTATGTTTCTCTGTAATAATTCATGTTACAACGCAATTGACGTGATTCGCAGTATTTTATATTTTTTTTCCTATTGCAGTTGATTTTAATGGTTTAGTAGTGCAAGGTATATCTTTTCACAAAAAGACTACCTTTGTAAAAAAATATACAAATATTGATCTCAATAATAATAATAATATAATGATAGTAGGACTATCTCAGTCGCCGATCCTCTAAATGACACTTCACACATACACACACACTAAATGACCTTCGGAGACTCTGGTAGGGCACGGGGACGCGCACTTTTAAGTGTTGCGATGCTGTTCCCTCTAGAAATCCTCCGAAGGTGATTCATATCAATACGGCTTGAGATACTCTTTACGTACCTCGCTGCCCCCAAAAACACCGGTGAACCTAAAAATGCCGTCTGAGGCAATCAGCAATCTCTCTCCAAAAGAAAAATCTCAGTATACCTACCTTAAGCTACTTTTTATTTCGGAAATTCACGCTAGACCGAATTAGGTGCAGGCAGAACCGTGGGTGAAATATAATATGGTTAAATACTCCTATAGGTACATACAGTTTGTTTACTTTTCGTATATGAAGTTGTAACGATACAACAGCAATGTCTGCTTACAGGTACTAGTAATATATGGTAAGTACCAGAAACCGTTTGCCAAACTAGGTAAACCCTAGGCGTGAATTTGATAAGCTGCTTATGGGACCGTTAGATTGTATAAAAGAAGGCTGGATTCATCGATTATTGAACATAACGCTACGACCAATGTTGACCTTCTATGAGCGACTTACACACGGGTGGGACAAACTATAAACAAAAGGAGACAATATATGTTTTTGCGATATTATACAAAATATTAATTATTAATTCTTTGTTGTACAAATAAATTACATACGGCTACTACGGCATATTTTTATTTTGACTTTACTTAAAGTGAAAAAAAACGGTAATTCGATCATGGCCACGAACTGGCTTGTTTTAGTTAAAATAATATAATTAAAAATTACAAAAACACAATTGTTGAAAAAATTTTCACGAACAGCAATTATAGAAACAATACAAAAACATTTTATAAATAGCTTGCCTACTTCTTAACTGATCTTTAGTATTTGTAAAAATATTATGATCGGATGTTAATGACGGTTGTTGTTGACATTGAATGGGCGCCTTTGGCTTTCAAAGTAAAAAAGTAAATAGTGTTGAATAATTTCGCACGGGCTGGTAACAACCACGATAGCTCAATTGGGAGAGCACCTGACCCGGTATATCAGAAGGGTGCAGGTTCAAATCCTGCTCCTGAATATTTTTCAACATTTGTATTTTTGTAATTTGTTCGCAACAAAATTTTCGTTAAAAATTATATAAACAAAATAAAAAAACATTTTAAAATAATATAGACATTTTTTTTGTATAAACTGATTCATTCTCCTGATGGGTATGATCTGGATCTTCTTTTGCATAGTCTGTTTTAGTTCACTAAAGTACTGTTGTAAATAGATTAGTTGCAGTTTACGGTTATACTTGTTTAATACTAAAAATACCTAAAACTTTCTAAGTTCAATGTAAGTATGTATAATTTATGATTTTTATAAAAACATATTTTTACATTTTGAAATGAAAGAAAACATATTTAAGTACGACTTTTGAGAGAGAGAAGTACAGTCAACAGCAAATGTAGATGATGTTTACTAGATTTCAAAATTAAGTGTCAATAGTGTAAATCGGTTTTTTCTGTATAACTACAGTCAAAGTCTGCAGGTACTAGTAAAAACTCGAAGGTTTTCATATTTTAAAACTCGACCAATCATCAGTAACAGTTACCTTTGCTGTTGACCTGAAATGAAAATTGAAGTTGAAATGACAAACGCCAAACTACATAGTTGGCGTTTGTCATTTCCACTCTTTTGTTATAATAATATATACTTCAGCGTCGTGCAATTATTGATATAATTTTATTTATTGGTTGTCCTTCAGCGCCGTATATACGATGAGAAATTTCCCGGCAATGCAATAGTGACCAGTTGACCGCGAAACGCAAAAACCATACCTATAACTAGGGGAAGATCCAGCATTATCTTTAAGCAGCGTGAGTTATAGTCCGACATTGCTTAGGTGGAGTTTCTAGTCATCTCTACAACTCGTATTGGTTTGTGGGAAATGGTTTTGCACTGAAAAGTTATGAAGGGAATGCAAACTTGTTATTTTAAATGCCTTTCTTCTATTCTTTATTTCCCTCTCTGAGTTTTCATAGTACCTTAAAAAGTGTATAAGTGTAATGGCTTTGTTTCTAGATTAAAAACGATTTAAGCTTATACTGTTATCGTTGATGAAAATGAAACGCAATTTGCCTAACCATATCATATAAAAAATTACATAAGTCAAGTTGCATAATAATACAAGTCGTGGCAGTTTAAACAAGACAACACTATAACTTGTAATCTTGAAGTGTATCAATGCATTGTTTTGATGTAGGTATGTTGTTGCTAGCTGTCCTTAAGTATATAAATAAATAAATAAGCTCCTCAAAAACGTATCAATCTGTTATTTCTAATTATAATACGAAATCAAAAAGGCGACTTTTTAGGAGGCATTCTCCAATTCCACCCGCCTGAGGCACACTACTTTTTACGCGTCAGAAGAATGTATGTATGTATGTATGTATGTATGTATGTATGTATGTATGTATGTATGTATGTATGTAAATATGTATGTATGTATGTATGTATGTATGTATGTATGTATGTATGTATGTATGTATGTATGTATGTATGTATGTATGTATGTATGTATGTATGTATGTATGTATGTATGTATGTATGTATGTATGTATGTATGTATGTATGTATGTATGTATGTATGTATGTATGTATGTATGTATGTATGTATGTATGTATGTATGTATGTATGTATGTATGTATGTATGTATGTATGTATGTATGTATGTATGTATGTCTGTTTCTTTAGCACGCAACGGCATGGTGTCGTGTGGTAGGTGTCGTTAGATTTGACTGTGGGAGTAACATAAGCTATATAAAAAAAAAACAAAAAAAGCTTTGGCCGGGTTAGCTATTAGTAGTCTTGACCCCAAAAAACTGTTAGCGGCCGTGGCTAGCTCAATTAAATCGGCACTCTTTGGTTGGTGATTGTCCCCGCCTGCAACAACTATCAATATTCAATGTATTTATAAATACTCATTTGTTATAGATTTTGTATCGGACAAGGAAATATTTCACGTTGCATTCAACATTGCCCAAATTGAATTGTGGGATCGTAGAGCTTGTTTTTTTTCTTTTCAGTGTTTTCTCTTTGCAGTTATTTTTTATGTTAGTCCGGTTTTTACGAGTATATAATTGTTTTTTATATATTTGTTTTTTTTTCAAATTAAATTTTCAGTTGATTTAGAGTTGTAGACTCCCAAAGGCCCCGACTTCTAACAATATAATTCTCTATTAAATATTTAGACAAGGGCGTCAGTAAATAACGAATACCTAGCAAATCGAATTGACGCACTCGTCAATTGACGAGCGGACAGACTTCCGCTTAGCCTCTCGAAATAAGATTCTTGGGACCAAACTTCTATGAAATACGTTTAGGTAACTTCTTATCAGATAAGAATATTATATATTAGATCGTATTATAATTATAAACTACGTATCAATTGCATATCGAGAAATAATTTTACACAGATAAGAAATACATTTGGAATATTCCCATCTATGTTTTGTCACCAGGGTGACAGATGGGAAGAAAAAATGTCATCTTTCACCCCCGTCACTAATAGGGCGCAGATATTTTTTTTTGTGTTATTGTATTATTATTATTAGAAACAGATATGTGTACACTTTTGTCGCTTCTTCTTCAAGCTCCCACTCCGCCTTACTTTACACTTGGCTTTAAGAGATCTCTTTTAGAGATAAGTCCACCATTGTTCGTACTTTTTCTCTAAGTGTGTTTCTATATAAATAAAGAATATGTATATACTATCGAAAGTTCGGTTATTATTAAGTTATTATTCAATTATTTTAAATTGATACTTTCTTTTTTTATCAGGAAATTTAAATTTTCATATTACACGTGGCAAATACTATCAGAGCAATGTGTCATAGTCCTTATTTGAATAACCATTACAGCTGTTTAATAAACATTAAGCTATGTTTCATACGTCGTAAATACATCAGGCATATCTCAACAATAATTTGGTAGTTTACCAAGTAAACTGTCAGGTAATGTTCCACTGCCTCATCACGATTTAGGTCACTCACAGAGACATCAATCTAGGCTCCGAGTCTAGGTTTTGTCTTGTAACCGCCTGGACAGTTGCGTTGACTGTTGGTCGTTGAAATAAGCAGTTAACGTCACAATTTGACTAGTCGAGTAATCTATTAGCCAAATATGCGTATATTCCCTAAATAGGGACTATTACACAACTTGACTGTTGATTAATTGCATTAATGCAAAAGTTTGTTTGTCTTTACGGAGAGCTTGATTGATGAATTCCTATATGGCAAAGTTTTTTTCACACCTTTTGTTTTAATAATAAGTATCTTAGCTGGGAATTCGTGGCCTCAGCTTTAGTAGCAAATTTTTTACAATTGCTATATCCAATATTCATAATAGTATGACCCTATAAAGGAGAGCTTGAGAAATTAAGGTGCCACTTTTTATTATCCCTAATACTTACTAACATTTATTAACTTATTGAATTATCACGTAGTAATTATTAAAGTATGCATCAAGCAAGTTAGCATAGTTTTGCAACGCTCGCTTCGCTCGCTCCGTTTCGCGTGGTCACAGTATTTTGATGTGCGGTAACATCGGTTAGGCAAAACCAAAATTGTGCGTCTCAGCCCGTTCACACATGGTCTCCGTTTTACTGGTCTGTTTTATCGGATACGTTTATTTTCATTGATGGCGTATGGAGTTGTATGAGCGACTTCATACATGACACAGTATTCTGTATGGCAGTAATAAATATCGGTTGATAAATTGTGACATTTCGTTTTGTCTTAGAATTACTGAATGACGGAACATTAAAAATATTACGTATCCGTACAACTTGACCTGATACATACTCTCTCACACCACGACACAACACGACAACGTCCATCATTGTGGAGAAGCGGCGATATACTGCGAATTTGCTTTGTGTACATCGCATCCAGTAACGACGGATACGTTGAACGTAATACAGTGCCTATGTGTGAACAGAGCATATTTTTTTGTCGTATCTGTTAAAAAGGCTACTGGAAATACGGAGACCATGTGTGAACGGGCTGTACAAAGTTAAGGCCAGTGTGTCAAATAATACCTTTTTTATGCCTAGGGTTATGTGAGGCTCTCCCCCCAACTTCCAACAAGGGTATACCTACTATAAACCCTAGCACATTCACTTGCCGCCAGGGTGGTCCGGTACGATCAATTTGACAATCTCCGGATGAAACCTATAAGGTATCTATGCCCACATCACGCTTAACATAAAACCTCGAGTATATACATCTGCCAATTCCGGATAGAAACCAAAAGAGGATTTTAATTGTTTGTGTATTGTTCTCCTCAACAATCCCATAAGCCTTAAGCAACGGCCGTTCAGTCTGTTTAGTCTAGTAAAGCGTTTCTGCGAATCGCACGCGATAATCGAGATTAATCGTCTCGATTAATATCTATCATTCGAATACCTTAACGATTTATTCGTTACGGCTGCGAACTGGACAGATTTTGCTCGAGCACGATAGCGAAGGTGATTATTAGCCATTCGTTATCGGGATTAAGTGTGATATGCACTTTGCGTTTCATTTCTGTCTAGATATGGGTTAAAATTAGCATTTTGTATAAATGCAAGTTAAAGATGTACTCGGCTATAAATGCACGAAGACTCATTTATCAAGAGAATATACGTTATTAATTTTAAAAATCATCTATTGGATCTCAATAATTGTGTAAGCCTTTATATATATCGGTATCCTAGCAAATTTCAAAGTTCAATAAATAGGGCAATGAGATTTTTTTTGTAAAACTGAATAGTGGGTGTTTAATGTGTGCTTTGTTCAATAACCGTATACATTCGATTTACCATCATCATATTTAGTGCCATCTTTATACTGAAGTTTGGAGTAATTAATCTTCTATAAATACGTGAAGCAAAAACTTTGTACCCCTTTTTACGAAAATTGGGCGGACGGAGGAGTATGAAATTTCGCACACTTATAGTTTATATAGGGAAGGAGTGCAGAATGCTAATATTTTTTTTAAATTATACATAAAAAATACATTAAATTAAATAAACATTGTGTCAAACATTTTTTTAAAATTTCAAAAATGGAAGATGAGCGGCCGAAATTCGTCAATGTCAATCCACACTCACGTTCTATCTTTTTAAATTTTTCATTGCTATGGATACAGTCCGTGCAGCCCTAATAAAATATTGTTTAGTAAACAGCTTTTTATAAAAATTACGGTCGAATTTCGACCACTGGGCGACCACTAGTAGGTAAGTAATAACTAAAAATTCATTCGATTACGTTTACGAAAACGTAAATTCATAGAGTTGACGAGAGCTCAGAGATCACTACTAAAAGAATGTACACACGCCTGCACATCGACCTATCCAAAACTGTCAAATTTCTTTAATTGATATTGATCTTTATACCCAAATACTAAGGTTCAAAATTTATTAAAGAAATTTGACATTTTGTGGTAGGTTGATCTGCTGCCGTCTGTACTTGAAACCATACAGATTTCCAACTGCTAGCTTGACTACGGACGCATGAATAGATTAAAATAGAATGCTTTATTTGCTAAGAATATGGTTGGTATTGCAAGTAGTTGGTCATATTTTAATAGTTTCACATATTCTGCCATGTAGACATGCAAAATTTACAATACGGTTCAATTAATTTATTTAAGAATATCAATTTGTATTTATAAAGTTATACACTTTAGGTATATTGGTATTATTATTAAAATCTTGCATAACTAACCAACATAGTTACGAAGTTAAGAATAATAAAAAACACATATTATTATGAGTCCACGACTCGCAACGCCTCGGTGGCTGTATGGCAGAGCGCTCAGCCCGATACCAGAAGGTCCCGGGTTCAATTCCCAGGTCGGGCATAGTGTGTTTCGGATTTCTCGATGCATAGCCCGGGTTTGTGATTTATCATCATCAGCTCATTTTGTGTCCCCACTGCTGGGGCACGAGCCTTTCCTATGGATGGATAGGGAGAACGGGCCCAGTGCGGTGCGGTGGTTTTTAACGACTGCTAATGCAGCCGGGACCAACGGCTTTACGTGCTATCTGAAGCACGTAGGAGCTCGAGATGATAAATGTTTGGTCACCCATCCGATGACCGGCCTATGCGTAAGTTGCTTTACCTCAGCACTCGCGGACCGGGCGCGTTAAACACTGCGCCATCGAGCTCCTCAATTTTCCTCGGTTTGTGATCACCAGCCCGCATTTGGCAAGCGTGGTGATTAAGCCATTACCCATCAATTGTAGCGATGGTTTGATTTCAATGATGGAAATCTTTGCCCAGCTGTGGGACAGTGTACAGGCTGTTTACATAAATTGGTCCATGGTCTACAGGTAAAGTTCGCTATCCCATCCTAAATAATTAAACAACATTATAAGTTACAGAAACACATTTAATTATATTCGAACCCAAACGTACGAGTATAAAGGATTCGAACCTATTTCCTCAGACCACTTTCTCTCTATCTATCAAATTAATGATTCATTTTATGTCGGCTGTTTACGTAATCACTTAAATAAGCTATTGTTGTCCGTCCGTACGTTTATGGTTGTAGTTTCATACTAGGCATTAGATAGTGAAAATTGTAATCCAGTTTATAAATCACGCCACGCCGGACACAATTGCTATATCAGTGTTGTCACAGAATAAAGAGACTGTAGAACGTATGCTTCTTACAAACACGTTCGACCAACACGTGACGACCACTCTCGGACGCAGAATCACGCAACAGGGTGAATCTACAAGTATTTTGCTATTTTGTTTCCGAATCGTCATTACCCTTATCACCGACTGTCGTTAAAAGAGTTTGCATTTACCAGCTTGAAATTGTTATGTGAAATAATGAAGTAGGTATAGTCTAGTGTTTCTCGTATTCGATTGCATACGTACGGCTGGTAATGATGAAATTCGTGTGAGGAAGCGGACAGCGTCGAAAAAGCAACCGCATTATTTTTGTAGATTCACCGAACAACGGCGCTCGGCACGCTTAATACCGAAAAAACATAACCCTCCTTCTGACGCAGTCGGGTAAAAAGCAACCATAGCAACGTGACTGCTCTAGTTGCGGTTATCAAAATGGTATTACAGATACAAATCGCTCAATGATCGCTCGCTTAGTGCATTTGCGATTAAAACGACATGGGGTCCTTCAAACGAGGCGTGAAAAGGCACCTTGTTTGCCGGCAGGGGAGGGTGACTGATGCTGCGTTGTTTCCGCGCTGCACCAGTTGTCCTCGCGTCTGGACTCCGTTTCCACTTAACATCGGGTGGAGTGGGGACATTTGTGATTCGACGGGGCGCCGTGGAAGCTGGATTAACCTTAACTTCCTCAAAAGGGAGAACGAGGAAAAGGGTGAAGTGACCCGCAACAACGCGGGTGGATCGTCCGTTCGACTGGCGACGTCCCCATGAGAAATAATAATAAGGGGTATAATAATATGTGTGCGATACTCGAGTGTGGTATGTATCTAAGCTTGCCTTCTAAATCTTCTTTTGCTGTGGTTTTATGCTCGTAGAATTCAACATTAGTACTGTACCATTAAAGATCGCTATTTCACTTTCTATGTGGGATATTTTCTTCGTGAATATAGCTTAGTAAGTCGTAAAACCGTTTTAACCGACTCTGTTGTTGGTTAAGACCACCAGTCTGACTCAGAGTCTCTAGTTCGATTTCCTACGGAGAGTACATGTTTCTGTTCCGATAGGCTGATAAGGCGATAGGGCTTGTTTGTGCGGCTGGCTAGCTACCACCTTCTTAACTAAATGAACGTCTACCTAGAAGAACACTCCATCATTCACGATCGCCAATACGGGTTTCGGCCGAAGCGGTCAACGGGTGATCTCCTAGTGTACGTCGCACATCTCTGGGGTGAGGCTATTGACAAGCGTGGTGAGTCGGTGGCTGTTAGCCTCGACATAGCCAAAATGGCACAAAGCTCTTCTCTCCAAGCTCCCGGCATACGGTCTGCCTGCACAGTTCTGCAAATGGGTCGCTGGCTTCCTGCACGAGCGTAGAATTCGTGTCCTGTCTGATGGATGCGCTTCGCGACTCATGTCAGTGAACGCTGGTGTCCCTCAGGGTTCCATTCTGTCACCCACGTTGGTTCTTCTGCATATCAATGATATGCTTCCACTTGGAAATATTCATTGCTATGCAGATGATAGTACAGTGCACGGTGGGTATAACGGTCACCCTGCGGCTGGACGAGTCGAAACTGAAGAGAAACGAGTGAATCTTGTCATTGAGCTCAATCGGGTATTAGACCTCATATCTAATTGGGGCTCCAATAATCTTGTTGAGTTCAATGCCAAGAAAACACAGGTATGTGCGTTTACGGCCAAGAAGTCACCATTCCTTCCCCTTCCAACTCTTCAGGGCACATCTCTAAGCCTTCAGAGCAATATCAACATGCTCGGTATGACGATTCGCTGTGATCTGAATCAAAAGGACTACATCGAAGCCGTGATCAAAACTGCCTCACGAAAACTCGGTGTCCTGAACAGAGTGCGGCGATTCTTTACGCCTGACCAGTTGTGTCTTTTGTACAAGACTCAGGTACGGTCTTGCGTGGAGTATTGCTCGCACATCTGGGACGGTTCCGCAAAGTACCTTCTCGATGCCTTAGACAGATTGCAGCGTCGCGCTGTACGCATTATCGGCAATGCAGAGGTCACTAATACTCTCGAACCCCTACAATTGCGTAGAGATATAGCGTCACTCAGCGTTTTCTATCGCTTGTACCACGGCGAGTGCTCTCAAGAACTCTTTGACCTTATCCCTCCTTCTCCCTTCCTCCATAGAAGTACACGTGCTGCTCTTCGAAGTCATCGCTTTACTGTCACACATATCCCATCGCGCACAAAGAAATTTGGTGACTCGTTTCTTTGTCGCACCTCCAAAAGATGGAATAGTCTACCAGCACACGTTTTTCCTCCTTCCTATGATATTGGGTCCTTCAAACGAGGCGTGAAGAAGCACCTTGTGGGCCGGCAGAGTGAGGTTGACTGATGCTGCGTTGTTTTCACGCTGCACCAATTGTCTTTGCGTCTGGACTCCATTTCCACTTAACATCAGGTGGTATGGAGTCATTTGCCGTGCTAAGTATAAAAAAAATAAAAAAAAAATGTGTCGCTATAACATCAATGTTTGTTGTATTGTTGTGTTCCGGCAGCTAGAGCTCAGATAGCCAGTGCCTCAGTAGTTGATGATTCCGGGTGAAGTGCGCTTCCATCACGGGCCTTATCGTCCTTAACAGTGAGATGAAGGCCAAAATACTAACCCGTTAGTTTAAAGTTTTTACATCGAAATCGTTATTAAATTGTTTTTATGTTTTTATTTATTTGTTGTTTTGACATCAAAATTGTATTGTGATTGTTTTATTTTTAATATCCTAAATTGACATGCGATAATTTTTAAATTATTTCTTGTGTAGGTCTATGTTGCCTGAATAAATGATTTAATTATAAAATTATTAACCCGTAAGATATAAAAGTACCCGTAAAAGATAAATAAAAGTTTTGATAAGACACTCTCCGTCGATTCCAGCAAAAGTAAACGCTGTAAGTTCATACAGAAATCACATTAAAACCTTTTTCAATGTTTCTGATAGAAGGTAAACCTAAGGGCGACTACTACTTATGCCGATAAATATTTTTAAATTGAATTTGAATTTAATGCTATCTTATCTTATCTTATCTTAGTGGGGCCTGCTGAGGTTTCCCTCTCGCAGTAACATTTCGACCCATAGGGATCTTTTGTGAAACCCCATCCTTTCACTCTTCTTCCTTTGTAAAGATAGATGCCATAAGTTTGCAACGTCTTTAAGAGCGAAGAGCCTGTAGTCCTCCGGTTTTGAATTTTCATAATTCGAAGAACCTGTACTTTTTCGGAACGCTAATTCATCATATTCCGGGGTCTAATCTATTTTTATAAATTTTTGCTCGAGGTCTCCTAAGCTCATATAAATCTGCTACATCTTGCTCGTAGTTAAATCGTCACCGAAATCAATATAATCCATTTAAAAGTCTTAACAACCTAACAACGATGCTATTAAAACAACCAGTCAACAATGACAATAACCCACAGACACGGTCACGCAGATCAGCTGTAAAATGGACGCCATTTTGTTGTTGGTAATGTTTAATTTGACAGCTAATTATGTAAACATTTAAACAGATGTGAGATGATTAGCTCTTAACAGCGATTATGAATACGAAATTTTGTTAAGCGTTGTTTAAAAGCTTGCTTTAAAGTTAAGCAATGTTTATGAATAATGCTGTGAGCGTAGATATTATCTTCCAATCCACGTCATTCCTTTCAATCTTGCGCCTTCCTCAATCCTTACCCGCCACCTTGACAAGGTCGTCATGCATTTTACAAAGTTGCACACTTCCTCTCTGTTTTTTTTTGGAAGAAGGTGAAGTGACGAATTTATTTACGTTTAGCAGTTTTTCTCGCTTAACAAGGCATACGGAGTAAGAATCGTATAAGTCATCGCTAACAATTGCACGTTCATCAGCTGGTTTACGATTACTGTTGTCATATTCTGGCTATACCTATTTGCATAAAAGCCGGCCAAGTGCGAGTCGGACTCGCGCACGAACGGTTCTATACCATTATCTATAAAAACGGCAAAAAAAAATATGTCTGTTGTATGGGAGCCCCCACTTACATTTTTTTTTTTTTTAATGTGAACGATATAACTCAATATTCTGTAAATATTTCAAGCGTCTACTTGTTGCGGTTTTCAATATCGAGCAAAAACGAGCAAACAAAATCTGTTTGTTTTAAGTTTGTTTTATGAGAGCCCCCCCCCCCCCCCTTAAATATTTATTTTATTCTTTTTTTTAGTATTTGTTGTTATAGCGACAACAGAAATACATCATCTGTGAAAATTCCAACTGTCTAAATAACACGGTTCCTGAGATACAGTCTGGTGACAGACGGACAGGCAGACGGACAGAGGAGTCATAGTTATAGGGTCCCTTTTTACCTTTAGGGTACGGAACCCTAAAAAGCGTGAAAAAAAAATGAAAGTTGTCTAAGATTATTTAACGTTAATGAAAAGATTATCAATTAAAAAAGTAGATAGAACTTTAGTTGAATCTATACTAATATTATAAAGCTGAAGAGTTTGTTTGTTTGTTTGTTTGTTTGAACGCGCTAATCTCAGGAACTACTGGTTCGAATTGAATAATTATTTTTGTGTTGGATAGTCCATTTATCGAGGAATGCTTTAGGCTATATAACATCACGCTGCGACCAATAGGAGCGAAGCATCAGTGAAAAATGTTGCAAAAACGGGAAAAGAGCCTAAAAAATTAAAAATGCTGCCGAAAGTCACTATTCCACGCGGACGAAGTCGCGAGCACAGCTAGTTACTAATAAGCTGAATAGCTATTCGAGGAGGGAGAGAAGGAGGAGGAGAAGTTAAGATAAAATAGGGAATGAAATACCTTTTATCAATATTATTAGTTGCCTTTCATAATTGAATTATTGTTGAGCATGCAAATATTAAAATCTTACTTAATTTTTAAATATTTGAATGCACTTTGAAATGAAACAACTTTTACGGATCTAGTGTTTATTTTACACATTACTTTATTCTATGTTTTACCTGACGTTTCAAACCCTAACTATGAGACGATGAGAGATAAAAACTAATTATGAGACGACCAACACCTCAGTCTCCCTGTGACAACGGACCCTGCAAAGGGTTCGAAAAATCAAGATAAACATTAATAAAAAATAAAAAAGTAACGCGAGAAGATCCGTAAAAATTATTTCATTTCAATGTGTAGTGTTCGCGTTTTAACTTTAGAAAACAATTTTAATGCACTTTTAAAAAAAAAAAAATTTTTTTTTTACTTATTTTATATTAGAAGGAGGCAAACGAGCAGGCGGGTCACCTGATCGACTTATTATTTTTTTACGTTACTTACTAATAATATCAAAAGAGTTAGTCAGCAGTTAGGTGAAAAAGAACTTTTTACATGTTAAGACGCTGTACATAATAACACTAATATTACCTATAAATGCGAAAGTTTGTATGTATGTGTGTATATTTGTTGCTTCTTCACGCTGCAACGGATGGATGGATTTGGATGAAATTTGGCATACATATAGTTTATAACCTGGATTAAAACATAGAATACTCTTTATCCCGATATTCCTACGGGAACGGGAACCACGCGGGTGAAACCGCGAGCGGCCGCTAGTATTATTATAAATATCAGCGACTTTACTTGCACTGCTTTGTCTAAGCGCTCTTAAAAATGATTTATTAGTATTGTACAGTAGGTAAGTAATAAGGAGGAATATACCACAATGTTATTGCTTCAAAACTTGATTCCAGTATTATCAGTAAATCTCCTAAACCGAAGTAACATACAAAGATGCATTGATCTCTTCATTCATTTTATAAGATAAACGCAGTTATGTTTTATTGTAGTTTTATTGAAAACTATCAGACGCACGTAAAACCGGATAAAATAAACAGCGCAAAGTTATCATTGGACTGCAGAAATATTATTAAACTTCATTGAAGTCTATAAATGTTTTATTGAGCAAAATTTTACTGCTTTGTGCTCAAAATGAATGGATTTGTTAATAGTATCACTGATCAAAATATTAGATGAACGAAGTTTCAAAGTTCGCATGGAAACAGGCCAAATATATGGAGAGGATTATGTACGTAAACTTTATTGATCGTATTTATATCAGAAGTATGTTACAGTGAAATTATGAATATTGAGAGGAATTATGCGATGATAATTTTGGGGGATATTATGAACTCGACCTTTTTGGGGGATTAGGGTGGCTTTGGAGATGTGCCACGTATGTGTTTATGATAAATGCGTTACAGATTACCGGGCATTGTTTCTATCAGGCCGTCTGCCAAAATACATAGTGTGAAACAGTTTTGAGCGAGCGTTGTTCATTTAGACATTTTATTAAACCCAAATATTCTAAGAAACTAAACTTTATTCAAGTGTACCTAATATTTTGTGAACTCATTTATTTTATGAGACAAGAATACTCTGATCGGCCATGTTACACAAAGCTACTGGAAGAGGGCTAATACCCTAGCTTATCTTATCATATATAATACAAGGTGAGGAAAAAATAACAACCATAGTGGAAGACGCTTCAAATTTGCAAATGGCGTCAAATGTCAAATCGGTTTTGACATATTTGAAATAAACAGATGTAAAATACATGTCGACAAGCCATGAATCGCTATACTCCTCAAGAACGCGGAATAATTGTAACCGACATTTTGAATCAAGCATTTCCGGGTCGCCTTATCTCTCGTTTTGGTTATTTGCACTGGCCGCCAAGATAGCTCGATTTAACCGTACCAGACTTCTTTTTGTGGGGGTTTTTGAAGAATCGTGTTTACGTGAATAAGCCTCAGACTCTGGAAGCCCTCAAAGACAACATTCGACACGTACTATGCGCGAACCTGTCGCCTGAAGTTCTAGCAAAAGTGATGGAAAATGCCCTTAAAAGGGTCATCAACGCTGGCGGCGGCCACTTCATCATCATCATCTTCTCGACTTGATGGGAAAAATTGGAATTGATTAAACATAAATAATCCACAAACAGAACCAAAGTTTTTCATTTGTAAAAAAAATTACATCCAAAGAACATTGGATGATTACTTTTGCCTCACCCGTTATTTATGCCCTTGTTTTATATTTTGTCTTGTGTGTTGTAGTCAAATAAACTTTCGTTCATTCATTCATTCATTCATATACAATATTAAAACTAACGATAGAATTCAAATATAGGTATTTCCTACCTACTAAGTCTGACATAATTGGATCAAAAGCCTGATCACCAATCCGCTTGCTAGCTGTGTGAATTATAGCTAACATTTTTCATATCAGGCGGGAGATGTTGGAGTCCATTGTTAGAACGATTATGTCTGATAATGAAAATCAAGATCTTAATCCACCTAGTCTAGGTATCATAGCCATACCTTAATAACCGACGTTTCGAGGATTCGAAGTAGTTTATAAAATTTGATAAGGAACGCTTTGAAAGTTTGAAAGTGTATAGGTACCTACTCATAGCACAGTATATTAAACACTATCAAGTTTGGTAGTTCACCACTGCCACCGTCACTAATACGGTAGAATGTATGTTTATGTACTTAATTACGCCTCGGTCGGATATGTTTAGGATTTTTCGATGCATTGCCCGGGTTTGTAATCACTGACCCGTATTTAGCAAGCGTAGTGATTATGCTATTACCCATCAATTGTAGTGATGACTTGATTTCAATGATGGAGCCTTTGCCCAGCTGTGGGACAGCTATAAGCGGTTGACTTATATTTATGTTAATGCCACCTTGTTATTTTAAACCCCCTCATAGACCTACTTAGATTGCTATCTTCTCGTCTAGACCTTGCACTACCAGGTCCAACTACGTGCCATAAACCAGTCAACCCTGATACCAGCACATCTGCTAATCACTCACTAATCCCCATCCAACGATGCCAGGTCGTAAACTCATGGCATGGCCACACACGTTTGTGAACTCATGCGCCATACAGCTTTTGCATAGAGTCGCAAACTGTGGAAAGCGATTTGATATTATTGTGTGTTTTATAACAATTACTAGCTGTGCTCGCGACTTCGTCCGCGTGGAATAGTGACTTTCGGCAGCATTTTTAATTTTTTAGGCTCTTTTCCCGTTTTTGCAACATTTTTCACTGATGCTTCGCTCCTATTGGTCGCAGCGTGATGTTATATAGCCTAAAGCCTTCCTCAATAAATGGACTATCCAACACAAAAAGAATTATTCAATTCGAACCAGTAGTTCCTGAGATTAGCGCGTTCAAACAAACAAACAAACAAACAAACTCTTCAGCTTTATATATTAGTATAGATAACACAGCTCTTGTTAAGTACAAGCATAAGTTCATATTACAACAAATGATCTGATTTGTAAAGAAGTTAAAACATTTTATATTTACACTAGCGACCCGCCCCGGCTTCGCACGGGTGCAATGCTGATATACATAAACCTTCCTCTTGAATCACTCTATCTATTAAAAAAACCGCATCAAAATCCGTTGCGTAGTTTTAAAGATCTAAGCATACATACATAGGGACATACAGACAGCGGGAAGCGACTTTGTTTTATACTATGTAGTGATTACAAATTGTATGAGGACCTCGATGGCGTAGTGGTCGCGTTCGGTCTGCGTCAGCAAAGACCTGTTACCGGATGGTGTCCAAACATTTTTCATCTTGAGCTTCTCCATGCTACGGAAGGCACTTAAAGCCGTTGGTTCCAGCTGCATTAGCAGTCGTTAACCACCACTAAGCCGCGCTGGGCCCGCGTGGTGGTTTAGGGCCTGTGGCGGTAGCCAAGTAACATTATGAAAACGATAGCGGAGTTCGAAAAAAAATAATATATATTTTTAAAATATTTTTTTTCCTACAGTCACACCAATTATCTAGCCCAAGAAAGCTACGTTATGAAACTTCTTATTGTGGTTACTACACAACGGATAAACATACTTAAAATACTTAAATACATATTTATTATACATAGAATGCTTGCCTATAACAAATAAAAAAATTAAAAAAATAAAACACCCAGACCCGAGACAATTTAGAAAAACAATAATTTCTAAATTGACCCAACCGGGGATCGAACCCGGGACCTCAGAGATGGCGACACCATGAAAACCGGTGTACAAACCACTCGACCAAAGAGGTCGTCAAAATGTCCTATGGAATTGATATAAGATTGACCACGTGATTTAGCATGGCTTATGTATTTTTTGCTTATATATTTGACATATTTTTGACATTATAATATTGATTTGACATATTTTTGAATAGGGACAATTTCTAGTAATTAATTTTGTATTTTTATTATAATGTTATTTAATTGGTTTTTGACAATTTGGAGTGTTGATTTTGTATTTTTATATGTATGTAATTGGTTAGAATATTTAGTAATTGTTGTTTAAAGTTGTTTGCATGCTACATTGTCAGCTGAGAAAGAGAGGAAAGCTAGAATAAGACCAAAAATGTACCTTTCTCAAGCGCAAATTAAATATATTTCATTTCATTTCATTTCATTTCATTTCATTTCATTTCATTTCATTTCATTTCATTTCATTTCATTTTATGTCAATCCCATACATTTTATTCTTTTCGAACTTCGCTATCGTTTTCTTAATGTTACTTTGGCTAAGCCTACTTCTCCCTGTGGCATTTCCATCCAGAGGTAAAGCTAATCTAAATGAGCTGCTGATGAGCGTCGTCATTTAGTAATTGTTTAGGGAAAACGATGTGTAATGGCTCTATAGGCATGGCGTGAGGCCACATCGCGTGTCCGAACTGCTAGCCGACTACTAATCAGCCAAATTATCCCTGTAATGAACCTTTTTGGCAGTAACTTTCACTCATGCTCGGCCACGCATACTGTTTTATCTGGAGCGGGGTCGGTGGACCGTTTAACTACAATTATACTTTTTTTATTATTTTAAATTTTGCATTTACAATGTTATGTATAGTTCAAATCCCATCACTAATATTATAAACGCGAAAGTTTGTAAGTATGGATGGATGTTTGTTACTCTTTCACGTAAAAACTACTGAATGGATTTGGATGAAATTCGGCACATACAGATAGTTTATAACTTGGATTAACACATAGGATACTTTTTATCCCGATATTCCCACGGGAACGGGAAGCACGGGGGTGAAACCGCGAGCGGCCGCTAGTGTTATATAATATGTAATGTTATAAATCAAATGTTATATTTTGCACAAAAGATCCCGATGGGTCAAAGTGTTACTGCGAGAGGGAAACCTCTGCAGACCTTACTAAGATAAGATAAGAAATGTTATATAAAGTATAAAATAAAAATAAAAATAATCTGGAATTAGGTACGTCTTTATCGAGTATACTTGCAATAGTGTTCTTTCGACTGTGAGTGCAATAACTTAACAGTGCGTAATACTTCACATACTTGACAATGGCTTGCAGAGTAAATCTCATAGTACTAGAAAAATTCAAGGAGTTTTCTGGGGTATTAGTAGCTCAGCGGTCAGAACATTGGCCCGGTTATCTAAAGGTCGTGGGTTCGAGTCCCACGCGAGCTTCCTGTGACTGGTTGATTTTTTCTAGTAACATGTCATTTTATGAGGAGCTCGATGACACAGTGGTTAACGCGCCCGGTCTGCGAGTGCTGAGGTTAAGCAACTTTCGCAAAGGCCGGTCATCGGATGGGTGACCAAAATGTATCATCTCGTGCTCCTCGGCGCTTCGGAAGGTACGTAAAGCCGTTAGTCCCGGTTGCATTAGCAGTCGTTAACAATCTCCAATCCGCACTGCGCCCGCGTGGTGGCTTATGACCCGTTCTCCCTATCCATCCATAGGGAAGGCTCGTGCCCCAGCAGGCAGACATAAAATGAGCTGATGATAATGATGATGATGATTTTATTTAATATAATTATACTATTTATAATACTAAGTTTTTTTATTATTATTTTGTATGAGATGCAGGCAAACGCTGTTCCGCTATGGAATAGTAAAAAAAAACTGTAACTACAGCACCCTTCATCATTGTTCACATACTTTTTACAGAGCTTTAACTACACCATGTAATTTATGTAGTTAACTCAATGAATTCAAAAATAGAATCCTGAACCGACTTGATATATTTTTAAATGCATCCAAAGTAGAAGAAAACCTTTTGATATCGCTTTCGAACTGGTGCGCGCGCGCCGACTTTGATCTCAGTTGGTGGCCAGTAATAAATTGTGCCATAGTGACAAATCACCGAACGTGTGATCTATAGTATGCGTACTCTTTTAATTTAAATATTTTGGGTTACTTCCTCCATTTTGTTGTGCCATTGGTAAATATTGATTTTGTCTTTGATTGAAACAATTGAATGTTAGTTTAATTGGTTTTGCTTTGATTTTAAAAGTTTTAATACGTTTAATTAATAAATGGCCTGATAGGTGAATTTTCGATTGCGTGATCTTAGTGGAATTCCTTGGTTAAACTTACGGTTAGACCTATCGTTTCCAGGTTCCCTTCCTAACTGTGGAAACGGGTACGTTACTGTATTCAGTTTGGTCTAATGAACACTACCAAGCAGTGGCGAAGACTCCTTATAAGTAACCCGATTTCCATCGGCTTCCCTTAAGAAAATGGTCAACATGTTACTTCATACAGATAAACAGTATTTCTTAACGAGTTATATTTATTCATCCATTTAACACACAGTTTGGTATTAAAAATACGTCGACAGGTATTGTTTTTGGTGCTAGGTTTTTGGATTGCACATTTTTTTTAAAGGGCGGCTTTCTTTCTTTAAATTTCTACTCTTCGCCACTGCTACTAAGTAGGGTTTTTTAAGTTCCTAACTCTTCGATTTCTTTTTTTATTACAATAACTCTATTACATATTTAGAGTAAATACAAATATTATAATTAAGAGAAGTTAAAAAAAATATATATATAGAAATTTACACATAATTTTTACAAATAAAAAAGGAACTCCAAATCGCTGCCAAGCGGGAGAGTGCCCAGGACGCTAGCGGCGTTGCCTCTTTGGATGACCAAACTTAGGCGTTGGCCAAAATACGCGCCAGCTCGAGGGTCACCAGTTCCTAACTTGATATATACCTACATGTTGATGGATCCTATGTATAAGGTCCAAAGTGCAAATTCAGGCTTTCTGTTGCGTATTAGTCTATGGATGTTGTGCTTCCTACTTGTGTGTCTTGTTAAATAAGAATATCTATGTGAAACTTTAAATGTGGTACACTTCTAACACTTCATCACCTGCTCACTGTATGCCCCCACTGCTGAGGCACGAGCTTTCCCTATGGATGGATAGGGAGAACGGGCAATAAACCACCACGCGATCCCAGCCGGGACCGACTGCTTGACGAGACTTCCAAAGCACGGAAGAGCTCGTAATGATAAATCTTTGGTCACCCATCCGATGACCGGCCTTTGCTAAAGTTGCTTAACATTAGCAATGGCAGACCGGGCGCGTTACCGCCGCACCATTGATTTTTAACAAAAAATGAAATGGTAAAATAGTTTTAATCTTAAAAAATAAATATCACGTCAGGCTGGGTGGTCAAACATTTTTTAGTTATGACAAGTGCCTGCCTAAAAATAATGTTAAACTGTTGACTCTTTCTTAACGCTTTATTTAAGTAAAGAGGTTTCAAGTTAGTTTTAACAACAGCGCGAGTACGAACCGTAGTACTGAGTGAATTACAAAACAAACAAAGCGGTTGGTAGCAAACTTGTAACTGTTGTTCCCAGGAGGGGGGGGGGGGGTTCCTCCTTATTTTCATAACATCAAGTGTTCAAAATTCCAGTTCAATGACTTCTTAGGAGTTTGTTGTTCCAGAAAACGGTGCACAGAGATTCGCAACATTTTCCGGTATAGAAATTTTAAAAGTATTAAATTTGAAACGTATTGGAAACTGATTTATATGGCACCTAGGTTTTGTAAGGAGTTTATATGCAGCTCATAGCAAAAGTAAGTTTAATTTATTTGTATGTAAACCTTTTAGTCTAGATGATTATTTGAATCATCGATAAGTAATTAAAAAGGTTTGCAATGGTTTGACACAGTCGCAGACAGTAGGAGCTAGAAGCTAGACAGCCCGGCTAAGAGCCGAGGTGCTCAGAGATCAATAATATTGTAATTTAGCAATTTGATCATGATTACACAAAGTAAAGTGTAACTGGTGTTTTATTCACCCTCACCTTACAGTACAATACGAATGTTACAGCTTGTTTTTTTAGATGACAATGATATTTGACTATTAGCCATCTAATATTTCGGTGCAGCTGTATGCGTACCTAATACGGATGTACTAGTTAGGTAACAAAAAGAAAGAAAGAAAGAAAGAAATACATTTATTGGCACACTGTTGTACAACAAAAACTAATTACATTTACAAAAAATAAAATAATATATATAAAATTCAAAAAATTCAAAATTCAAAATAATTTATTCAGTTTAGGCTACAAGTAGCTCTTGTGAATGTCACTATGCCATCAGTTCGTAAGTCTACTCTGGGCGGGAGATCTTGTACTGAGAAGAACCGGCAAGAAACTCAGCAAGTGTCCAGCTCTTTTCTCCCTTACAGCGTCAAAAATATTGGAAAATGCCCTATCATCGCAGGACACTTATATTGAAAACAGAGTGTGGCCATTTTGGCCCCAGCCTCAGCACGTGCTACAACGACATGAGGCCGCTGTAACGCTGGTATTCTGGAAGGGCCTAATCGGTGACGTCACAACAATAAACAGAAAAACCAACAAAGATAAATGAATAATAAAAATAAAAAATAACTTAACTTTTAAAAACATACTAGTAATTCCAATAATTATTAATCTAATTACTCTAGTGTTAGTGTCCATACCAGCAGGAGACTGAGCGTAACCGATGGAGACACGAAAGAACGACCATGATAGATTGAAAAGTTTCATTGTTTGAATATCTCCAAAATATCCGGTATCAATATACCGGACCAATGTAAGAGAAGAGGTGGGAAGAAGCAACTTGCGGATCAGCACAAGGTGGGGGTGACTAGTGAAGCACTATCTCTCTCTGCCAGCTGTCTGCGCATCTGGACACCGCTTCTACTAAGCATCAGGCGGAGCGTAATCATTGCCTACTCATACATAAAACATATGATTTATTGAAATGAAATAACTTTTACGGATCTACTCGCGTTTATTTTACGCATTACTTTTAAATAACGTTTATCCTGACGTTTCAAACCATTTGCAGGGTCCGTAGTCACAGGCAGACTGAGGTGTTGGTCGTCTCGTAATTAGTTAGTAGCTTGCATAGTATAATAAAACCAGGTATGGCTTTCCCAGTGACAAGTGACACAAGGCTACGTCATCACCGCTATCGATTGCTTGAATTTGCTTGTACTGCCATACTGGCTGTACCATTATACCATGGTAGCTTGTATACCCTCATTTAAATTTAATCAGGTGCGTTCCGTTTTACGCAGAAAGAGCTTACAGTATCTTTTGATCTGGGAATATGGTGTTAGGGTTGGGATTTAATATTTTGTATGATGAGATCCCAGGCTATTGGTAGATTCCAGCCATCTTCTCTTTTGAAATTAGGATGTTTTTTTATTTTCAATAACCTCGCGTGTCATCCTAGGGATGAATCGTTAGTCTCTAGCAAGTATTTGTGGTTTATCAAATCTAAGGTAATGGTTGGGCCCCTCTAGGGAATGTTCGCATACTGTAGACTTAATTTCGCGCCTATGCTTGACGTCGGCAATATGTTCTTTAACGCGGTTTCCTACACTTCGCTTTGTTTGCCCGATGTTAGAGAGCCCACAGTCGCAGTCCAGTTTGTACACGCCTGCATCTTGAAGGGGTATTGTTGCACTTGACAGGTCGTAAAACCCTCTCTCTGTCTCTTAGTCTTACTGATTAAATGTAAATGAGGGTATAAAAGCTACTAACTAATTATGAGACGACCAACACCTCGGTCTCCCTGTGACCACGGGCCCAGCAAAGGGTTCGAAACGTCAGGATAAACATTATTTAAAAATAGTGTGTAAAATAAACGCGAGTAGATCCGTAAAAGTTGTTTCATTTCAATGTGTAGTGTTCGCGTAAACTTTAGAAAACATTATAAGATTTATTAGCATTGAAACGGAGAAAATAGCAATGGAAAAGATGAATCCTATAATAATTAAAATGCTCTCATAAAACGGAATGTGGGTTTATTATCATAACTTACAATATAAATTCTACCACCTCAAAAGACAAGCAAAACAATAATTTATATAAAACATCAAAGTCAAATGTGACAAATTAAAAAGAATAATATTTATAACTATACAAAATATCATAAAAAAGGGCGGTTCAAAATGAGTCTGCAACAAGCATTTTATCTACTTTCGCAGTATTTAAACTAACAAGACATCTCATACATTTAGTAGCAAATTTTCAAACAGCACTTTATAGTTACCAAGCGGATATAACTTACTATTGGGTAAAAATGTTGCGCACGTCTGCCGAGTCGCCGGCGCCGGCGCAAGTGTGGATTTAGAAATCATTATTTCAGAAATAAATACAAATTGCCGCGGCTACAGTAAACACAAACACCAACTATGTTAGCTTTGTTGATCTCTACGCGGAGTTGCGCTGCGGCGGCTAATTAAGGCCGTAGCTTAGTTTAGTGGATTAGCGACACGTCCGGCGGCGCTGTAAAAGCTATTTAAGTGCCTTCATACATTTTGGCACTGCCTCCGTACCTATCAGCACTGGGCCCGCGTGGTGGTTTATGGCCCGTTCTCCACAGGGAAGAGTCGTGCTCCAGGAGTGGGAACATAAAATGAGCTATGGTATTATGATGATGTGGTGATACATTTAGGTGTTGGAGAAGGATGCTCGGCGTGTCATGGACTGACTTTCACACAACGTCTCCTTACTCCAAAAACTCGACATCAAGCAACGTCTTTCCACTATTGTTCAAGCTCATATACCTACTTAAATTGCTTCTTCTATTTTATCTTATATCTTCTTTAAAGTGGAAGCCCGAATTATAGGTAAATCTTGAAACGTTTTTATTGGCATTTAGTGAAAAAAAAACTCTTAGGTGTCCAAGTGACAAGGCGTTCTGCCTGATATCCGAAGGTCCTGTGTTCGATTCCCGTCGGACAAAGTACAAAGCGTTTCAGATTCTCTGATGCCAAGTTCGGGTTTGTAATCACTGACCATCAGCCTGTATTTGGAGAGCGTGGTGATTAAGCCAAGCCAAATGCCCTTCGGAATAAGAAACTCGATGGCGCAGTGGTTAGCGTGCTCGGTCGGCGATTTCTAGCGTTAAGCAACTTCTGCAAGGGCCGGTCACCGAATGAGTAACCAAAAATTTTTCATCGCAGCTCCTCCGTCTTTGGATGACACGTAAAGCCGATGGACCTGGCTGCATTAGCAGCCGTTTACAACCACCAATCTGCACGGGGCCCAGGCAGTGGTTTATGGACCGTACTTCCTATCCATCCGTAGAGAGGGTTGTGGCCCAGCAGTTGGAAAATAAAAATAAGCTGCTGGTGACGTGATGAATGCCCCTCAATTGTAGCGAGATGATTTGATTTCAATGATGGAGAGGAGGGACAACCCTGCTATACACTGCTTTAAAGTTTATACTGACACCCCCTACCAACCTTCCGGTTACAAAGTAGGTGTCAGACATCCTTGCGCAAGCGCAAGGGACCATCTACGTCAGGTCATAACGCCAGATCAGAACACGCTGTCACGCATCCTTCATCTAGTACTTTTAAGACTAGTGTCTCAACCTAGTCGCCCCGTGGACATGTATAGTCCACTACCTATTATCCAGATAGGTCACCGGAGCTGTAAGCTTGCTCACTTCTCGTTGCACTAAGAGCACAACTCGCAGTGTACCACTGCTCGGGCCGTCGACTCTAAAGTCGACTACCAAATGTCCTCTTTGGTGGCGGAGTTGTAAGCACACTCACTTCTCGGTACCCATTCAGGCACCTGATCAATTCTAAATTCCTACGCGGCTGATTAAACCGGAGGCCTTTGCATCTAGCGGGAGAGGAGGGACAGTAAACAAGCTCTAACTTAAGCTTTAATATAGGTACACCTAACTTTAATGAAGAAAGATGTAAAATAATTTCAAGACACATACCCTGCTGTCCCAACTTTATTGTTCTAATGCTCTAAACAAACCGGTATTGTTTATTTAGCAATATAGAACAACACTAGGCCCTAGTCTGTAACAAGGACTTTTGGAACAATGGAAGCTTGTCCATTTAGTGGCTGCGTTGAAACTTGAATTACATTGTTTATTATGACTACTTATAGCAAGTATTGGTGCAGAAATCTTCGATTGAGTACCTAGGTACTATCTGTTGTGCAGTACATATGAATTTTGAAATCCTATGTAATGTAGATGGATACAGGCCGAATAATCAAGTATCCAATCATTAAGATTAGTTTTGACTAAAGAAAGCGTCGGTAACCAAATGAATGTTCGGGTTATTTATTTATATATTTTCTGCCTATATCGTCCCACTGCGGCGCAAAGGCCTCCCTTCCCTTCTTCCAACGTTCTCGGTCTGTAGCTTTCTGGGACCAATCTTAAGCTCGGGTTGAATGCGAGAAATCGGTTCCAGCTTGATTTGTTTCCGCTTCGTGTAGACTTCGCTGTGTAAGAAGAAAATACCTAAAAATAAAAAATAATATTACAGGACCAAAAAGTGTTTATCATCTGCTTTGTTAAAGAAACAAATGAAGGTTCACTAAGAAATAAGTGCGTTTAGTTATATCTAAAATTAGAACCGTTTAAAATAACATCATACGAATGCCACGCTAAAAATACTCAACGCTTTGACATGTCTCTTGAGTAAACGTCCATCTTTGTCAGCGACAGACAGACAGACGTCGCACCTACACCAAATGCACGTTTCATCTTGCTGTCCAAGAGTCCAAAGCCCGGTGAAGCTGAAAATGCCGTTTGAGGCAATCAGCAATCTCTCTCAAAAAAAAATGTCCAAGAGTTAGAAATAACAATTGAAAATCAAATGTCTAATTGTATCACAAGTTACAAAAAAATGTAATTTAAATAATATGTAGTGTCAATTCTGTTAACTCACTCGTTTATCCAGCTTGGATGCAGTACGCATGCACAGCCTTTCCGCCCGCAAAATATGCACATGCAGGAGAAACATGAGTGTAAGCACAGACCAAATATCTGTGAGTGCAAGCAAGGATAAACGATTGAGTTAGCAGAATTAACACTACATATTATTTAAATTACATTTTTTGGAAAATAACGCCTGATTCCATTAATTGTATCACATGTGAATCATGGCAAGGAGAAATGGTTAGCATGCTATATTTCTTCATTTTATTTACTATTACCTACAGCAACAACAACAATTGTTCATTACTATCATCAGTATAGAACCGTCCCACTGTTAGATTCAGGCTTGCCACATAAACAATATCATCAACATCATCATCACAGCCAAAAGAAGTCCACTCAAGTATCTTCAAAACCATTCCGGACCCAAGGCACCCCTGGAGGACACCCCTGGGGGTGCCACGGGAACTTGGATTCGGATCCGTGGCACCTCCAGTTCTCAAATCCATACAACGGTGTACCAGTGGTATCACGAGTTCTATTTACTAGTTCCCATGGACCTACTAATCGAATAGTGATATATTATTCATCAGTTTGACAAGTTTTGTGCTGCTCGCATCCAACCGCCCGCGATCTTCACTAGATCGCCGATCCACCTTGTTGGAGGCCTACCTGCACTGCGCTTTCCGGTGCGCGGTGGTCACTCGAGAACTGTTCCATCACTAAAATGCTACATTAAGTCACCATAACGCGAATAACTCCAGTACACGAGACACGTAGGCAGACATGCACTCACGATAACTCTTCGCATCGTAAAAAGTTTCCAGAAATTGTTTGCACGCGGACAACTGCCATTTCAATCAAGTATTTGACTTGAACGCTCCAAACATTTAAAAGAACTAGTAGCCGCCGAGTGCAGTGGTCGAAACTCGACCGTAATTAACAAAATATACAATACAAAATGTTTTTATCCAATGTAATGTAACACTATGTTAAACATACATGTTGTCGCTCTGCTTTCCTTCTCCTGAACTTAAACTAAGCCAAATCCCACACACTCCTATATGCGCGCAATGTGCTTACAAAAGGGTTATAATATTTCGGCTGAAGTCAATTCATTAAAGTAAAGAGCCTTACAGTAGTCGCATTATGATGTGTAACATTTGACACCTTAGTATTAAGCAATTTTAACATTATATTCTGAACAGAATGGGTCAGGTATATCATTTTATAACTAATAAATAAATGCAGTAAATACTCATTAAAAGACATTTGACATATCAAAATGACCTTTAATAGTCAAATGATACAATATGTCACATGTAATAATAATATGTTATGTTCATAATATCGATTTTAAATTTACAAAATGGCGCGCGCTTGCGCGCTTCCCCGACTTTCTGTCACATTGTTACACCTACTTCCGTCATATTTCGCGAAATCACTCCCACAAGTTGTATATATAGAAGGCGAACGGAAAGATGTTACACATCAAAAATGGGTTGCAAACATTATATCTATGTTCATGACCATGCAAAATTAAACAAACATAATATGTGTTTGGATGGGCATTGACAGATACTTCCGCTTCCGTTTTTGAAACAATCCTAATTAAATTTGATGTATTTATAAAACATATTATACGAAAAAAATTTCGGGACATCTTCTCCACGTAAACTTTAACTACATAATAGTATAAAAAATGTTACACTTTTCCGTGCGCGCAATATGCTTTAAAATGAGGTACAAAGTTTTCCGCTGTACGTATTAGCACAGCAGGCTTAGGTCACTTAGGTGAGTTAGACTGTGGTATTAGTGTATAGATTATTGGATCCCTGAAAATCTTACAGATTTTATTTACTTTTATTACTCAGTCGAAACGGTGAACGTTGATATTCAAAAGTAGTTCATATTCACAGTAGATCTAAATACCTACATCTGTCGATAAAACTCAAAGAATAGACGGTAAAAACAATGTCTCACTCCTTTTGTTTGAAAAGCACGCGCACTAGGTACCTATATAAGGGGTGCAGTGCAGGCTTTAAATAAGCTTATTATTTTACTATTATCCGTAAATACTAGTAAAATGTCTTTAATAAAGGGTATAAAACGTTCGACGAACCCTAAATACCGTTATTTTAAAACATGGGATAGCAGAATTGATTCTCTGAAATAAGCAGGTACCTACACATTGCATAGTACAAATGGTGCAGTTTTATTCTGAACTAGATTTCTCAAACGATAATTGACGAATAAATTAGATGTTGCCAACTTTCATGGTATTGTGACATTCACAAATGATCTATTAGAGCTAACTGTGTTTCGGATGCACGGGAAAAGTGAAGTGCTATATAATTATGGACGCGCACTTTCAAGTGTGCGATGCCGTTCACTCTAGAAAACCTCCAAAGGTGATTCGTTTCACACGGCTTGAGGTACCCTTTACTTACCTCGCCGCCCCCAAAAAAGCCCGGTGACGCTGAAAATGCCGTTAAAGCAAATCAGCAATCTCTCTCAAAAAAAAAAAAAATACACATAACCTTCCCTCCTATGACATTGGGGTCCTTCAAACAAGCCGTGAAGAGGCACCTTGTGGGCCGGCAGAGTGAGGGTAACTGATGCTGCGTTGTTTTCACGCTGCACCAGTTGTCTTCGCGTCTGTACACCATTTCCACTTAACACCAGGTAGAGGAGAGACATTTGCCGTGCTAATATTTAAAAAAAAATCGATGCACTACTCTTTTAAATGCTATGTGTAACGTTCCAAAAATAATGCTTAAGCTATATAGGTACTTTTAAAAAACCTCTTTTATCCTGTTAATTTATAGATTGTAGCTTTCTCACCTTCAAGACATACAATATCGATAATAAATAGACAAAACAAAACTATCAGGGATAATTAAATTTGAGCCACCCAAGCCAATGAAGTAATTTGATATGCACGATTTTAATGCAGCATTAGCCGTGCGAGCCCGCGTGAAACGGCTGTAAATAACAGCTGTAAAAATAGGGAATATCGATTAAATTCAATACACAAGGATGCAGTTAAACGTGTAATTTGCGACGTGGCTTATCCTTTTACACGATAAAATTAATTGCATATCAAGAAATCAGTTAATAAATAGACATATTCACAGTTTGCAGTTTCAAACGGCTCTGTGGCTCAGGAAGGTGAAGTGAAGTGAAAATAAAATTGTTACCTCGTAAATAAAAAACCTTTACTAAATTTGACATCGCATGAAACTATGTGACAGCTTAGTGCTCTCAAGTTCAACTATTGCATAACTGTATATGGCTCTTGTGTCCTGGAAAGGTCTCAGCGTCTCATTCAGAGTCCAGAATGCGTGTGCAAGGTATTGCTTTGTTGTTCCACCCAGAACACATGTGACACCATATATGAATAGATTTAATATCCTAAAAATGAAGAAGCGTCAAAAACTGTACCTGGCTTGCATGTTGTTTGATATTATTAAGAAACAATATCCTAAGTACCGGTTTGATAAGTTAACCTGGCGTTGTACTAATCGTTGAGTAAGGCCGTGCACCAACCCCTTTCTCAATACCGGTACCTTTGATTAACCGGAACATAAGACTGCTGCTTTTTTTTATGGTAAAAGGAGGCAAACGAGCAGGCGGGTCACCTGATGGAAAGCAATCACCGCCGCCCATGGACACCCGCAAAACCAAAGTTATCGCAGATGCGTTGCCAACCCTGAGGAAGGAGTTGGATCTTGAGGAGGGAGTAGGAATTGGGAGGGGGAGGGGTGACAGATGGGCCTCCGGTACTTTCACTCACCGGACGAAACACAACAGCAACGAGTGCCGTTGTTTCACGCCTATATTCTGTGAGAGAGTGGTATTACGCCGGGCGAGCCGGCCCATTTTGTGCTGCAACGCAGCGTGGCTCTACCACTCAGACAGTGTTACTTATTTAGCACCACCCAGGGGTCACGTGTAGGGTCTCAAGGGTAAACCTACGGACGCGAGTAACTTTAACCCCCAAAAGCTTTCGGTGGCAGATTCAAATATAGCGCTACTAAGTGTTGGAACGATCTACCACCTCCGCTGCGTGATTTGGAAACTAACTCCTGTACTCAGAGACGTCAAATAATATTAATGATTACTTAGCACCTAAAATTGTCTATTGTAAAATAGTCTTTAACAGTGACAGTTTTAGCAAATTTTGCGACTGAACAATTTGTAGGTGCAAAGTTACCATTAGTGATAATGGCATCTATGAGTGCGGCAGTAAGTATTTGTTTAACGTGCTTATAAATCGCACTTGCTAAACATTCAATAATCCACTCAGTAGCTGTTTTAAATTGTTTTATTTGTTAGGTACATTTATTTATTTTTCTCGTTGGCTTTTCTTAAGATGGTTCATATATAGTAGGGGCCATATTGTTAACTTATTTGTTTTTGTATATATATATATATATATATATATATATATATATATATATATTATCTACATATATATATTTAATTATCTTTATGCACCATACCAGCACTATGCAGATTTATATGTCTAAATTTTTTAATATTTATTACTCACAGTCTGAACTATAGGATTTTAGTACCAGGCAGTTTGTTACTAGTAGCAAAATTTTTAAGGCGAGTCACGTTGCGCGTTTTATTCACGGGTTTCGGCAGAATATCAGTGTTGTGACCTTGGTTGCAACAAACAAAAAACTGAGTCGGAGCCCTTTGGTTGACTCGACACATACCTTATGTTACTGTTGTTGTTATACTTTATTAACATTATTGTGGTTATGGCGACAGCTAAGAGAAAAAGGTGGTAGCTAGCCAGCCCCCCGACCGCCTAACCGATCGCTTTGACTACGCGTATAGTTTATGACGTCATCTTGCCACCTCGCACCGCCTATGAAAACAATATCAAAAGCTAAAGGCTATAGTTTTCGATATTGTTTTCATAGGCAGCACGAAACGACAAGATGACGTCATAAACCACACACGAAGTCAAAGCGATCGGTTAGGCGGTCGGGCCCCAGGTTAGCTAAAAACCAGTCCACCACCATCCTCATTGTATAACATGTACCGATCCCTGTCAGTGAATCGAAATTCTCTGTCTGTGACCAGTGGTTTAGTAGACCAACGAAGGTGGTTTAAATGTAATATTCTTATTAGTAGGCAGTTCCGGTCCGACCCGAACCCTTCGGAGAATCTAAGTAGGGCACGAGGACGCGCACTTTTAAGTGTGCGATGCCGTTCCCTCTAGAAAACCTCCGAAGGTGATTCGTTTCAACAAGGCTTGAGGTACCCTTTACGTCCCCAAAAAAGCCCGTGACGCTGAAAATGCCGTTTGAGACAATCAGCAATCTCTCTCAAAAAAAAAAGGTTGGCAGTAATTCCTCAATGTTTCATTTCAGGCAGCTTTTTCAGCGTCACCGGGCTTACTTACACGGGGCTTAAACTTAAGCCGTTTCATCGAAACACCGTAAAAGGTTTTCTAGAGGGAATGTCATCACGCAATCGTGTCCCCGTTTCCTACTAGATTCTCGGAGGGAGAGAACCTCGGCTCGGATTGGCCGGGACGTGGTGGTGGTCCTAAATGTTGCTACTAAGAAATAGTGCCATTTTCTTTTTTCATTTGGTAAAAATACCACTCTGAACAATGGCTCACCGTTAATTGAGTCTTAATGAATATTCAAATTTGATTCCTCCTAACAGTCAACTGACAAACTGGATGACAATAATTTGAATACAAGAGCAATTCGTTTTGAATTGCAATTTAAGAAGGTGCTATAGAAAGTACCGAGTATGACAAGACAACGCAAACAAATATAAGTTTGCAAACAATGAGACATACCTTTTGAATTGCGATGCTGGTTACACCCCAAACGACCGTTTTCTTAATTCACGACCGTATTACTTTGACAGAAGATTTAAAAATGAAAAATAGTCTAAACAAGTTAGTTAAGGGCAACAATGGTCCCAATTACTACCCAATACCAGGTACTTGAGACTTCGTTTAAGTTGAAGTTTGTGTGTTGCAATAAGTAGGTTTGTTCACTATCTCTTGTTAACCTGTACAACAAAAGTTAGTCTTTTAGACTTTTTATGAGCACACATTGTAGGCTAGGAGCAGTTGAGTAATAATTACTGATGTTTATTAGTCAGAAAACGGATAAAACTTAAAACGAAAGAAAATGAGAAAAACGCAAAGTAGATACAGTTCCGACTGTGAACAAAATAAAACATGTACCTACATATATTTTAAATTATTAGGTACTAATAGTGCGAGATACGAGCGTAATAAATAAAAGAACACTGTCTTTCTACGTTTCCATGACATTTTAATGATACCTTTATAACATTATATTAGCTTCGTAAGTTTTGAAAGACATTACAAATATAAAATATGAGAGCAATACCGCTTTGATCTCCAAGCTCGTCTGATTAATTTTAGCATCTACGAGTACATGCGGACAGACACTATTATCATTATATCCGTCATCGATGTATCTAAATTCATTATACAAATAGATTTTTAAGAAAAATTGGGTCGTCATTTACGCATTTCACAATGGCAATAGTAAACAAGATAAATAACTGAGCAACTCCCCTTCCTCCATCTATCAAAAGCTCTAATGCTTCGACGATTTTATAGTCGGCCCGCGCGGTGGCCGAGGGCTTTTCAGCGAACTTGCCAAGTTCAATAGCAAGATCGAAACGCACGCACCTACGCCAGTACAAGTCGCACGCGCCGCCCGTCAACACGCGTGACTGACCATCGATCTATCGATACGTAAACATCGTTTGGGTCCATCAAAAACGACAAAACAGCGACATTAAATTTTTCAAATAAGTTCTTACACGAGATTCTTTTTTCGAAAATTTTCGGTGAACTTTTATTTTTAAACCGTTTTAAGTGCGTTAGATTTGAATTTTTCGAATTGAAATTTCTGTGCTCTTGTGTGGTGTTAAGTGCAATTCGCAATGTTGTGCCAGTGCTGGGACTTGTACTGAATTACGTTTATCAGGTGAGTACCAGTTTATGGGTCATTCGATAACTTATTACTGAAACGGTCAGTAATAGGCCTGCTTTCCTCGCACCTTTCTACCATTAAATTACTAGTAATGGAGATATTTATAATGTTTTCCTATGTCAACCTTTTTTTCTGAGTCGCTGATTCGGCCAGCATTGGTATTCTCATTAAATCTCATTTAAATAAAAGTTAAAAGAGACTTCAAAGAATTAATAAAAGAACAACGCCAAAGCAACAAAAATACACTTAAAACTTAGAAAAACTAACAGACATTTTGAACAATCTTGCGTTGCGTAATTAGATTTCAAGACACAATTTAATAAATATTGTGGCGGCACATCAGATATGTTTACCCCCACAATGGAGGGTACAAATGAAGTACGACTAGACAGCTTCAAGAGTATAGTGCGTATAAATCAAGTTGGTGCGCAGCCGCCCTGCGCTGAAACGTTGATGACTTTGTTATGGGGGCACACCGTGATGGTCCAAGGAGGAAGAGACGAGGGCTAAAGATGATGCCTTGTGGTATGACTATGCTCGGTATGCGTCTAGATGGCGACCGCCGTAACGTCTATTTCTGACTCCAATCAGCATCGTTTTGCAATGCTGTATTCCGGTTTAAGAGTACTGGATTCAGTAAACTACATTCAAAAGGCATAGATGAGTACTGAAGCTTTAGGGTTGATCGCGTCATACTCTTAATGTTGGGTTGTTGGTTTGCCAGCAGTGTCCGCTTTTTACCGCGTTTACCAGCATGGAAGTACAATAAAGACATTACACAATTACACATTCAAGATTGCCTCATTTGGATTTTGAAAGATTTAGTTTGGGAATAGGACAAAACAAAACCAGAAATATAAATCTAAATTATAATCTAAATTATTAACGTAAAAACGCGTCTACAAAATCAGTGAGTGATACTAATTCGATACTATCTCGATGATAGACGCTGTGTTTTCTGACTTACGCCATCCAAGTGAGATTAAGTTCGTCCAAACGTAACGACAAGCTTATGTGTGCTTTGACGAATTAGGTTATTAAGTCTCAACTACTGCCTTAACAGTTTTATCACCCGTAATTGTTTTGATGTCAGTGGCTTGTGTGAACATCCATTCAATTCTATCATTGGGTGTGGTAACTTTCAAGATGGTAGGTCAGTGCCGGAGATTTGATTTACGTATGAAAATACTTGAAAGTTGTGTTTGAATCAAGATAGCAGAACCAGTAACTTGAAATAATTGGAACTTGTCATGAAAGCGCTGACTATGTAAATGGGCTGAGTGACTTTTTCTAGTTCTTCTGAGATGGTTGTTATAAAGAACGCTTGGCGCTTATCTTTTCCCCTAAGATGGATCGTAAGGGTACAATAGAAGCTGGTGCAGTAAGGAACATCAAATTAATTAGTTCTATACATTTGGCATTTCGTACTTTTGAAAAATACTAAATGTTTTATACTTTGCTTGCAGCATAAATTATTATTCATGTAATTTATAATTATTATACATGGTAAATCTTATTTTTTCTAAACAAAGGCCGCAATTAATAGTTTCATGTTCCTGTTCGTTGAAACTGGTTATAATATGTAGCCCACAAAAATTATTACAAAAAAGTTTTCAAGTACTTAACCATAACCAACATTTGGATCTCTCTTCATAAATAATCCATGAGAACCTGACCTTCCCCAAGGCATCGGCCGCCGTGATGAGCACAACACATGTTTCCATTTGTCACTATACGAGTAGCTTGAGTTTTTATCAGGGTATCATCCTTAATTTATGCTTTGAAAAGTGCTACAAAGTGTTTAACATATATATATAAATCTTTCTATTTATGAAGTGGGCTCACACACCAGCGCAGCGACGCAACCGTTTCGGATTTTTTGAATAATGAAAATGATATCATCATCCGTCCATGATGCGATTTTTTAATCTCTGAGGTGATCTTGAAAATTAAAATGATACAATTTCAGGGACCGAAAAGGTTAGGTGTTTTAATCCGTTTAATTATATGGATTCGTTTTAAAACCCAAAGCTTCCGATTAACCCGTATATAGAGGTTAATCTAATCCAATACAAAGCGGTCCATACGTAAGATTCACTTTCGTTAATTTTTTATTGTTAGAAGAGAGATAAACGATAGTTTACCCGTGCGGTTCTGATTAATCAGCAATTTAATATGGGTTAATCCGAAAAGTACACAGGTTAATCATATTTACGGGTTAATCGCACATTGCGGGTTAAGCCCATAACCGGTTAACCTGTAAACCCGATTACAAGTTAACTGCTGAATAAATTATACACAATTATTTAAAATTATTTTAGAATTATCTACAAATTTTTAAATGCTCATATCGTTTGAATTTTCAGTGTCAAAATAGTCACCGGTGTCTTCATCTATGAGCTCTAAGGCATTCGCGTTGATATCATAGTGTAAGAAAAACCACTAGTTAAAAATCGCATCGAAGTGTCACTGTGAAGCTAAACCCATTCTACAGCTTCATGGCTAAACCTCACATAGGTACTCGATAGGTACTCGTAGTAGTTGAAAATGGTGAAGCAAGCCCCTCAGGCCACGTATCATTAGCTTATCTTGTTCTGCAACAACTCCATTTGAATGAAAGATACGGAAGGAGCAGAGCGATGAAAGATTCGTTGATAAAACAACACAGTTTTTGCTTTACTTAAACGTAATTCCAAAGCGTGGACTATTATATTGCTTTTCGTTATCAAATGCAGATAGAGATTCGAACAAGGTTGAACTTTGTGGACTTAAAGTTTTGTATTTGGAAATGACGCACGGACTAATGTATGGATTTCTGATTTAAAAAATGTAAGGCATATTTAGAACTTAACTAATTTGATAACATAACTTAAGGCGCATTAAATAACAATTTATAAAATATATTTAATTCATGCAAATATTATAATAAATTACAACTCTTAAAGGAAACACATTAGCAAAAAAAAACAAAAAAAAATCAAAATCCACACCACTTCGTACATGACAACATTTACATTTCTGTCACAACGCATTAAGGCGACGCACCGCTAAACAATAAATCTCATACGTTTTGATACGAGCGTTTGCGCTCCGTACCATAAGAAAAACTGATATTTTGTCCTTCAAATTAAAACTACAAATTATTTAAAACAAAAGAAAAACAATTTTGAAGTGTGTGTTAAGACTAATCTACTAAGAAAATTTAGATGCTTAAATCGGTCTGGTTAGCCTGTAAAATGTGAATCTATGTTTTAAAAGAGGTTACTTTGATATGTTTTTCTCTGTTATAAAAGTTGAAAAATCGTGTTTCTGCAACTAACAAAATGAAGTCAATTAAATGAAAAATCATGTCATCAAATATCACTTTCATATGTTTTGTAATTGTTGGGAAAAATCAAGATCCCCGCCACGTAAATTACCAATGCGTCGTCTTAACAAATAATTTTGTTGGACGGCATTCATGAAAGTGTTAAATTTATAAATGTTGGAACTTATTAATGCAGTTTCTAGCGTGATCAAGTAGCGTAAAGTTAAACAACTTTTGTAATATAGGGTCACCGGATGGGTGACCACATTCAAATATGCTTGTATGCTTAGGAAGGTAGATTAAAATTCATAATTCTAAATCATTTATTCAGTTTAGGCTACAAATAGCTCTTATGAACGTTATTATGCCATTTGCCATTAAGTCGTTGGACCCGGCTGTTGTCTTAAGATGTCTCACTTTTACCCCCATTCATCCGATTTAAGCACTCAATCTCCTTAGGGCTTATAGGAGGATCCTTAGGGCTTATGGGATAAAACTTACTCAATTAATTTCAAAAATAAATACCTCAACAAGTCAACTTTAATATCACTGATTCTTAAACACTATCAAATGTTAGTCAGCCCAGAGTTAAACCTTCGGCGGCCGGATACATATAAATTCAACTGTTATTATGGTTAACCAAGTGACAAGTATGATAGCGCGGATATCTAAATTAAATATGTAATTAACTAAATTCAGGTTAATGGACCGATAGCAGCGGCTTTGGATGAATTAACACAGATTGGATTCAAAATAGTAGTATCGATTTCACATAATAGAAAATTGAGAATGTGCTTGTAATTTTCATGAGAGCGATGTTATTACAAAATAGCTGATTGCTGTTTGATTTAAGTAAGGGTCTTGTTTTAGTAGCTCATGTAAAAACCTGGATTTTTGGAGAAGCTGGCTTTCTTTACCCCTAGTAAATTTTATAGGTAATATCACCATTTTTCTCCTTAAACTCTCTAGGTTATTAAGTTGGTTAATAAGACTACACCTAAATTAGAAGTTTTAAGACAAACTTCAATAATGTTGCTAGATAACCCAGATCTAGTTGAGCCCAGTTAACATAACATAACGAGGAAAGCCGTTTATATAACAATAACAGTCAACAATAAAGCAGTAGCTATAGTTTAGCAAATCTATAACGATGCAAATTTCATATAATTTAATGTCTAGACAGACAATGACGCTGCTAATGACAAAACATCGACACAGAATGAGGCTAAAGTGAATTGTGTGACATCTAGTGTTATTTTGATTGTAAAAGCGCTTTAATCATACGGACAGCCGTCTGGCTCTGCACTTACTTTTCATTGACCGATTTACGATTATTCTATATGAAAATGTGTTTTGTAATTGCATGTCAGTGATTAAGTACGTGAATCAAAAGGTGGTGCATTCAAAAGTTTGCGCAATTCGGTTTACCAGTTTTATTTGATACTAGTTGTTGCCAGCGACTTCTTTCGCGAAGACTACACTATCCCTTAGGAACCTGTTACCGGGATAAAAACTCATGAATCCAAATCCGTTCAGCCATTATCACGTGATGCTCGGTCAAATAAACAGACAAACAGACAAAAATTCTAAAAACTGTTGGAACTTATTCTGTTATCGATTTTAAGTATCCCCAGCCAACTTTTTTTTCGAATATCTGCCATGTACAGACTTTCGACCCTCTTTAGCTTTATTATATGTATAGATATAAAACAGTAAACACACTCAGATTCACACCTATTCTGTAAGACGACAAAATTTCATCTACTTACCTATTTTATTTTTCTTTTTCGACTACCTACCTGCGTTAATTAATTATGTCAACATTTTTAGTAGCATAATACATACATACATACATACATACATACATATAATCACGCCTCTTTCCCGTAGGGGTAGGCAGATACCACTTTAGTAGCATAATATGTTTCTATAATTGGCTTATGTTTAAGTAACATCTTCTGTACCTTGTGTTTAGTTAAATGCTTTTGAAACATTGTTGAATAAATAAATAAATAAATTCCATATATCATAAAAAATATTGTTTTCTATTCTGGTGGTATATTGTGCTGGTCGGTTACTTTTTATTCTGGTAAATAATTAAGGAAGTTCCCGGCGAGTAAAATGTGTTGTTCATTTCTCTAACTTGTCCAAACTAAGGATATTTTTATCTGTAAGTGGAGAATCTTATGCTAGTCTTATATGATTTTGTCGAAAAACTAATTTAGTTATTTTTTAACATTACTAACTACATAGTAATCATTCTCCGATAACATTTTTTTATTTTTTTATTATTTATTATAAATACTACCTTGTTCTACTTTTACGCAAGCACATGTTAATACAAAACTTACAAATCCTCCTTTCAAATAAACTTCTTGTTAACAAAAACGTAGTTTTACCTTCAACCTTTGGCCGGAACAATAAATAACTTTTTGTTTTCACTTTATTCTGTGTATTGTTTACTTAGTAACAGGCAGGCGCGCCTCAGGGAAGCGCGTGGGGTCTCAACTTATATTTGCACGCTTTTTGACGTTCTTTTGTATGGCTTGTAGCAGGACAAATTGTAGAGCTAGTTTTTTTTCTTAAGATTATTGGAAGTGATTTGTTTTGCATTTATTTTCTTATTTTTACAGTATTAGTATCTTTTAATAAATTATTTTGCATATAAAATTTCGTAGGGTGATAACAAATTTGTCATCACTTTGATAAGATCTTCACAAAAGTTTCCGAATCTACCAAAAACTATTACATCATACATCCCAAACATGACTTAACGTGTAAATCAATTAGTTGCTGGTTGCTCAAAACTTTTGACGTATATTACCTGAACACAAGCATTCAACTCCTATCACCAGACATAATAAGTTAGGATTTATTATCTTAAGTGATACTTCTGCCTTCATGCTCATTGTACTACTAGGCTCATTGAGATAATGAACACGGTAAATTGTTTTCGTTAGTCATACCTTTTTAAGAAGATCCGCTCTCACCGTGTATTGCTTTGTTAATGGATTGTAAGAATGCGGTCCATTGGACGGCGGAACAGTCTTGGTCTACTGGCTTAGAGCTTTCTAGAACCACGTGGTCTTTATTTAATCTTTGGTCTGTTTTCCCACGCGATAGCTAGACAGGACAGCAAGTGGCATTGTAACTTGTCGAACGTTAAGTATAAATCCGCAGATAGTGATAAATTAGGTTTGACCTTTTGAGGAATAAATGAAACAGAATACATAAAGATAACCTAATGAACTTTTCCATCATATATGTACAAATAAAGACAGAGAAAATAACAAACACCGACAAAGAATCAAAGGATTAACATCAGCATAACAAGGTGTAATAACATGAAAAATGAGAAAACAAAATTCAAGTGCGCTATGCAAGCACGCACCTCGATAATCCGCAGTTACATTGCTTTGACTCCAACTTAGCAAACCGGCGTTTTTTTCTCTCCTTGCAAACAATACACGGGATTCTTTTCTTGGAAAGGCATTCAATGGTGACCGCAAATAGGTAATGCGGTGCAGATGTTAACAATGGCTTGTACCGGTATATGGTCCAGTAGGAATATAGGATGCTTCATCGAAAGCAATCGAAAGCATCGAAAGCGAAAAAGTTCAATTAGATTTTGCACAAACATAATGTAGATGATGGCTATACCTATACTTGCTTTATTTTGCTTGTGATTTTAATTATATTATTATATTATGTATTTTACTCTTTTTATTTTATTTTTTCCACTATAACATTTTTCCGCTGGTTCTCATGGTGTCGCCATCTCTAAGGTCCCGGGTTCGATCCCCGGCCGGATCAATTTAGAAACTATTGTTTTTCTAAATTGTCTCGGGTCTGGGTGTTTTCTATGTTAATGTTTATCCGTTGTCTAGTAACCATTTAACGAGTTTCATGACGAAGCTTCTCTTGGGCTAGATAATTGGTGTGAGTGTAGGAAACTTTTTATTATTATTCATAATGATGGTATCGCATACCTCAATTTTATTGAGGTATGCCAATTTCAATTAAGTTTTCTATGATTCAGAAAAATACTGAAATCAAGGGATGTAAATAAAAATTTTAGTAGAAGCATTTAAAAACACTAAATCAACTGAATTTATGCAATACGAAACTATCCATAATTTACCTAAACATTTGGCTTCAACAAGTCATCATCATCATCATCATCAGCTCATTTTATGTCCCCACTGCTGGGGCACGAGCCTTCCCTATGGATGGATAGGGAGAACGGGCCATAAACCACCACGCAGGCCCAGTGCGGGTTGGTGGTTGTTAACGACTGCTAATGTAGCCGGGACCAACGGCTTTACGTGCCTTCCGAAGCACGGAGGAGCTCGAGATGATACATTTTGGTCACCCATCCGATGACCGGCCTTTGCGAAAGTTGCTTAAACTCAGCACTCGCAGATCGGGCACTTTAAACACTGCGCCATCGTGCTCTTCCTTCAACAAGTGTGTTGTTCAAATTCAAAACATTTATTGGACATAGCATAGTAGAAGTTGGGTTAAAGTTCTAACAATTAAACTAATAGGTACCTTAAATTAATGCTACGATGAATTGGACTCCTCTCAGCGTAGGTAAGATGCAGCTTTAAGAAATTGTAAGGCTAATTTATGTGATAGGTATATAAGTTCGACGACATTATACACTACCTTACTAATTTTTTTGTGTGTTGTGATTGTCCTTTATTTAAGTTTTTTATCTGTTTATTTGTGATGGAAAGTATCCTTTTATGATGGGGCACTTTCCAACATTTTGACGCTATAAGGGAGAAAAGAGCTGGACACTTGCTGAGTTTCTTGCCGGTTCTTCTCAGTACAAGATCTCCCGGCCAGAGTAGATAGACTTACGAACCGATGGCATAAAATGACGTTCAAAGAGCTATTTGTAGCTTAAACTGAATAAATGAATAAATTATTTTGAATTTTGAATTTTAATTTTTTTTTAATTTTACCGATAGTCGCTTAGCGAGTTGCAGAGCTTAATATGTAAAGCTCTTTGATACTAATAATATTAAAGTCTAAGTGAAAATAAACAGAGAATAAGGCCGGAATAGTTAGCCCTGATTTGTCTCTTTTACTCTAATTTGAAATGACGTACCTATACATGACAGGAACAAAACACTTACCTAATAATAGCTATTCGGACCTTATTGTTTATTTGTAAGGCACTAATCCCCGTATTATTAAACAAAAGCTAGGAGTAGTTACTCCGTGTTTTGTTCCCGTCATGTGAACTTCATTTCACATCAGTAAAAGTGACAAAACGCGGAGTAACTACTCCAAGCTTACACTTTGTTTATTAATAAGCCCTATGGGTTTATTTTAAAGCTTAGCACTAGCTACGCCACCAGGCCTGAGACAGAATATTTGAAAAATGTATTTGATTCATAAGTATCTACTGAATAACACTCGCTATTTGTTTAGAAGACAAGTCAAGCGGGCAAATCTAACTCAACATAATTCAGCACACCTTGTCTTTTCTACACATTTAATAGAAATCCTGAAGTGTATAAATTGGTTGCATGATTGTAGTTGTGTAATGTTGCAGGTTTTGTAAGCAATCTAATGGATCCATCGGTTTATGTGAGTATAGCAGACAATGATAATAATTCTGTATTCTATAACTTAGGTGTTTGGCGATACCTATTGTATTAAAATACGGCAATTTAACATTAGATTAACACTCGTTTTGCATATGTAATATTAGTTTTTTTCCTTAATTATATGTATACATAATATGAATTTAAGTAAATACTATTTATATAAAAACGCAGAATTTCACTAGTCGTTGAAATACAAAATATTTAATATACTTAACATGCAAACTCGATCAGTAGTTTTGGCGTAATTATAAGGACAAACTTTTTCCGTTAGAAGTTATAAATCAGTTTGAACCTTTATAAAAAGTCACTTTTTTATTTCGATACTCTTTAGCCTCTCATCTGTTCTCGAACGTTATTATTTTAGATTCCAAATTTCAATCCCATTTCAATGTTCAACTGTATAGTTGAGACATTGTTTTCAATCTTTACTAAAATCAGAAAAGAAAGCTCTACATGATTACCTATTACAAATCGAGGAAGTACTTCGGCCTACTATGATTACTTACCTGGTCAACTATCGTTTAGCGGCTTTTGTCCATTTTCATTATGGCGACAAGTTGAGTTCTCAAAGAGCTTTAGGCCATAACCATTATTAATATGGAGTGTATTGTCAGTTAGTCGTTCTTGTGCGTCAATATTCAAGCAGTCCCTGTTATGATAAGGATACTGATTTATTATATCACTGAGTCGGGAAGCGTTTGGTCTTCATCTCAGCTAATGGTAAGAGGAAAAAAGGCCGAAGTCAGAAGCGGCACTTAACCAGGATTTTCAACCACTGTTGAACTTTGAAGCGTCGGTATCGGTATCCAAACGCATTTATTTTCTGGTTTTTTTTCTGGTTAGATAGACTGTGTTAACAGTCTGCAAACGAGCGGAAAATTAATGTATGGAAGAAATTGACATTCTTTCCCTATAGTTAGACTGACGTAAATCCATTCATAAAACAACTATACGGGTCGTGATGACTCGCGTGCACTTGGAGATGCCTACGTCCAGCAGTGGACTAGTGTAGCCTCATGATGAATGGTTATTAGGACTATTTACGCGTTAAAAGAAAAAAAACTAGCGATCTTTCCTGAATGACGGAATATACAAAAGTCCTACTATTGTTGTTGACAGTCCTTGATATAATGATGAACGCTAGCCAGACAAACTTAAAACAAACCTCAGTCTACCTTATTACAATGTATTAGGTCCTTACCTATGAAATTGACGTTTTGTATGAAGATTTTTTCTAAAATTATATTTTTCATACTAACGTTTTTTTTATTTTTTCAGCATCTATTTATGTTAACACTATAAAGATTTTAGAGTAGTGTGTTTGTTTCACTAGCTAAATATAGCAGACATTAAAAAAAATCAAGTCCCTTCAAAGCTACAATGAAACAAGAAGACAATTCCGCGAAAAAAGTAGTCAATTTAAAAAAATATTGGGCGATAAAGACACAAAATTAATAATAATTGTTACTACTGAAGCCTAAGTAACATAGTCCTAATTAAAGGTGTATAATAATATTAACAATCGGTATTGACTTTAAGAACTTTTAGACCTTTTAATAAGTGAAAAAAAACGTCAATTTCATAGGTAAGGACCTAGTATAATGCTGGGAATGTCTGAAGCCGTGGTCTTACCTCTAAACCTAATAACGGTTGTGAGATTATTACTAAAGATATCATAATAATACCGAATCTTGGAGAATCACTGGCGCATGGCGCCATGTTTAAAAAAATTGTATCCCTATTCGTAACATAGACTGTATCAACAATATCCCTTAGCTTTAGCTGCGAAGATGACTTTACGTTTCTTAAAGATGTGCCGCAAAAAACTGAAGTGCGAATTAGAGTTTTTATTGAAAATTTTAAAGAATATATTTTCTTAGAAACATGATACTAGAGCTGCTATGTTCCGATGATTTTTGACACATTTCTCACTAACATTTTGATGTTCACGGCCGTAAAGTTTTGTTTATCAGTACCGTCCCAAGTAACAAAAGTTTCTATAACCAAGGCTTTCTATCACCAAACAGTGATATAGTAGACCTATAATGGTAATCATTGTGACTGCTTGTACCATAAAGGTTTTTAACAGAGCGTTTTGCTTCTATAAAATTAGTGAGCATTTAAGTTCTATAATTTTGCTATAAGAACGCTTACAGGACTATACAAGAGAATCATTAAAGTGTTGCACTGTAATAGATATGATAAAAGCGATTATGGTACTATTTAGTACTATAGACGACCTTATTGACAGTTTTGTGTATCTATTTTGCAATAATAATGCGTGAAAATTACTTTTACAGTACTAATATTGTAGGAGTGCCAAAAACACTATTACAGGATCAATTTGCACTATAAAAGTACCTTGCACAGCCATTACGTAACGTTATATCTTCTTACAAGCTCCCTCAACATCGCTATGGAGCCAGTTCTGTAAAAATCATGATCACTCTTCTATAGTACTTAACAGTACCATATCCACTTCTGGTGCAGCTGCTAAATAACTTCAATTCTAAATAGCTCTATAGGTGAGTTTGTGTTACTGCTACGATACTAAACCATGACAAAAAAGTACTAGAATTAATAATTAACTAAAAACCCTGATCGAAACAAAATTATCCCCTAGTCTGTCTAAACGCCATATTAAGGTATAGCAATTGATTTGACCATTGTTATACGTTATGGACAGACTAGGAAATATGGCTGCTGTTTTCTGCCATGATAGCACATTAGCTGCACGGCTGGAGCCAATGTGTACTATAGCAACCATAGTCGGGCAAAGTACTTATTTTATTAATTTAAATTTAATTAAAACAAGAAAATTACGAGGGCCATTGTCAAATTTGAAATCGGCACTAATGATTTTATCAATACAATTAAATTCGCAAGTGCTAGTTACGGCAGAGCTGCGTAATTTCCTTTTCCTTTTTATTACATCGGCGAATGAACTATAAAGCATAATAATATTTGTTGTTGTTATTTGTTGATTTTTGTAACATTCACGACAATGCACGACCAAACAACAAAAAAAATTATTGATTAAGATTGTGATAAAAAAGAACACTGGAATAATTTACGGTGCAAAAAAGCACTATAAACATATTTTAGTTACTTTTATAGTGCAAATTTGTGACATACATGCTGCAGATAGCACTATTTCAGTACCAAAAAGCGTTTCTCGGTACTTTTAGGTTTCAACTACACAGCTGATTTATCACCGTAAGAGCCTTTATCTAATGTTTATAGAATAAATCAGTGATAAAACTAGGGCCTATTCGGGGTTCTTTAAACGTTTACAACATCATTATAGTGCTAATCATGTACACTAATTAGCACGTTCTAAAACGTTCTCAGGACTTTTATAGTACCAAATTTTGTTGCTTGGGGTTGGCAGCAAAAGTAGCTGACCACTTTATTACCATGTCACAATAATTTTACTCGAAGTTAATAGACGCCTGTTGGTTACTTAGTTGGTTTGACAAAGTGCCAAAATGTTCACCGACTTTTGCTGTTGACTGTACATATCTTAAACTAGCTGTGCTCGCGACTTCGTCCGCGTGGAATAGTGACTTTCGGCAGCATTTTTAATTTTTTAGGCTCTTTTCCCGTTTTTGCAACATTTTTCACTGATGCTTCGCTCCTATTGGTCGCAGCGTGATGTTATATAACCTAAAGCCTTCCTCGATAAATGGACTATCCAACACAAAAAGAATTATTCAATTCGAACCAGTAGTTCCTGAGATTAGCGCGTTCAAACAAACAAACAAACAAACAAACTCTTCAGCTTTATATATTAGTAAGATTAATAAAAATAGTGAATTTCAAGAGGACTGTGCGATTAACATAACGTTTTTTTTAAAACTGTGTTCGAAAGGCTTATGAGACGCTCGGTTCGTTAATGCGATTCGCAGGAATCACAACGCATGTCGACGATGACGCTTTGGTCTGTACAGACGCCCGCCTGCAAATCAAGCTATCCAAAACTGTCAAATGTCATCAATAAACATTCAACCATATGCCGTATACTTAAAGTTCGAAGTCTACTAAGAACATTATTGACAGTTTGTGGTTAGTTGATGAGCAGGCGTATGGCGTTGAGCGCATTAGCAATCGTAGCGTGTACCGCAATACTTTTGTCTAACATTTTTATACGCGACAATTGAAATGTGAATTCTTAGAATAGAATTTGCTTTTAGCCGTATATGGCTTTTACAGCGTATTCGGGTTAATGGGCGGCCAGCATCTTATGGGTTCCTCAAGTCGTGACCGAACTATTCTTGGTTTTCGTGGATCCGTAACTTATTATAGAAATTTTCTGCGACGTTTCAGTAAGTTTTCACTGCTAATATTTAGAGCTGGTATATAGCTAGAATAAATATTATTAACAGGGTTAGCTACCATGTTTTTTTTGTAAAAATACATGGTAATAATCCCGTTAATAATAAGTGTAGGTAAGTAAATGACGACTGATGACTGACTGACGAATGACGCTAATGTAAGTGACCAAGACAGTTTTAGAAGCTATAAGCTGTTGAGGAGCTCGATGGCGCAGCGGTCAACGCGCCCGGTCTGCGAGTGCTAAGGTTAAGCAACTTTCGCAAAGGCCGGTCATCGGATGGGTGACCAAAAATTTATCATCTCGAGCTCCTCCGTGCTTCGGAAGGCACGTGAAGCCGTTGGTCTCGGCTGCATTAGCAGTCGTTAACAACCACCAATCCGCACTGGGCCCGCGTGGTGGTTTATCGCCCGTTCTCCCATCCATCCATACATCCATCCATAGGGAAGGCTCGTGTCCCAGCAGTGGGGACAAAAAAATTAGCTGATGATAGAAGTTATGCAGGTGGTGCCCATTCTTCTTTACAACTAAAGTACGCCTTCAAAGGCTTACCAAATTAGTTTATTTGAATCAAGAATATAGCTTTGGTTTTGATGAATTGGGGATTGAAAGTGTTAAGGAGGAGTCAGCGGCACCAACAGAACAAGCTTTGAAGTACCTTCTGCAACACGGTGGAGCTTCTGTTATTATTAACTTCATCCATCCAGAGACTTGGCATTGCTAAAGTAGATTAACGTGCAAGTGCAAGCCGTTGGACCAATGAGCGCTGAGTAAATCATTAATTACTAATTTAACTAAGTACATTACACATTATAGCTATAACTTTAATAGAGATCGTGGATAAGCCTCTTCACTCCACCCGATGTTAAGTGGAAATGGAGTCCAGACGCATAGACAACTGGTGCACCGTGAAAACGCGCAGCATCAGTCACCCTCATCCTGCCCTGCCAGGCCACAAGGTGCCTCTTCGCGCCTCGTTAGAATCTGCTTATGCAAAAACTGCTAAGTCCGATGTGACGTTAGCTGTACAACAACAAATCGTCGCGATAGAACCGCTTTATTCTGTATAAACACACGCGTTTTAGAAACTATAACCGATGCATTGCTGTTGGTTCGTACCCGCGGTCAAGAGTGTCTCGCCACTCAACGCGTCTCTCCAAACATTCGCCACACTGTCTTTTAATTGTTTATTTACGCACAGTTTCATGTCTACTGACATTTTGAGTGTTTTTCTCGCCTCAATACGCATCGTCAACGTATTCAGACAACGGACGCAACGCCGCCACCGGCCGTCCGCTTTACGTTCATCAACTGTCATAGTTATAACTTTTCGAACCATCGTAGTCACCCCACATATGTACAGGGATCCTGAGTTCAATTAACAGATCTGACAAAGTATGTAGGTAACTATGTATCAGGTTTTTAATGCATAGCCTGGGTTTAGCAATAGCGGAGAATTAGCAATACTCGTCAATTGTGCAGATGAGCTGATTTCAAGGATAGAGGTATTTGCCTAGCTGTGGGACAGTATGCATGCTATTATTTTTACCCCACATTAAGGTAAACATGACTGAGATTCTTGCCATGCTTTTTCTGTTTTATTTTGTCTGCTCATAAATATACACGCAGTACCTTCAGGTGGCTTAACATGCGCTCTTAAATTGGTATTGTAGTGTTGGAGCGGTTGTGAAAACGAGACGCGTGCGCTCCCGATCGGATCCGAACCCCTCGGAGAATCAAGTAGGGTACGGGGACACAAAACTTCTGACGGTGCTTCGTTTAACACAGCTTGAAGAACCCTTTAAGTTTCTCGCCACCCCCCCAAAATTTCCGGCAACGCTGAAAAACCCTAGTGGCAATCAGCAAACTCTAAAAAGAGGGAAGCGTGTAGCGGCGTATAGGCCACGCGTCTTAATTTCACAACTGTAATAAAATTGCAGTAATACTGCTTTAAGAGCAAATGGTAAGGCCACAGCACATATATATATATATATATATATATATATATATATATATATATATATATATATATATATATATAAATAGCGTAAGCCGATGTACATAAAAAATCGGTTAAGGTCTCAATATGAAGAGCTCCAGCCGTAGATGTGCAGAAAATAAAGAAACCTGTCATAGGTTTCGAAATTCCTAAAAAATCTGTTGAATAAACGCGAAGTTTTGCGGGCGACCCACTAGTCCTTTATCATTGCGCATGCAATCGTGCCGAAATTTCGGATACTCAAAAACAACGAATAACATGATCGGAATTCCGACATCAATTATTACAAAGTCATAATTATATTTGCCTGTAGATGCAATTGCTTCAAGTGTGCCAAGACTACGCAACTGTCCCCGCTGACATCTCTCTCATTAACTACAAAGTTTTAAAGCTCACAATTAAGTGACATCTGACGGGGAACAGACCACAAAGGGTCTTGTAAAAATTAAATGGTGTTTTATCTTTCCGCGCGACAGCATTGAGTGATCGTTTACAGCGTCGAGTGGTCTCATTCGAGATCTTACTTTGTTGTGACTTGAGTCTTTAGTGTCCTGAAATGTGTTTATGTTTTCATTGATGAACAATAACATTTTGACATAGTTATGCAGTTGCTTTTGAAGTGTAGCAATTAAGACTTAATTCTTCACACAATGTATCTAAGGATGTGAATTTTCTAATTAGCTTTTCGGTAAGAGCATGCGTTTTTAGAAACGCATGCTCTTACCGAAAAGCTAATAATAACTAATAATACTATGCAAGAGTTAGCTCTTGCATAGTAGTTTTGTGAGCACATGTCAAATGTCTTATCTCGTCAAACTCATTATCTACTTAATCCATTGCCTTAAAGGTATTGTATACTTAAATTTGTCAACCCTCCCTCACACCTTGTTGGCATAGCACTCGACCCGATATCCGGAGGTCCTGAGTACAATTTCCTGATCGAGCATTTTGTTTTTCGGATTTTTAGATACATGGACCGGGTGTGATGGTGTGAATGTGAATTTGGCTAGCGTGCTGATTCAAAAACTTTATATCAGCTTTAGGGATTGCTCTGACTTTAATGATATGAAGGCTTTTGCTAGCAGCAGGACAGTGTCCAGGCTAATTACTTTACTTTACGTTCACCTAGAACTATGATAGTTTAGATTGACAGCACCGAAGCCGCTACATCTAGTAGAAATTTAAGAACACTAAAGCCCGTTTGTACCAAAAGCCTAAAAGGTTGGTTCACTAACTCATTATCGGTAATTACGACGTGTCTGGAATACCATTACAATCATACGACACTATTTGGTCGCATCCAATATAGGAGGATCAATATAGACATGCTCTGGCCACTTTTACTTTGGCAAACAATGTCTGTCATTTAATGAAACGGCATAGTTATTTGCGGTAATTCCTTTTTACTGTTGGTGCAGTTGTGCTAATAATTTGGCACAATAGAATATAATTTTGAATTCTTAGCTGCAGAATCATAAAATTTTTAGCTGAATTTTTAGATGATTATACTTTAAAGATATATACTTATTAACCTAGCATACCTTTTTAAAAACACTACTACTTGGACGACCTCTTTGGTCGAGTGGTTTGTACACCGGTTTTCATGGTGTCGCCATCTCTGAGGTCCCGGGTTCGATCCCCGGTCGGGTCAATTTAGAAATTAGTGTTTTTCTGAATTGTCTCGGGTCTGGGTGTTTTCTATGTATAATAAGTATGTATTTAAGTATTTTAAGTATGTTTATCCGTTGTCTAGTAACCATTTAACGAGTTCAATAGCGAAGCTTTTCTTGGGCTAGATAATTGGTGTGAGTGTAGGAAAGTTTAGTTTAAGTTTACTAGATACTACTAGGATATTACATTTTGGATCAGTAACAAACTCAAAATATTTTGTAAATTTTTTTTTAGTTAGTAATAATAAAATTATTTTTAAAGATAACACAGATCCATGGTTTAGTAGTTATTACTTATAGCCTGAGAGCCAAACTAATTGACTATATGGGGACTCAACAATAATTCTATTTCTGTATTTTCTTAACATAAAAAATTAGATTATCTAGTTTATTAAATAATTCATTAGTAATCCACCAATATTTGTGACAGCGACATTAAAAAAAACAAATACCAAGCTTTATAAAATCTATAAAAAATGGGCAAAAATGGTTTAAATATTATTTAATTTACATTTGAATACCTTTATTAGTTATCTTTCGTAAAATTTAATAATCCTCGTATAAATGAAAAACAAATAAACTTAAAAAACTCTCTACGTAAACTCGAAAGTGGCATTACACCTATGTTAAAAATGCTATCAGATCAGTTTTTAATTACTTTTGTTTCATTTGCTTCCATTAACACGTAATGTACTAAATCCAATTTAAATATATAATGATAATTGAAAATGACTTTACTGGTGATAAAATACTAGTGAAAAAAATATAGCTGTCAGAAAAATAAAGTAGACTTTAAAGTAAGTTTATTAAAACATTATTTGTTGTAGAAAATAACATAAAAAAATCTGCTATTATTATTTTCTTAGAGTACATTGTGCAGTTAGTGAAACAACCGACTTCTTCTTAAAGTATTAGTTTCCCGTTGTATATCTTTATGGATTTCAACTTTGGTGCTTACGTAAGGTGAACATAAACACTTTTTCACGATAAAACCGGTGATAGCATATTTGCTGTAAAATTGTTTTGTTGCAATTTACTTACCCACCGATCAAAACAGGTCAAACGCTTTGTTATACCTATTTTAACCTTTTCTCTTTTTAATATAACTAATAAAACATACCAACCTAGTAGGTAGAACTATTTGCGATTTGAGTTCTCCATAAATATACCTAATCTAATTTGATATGTAAAATTAAGCCCGGGTTTCGTAACTTTTTACTGACGTTTCATTACAATACTTAACTGGTATCAATTATTTATCATCGCGGCAACGCAATCTTTGTGACTAAAATTTTGATGACAGTATAAAGTGTAAACTTTCCGTTTTGCACAATTTACGCTTTATTAATGATGCTTTATGAGTCTTTTATTCAGTAAACAATAGATGAAAATAGCATCTTCGCTTGGTGTGGCAATTCTGAAGCTGGCGCCAGTGTAGAGTCCTTGACTCGATGGCGATACTCAAAGCCACTTCAACACAGAACTGCTCAGGTAAAGAACTGAGTAAAGGTGTTACGATATTGATACTTAGAAGAAGAAACTTTAAAATATTTTTTAACTGAATTGTTAATTATTTTTTAAGAAAATCTGGTTAATTTTAACATTAAGTATTACATTATTAACATTTTTCACTGTATTTTTTTAATTTTATAAATATTTAATTTAGCTTCAGTGCAGCACTGAAAAAAAAAGAAAAAATTATTAAGTACTATGTCAATTAGCGAGCTTATAATTTTTTTAAGGCTTTCTAATGAGGTCGAAAGTAAAAGCGCACCTCTACCGGTATCATTAACTACTAAAGAACTGGCAGTTTTTTATCGGTTAAATTACGTTTTACGCAAATTGATCCAAAAATTTATTTTCGTCTTGCAAAAATGTACTAAAGTTTGCAGGAGTTTAGATTTAGTAACAAGTACAATTGTAATGATTCGATAAGCCGTTAGCCCCTTTAGAATAAGTAAATATTTTTGGACTATTCAAAAGGGTTTTTAATGTTTATTTATTTATTTATTAAGGACAGTCAGCGAAAACTTGTACTAAATAAAAGAAAACTATGTAACATTCAATAAACATCTTAAATGCTAAGTACAGCCTGCTATTATTGACCGCCACAGCATGCAAATGTGAAGAGTTTGTGTAAATTTTAAAAGAGGAAAAACTACATAATTTTTCTAAGTAATTAGTAATAACAAACTTAACAATATAAATAAGACCAAAACATATACAACTCATTTCAAATGCTAGTAAGAATAACGTAGTGTGTAAGTAGCTTTCGGACATCAGTTTTCTAAATTTGTGGACACTTAGATGAAATATGTCAATGTCAGCGTTGGATCGTGACAAAACAATATAATGCCGCTGTAGATGGTTACCTAAGTTACTCTTAGAGTGCTGCTCCGAAAATAGATTAAATCTACTGATGCGTGGCAATTTCCTTGGTGCGTTAGTATTGATTTGTCCTAGGAGATTCAATGTTATTATTTTTAATTTTATGCATTTTGCCTTTGTACGTTACTTCATACGTTCTTAGTTCTTGTACCAAACTATATATCTTATGTGCCTTTTAAATAAACAGAGAAAGCTAAGCTTCGTACAGTTATTCCGTATTCAGTCTCTTTCACTCTAATTTGAAATGATGTTTACAAGACGGGAACAAAACACGGAGTAAGTATTCAGAACTTATTCTTTGTTAATTCGTAAGGGGGTATAATGTTGTGAAGATCAACACATATTGGTTCATGAATCAGCTATAGAATTTGCGTGGGCGTCGCCCAGCTTGTTTTCTTTGACTTTTCGCCTCATTAAGTGCTTGTATACACGCATCGAATACGTCGTCGGGCATATGATAAATGGTTGCCTAATATAAATCTCGGACGACTGTTATGGGAACGTTATTTGAATGTCTCAAATTCTTTGCATTGTTACGTAGACTGGTTGTGTACACAGCAGACGTTTCGTTCCCACTGATCTGTTATATGAATTATGCTTTATTTGATAAAAAAAATAAAAAATATTGATAAATTCGTCGTCGTCATAATAAAATAAAATTGATGATACTCAAGTAGCGGTTCGGTTTGCAATCTTAAGAATTTGCAAAACTAAAAAAAATATTAATATTGATTTTAAGTAACCTTCACTCACAAAAACTAACAATTAGGCATAATATGTTCAATTGAGTACAAAACTACAAACTAGGTATAATTGAGTATACCTAAATTAATACATTTTTCAAATTATTTTCGCTTCGGCCACATTTGAAACCGGGGTTCGAAACCAATAAGATTTACAAGGTGATCAATGCACAGAGCGCCCGCCGCTTCAAAGTCCTGTATTTTTTTGACTACCAACTCATTTAATGTCCCCATTTCCGGGACACGAGCTTTTTCCTATGGATGGATATGAAGAACGGGTTATAAACAGCTGTACCAACGGCTTCAAGTGCCTTCCAAAGCACGGAGGAGGTCGGGATGATAAATTTTTGGTCACCCATCCAATGACCGGCTTTTGCGAAAGTTGCTTAACCTTAGCAATCGCAGACCGCGCGCGTCAACCACTTCGCCATCGAGCTCCCTTCATTTTCCTTCACCAATAGTTAATTTGTCAACACAATTAGTCTAAAGTAGTTTAAATTATGGATATTATGAATTCAAAGTCTGATTAAAATCTGTATATTCGACTTCCTACTTACCTATTACGCCACGTGGCCGGATTGCGAACCAGATATTTGCCTAGGATCGATATTTCTTAACTGGCGCATACGTAATCGCTATCAAACAACAGATAACCTTTGCAAGCCTTCCGCGGTGACAACAACACTCGAAAGTTGGTACATAAATAATACTACCTTTGTCTTATTAAGTTAAGATAACGCAATGGTATTGGAACACTTTTTTGCGAGTTAAACGGCAGGACGGTGCGGACGATTCGTTAAATCGTGAGACATAATCCTATCTACTAGTTGTTATTCGTTCATCCGTCACATCTGACTCTGCTTCTACTCATCGTTTCAGGTGGGGGAAATTCATAAGTCTACTCATTTAAAGAAATAAAAAAGAAACTCCCGTTTAATTCACATGTTTTTCATTGTTGTTAACTGATTTAAAAATCGAATACAGTAGATCTACATTTGACTGAAGAAACCGTTGAACCAAAACGTGGAATAAAACAAAAGCTAGTTTTTTTTAAAGTAAGAACTGTGACATATTTGTTAATAAAGGCAGGAATACGCAGCCACTATTTGAAGCCGATGTTTATCTCAAGTTCGTACGTTTTCTAAATAGCAGGAAAAGACTTTAAAGTCTCGCCTTCTCTTCAATACGGCCTCGTAACAAGCAGAGCCCCACAAGTAATTTACCTCGGGCTAGCATTCAACCGTAAGTGAAATATTACTTAACAGACTTTTATAGCAACGCACTGCCTTACCCGGAATAGGCTATTGTTTCAACACAAACATTGTACTAAAGGTTTTAATAAAAAACAGACGCCATGTTAGAACCTGATAAATACATAAATAGCCATTACAATGGGCGTTATGGAGTATGCGATCCAACTTCAAGTTCCGACCTTTTGTTATATTTTCTACAGTTTAATTGGTACTTTTATGAACACTATTTATTTGTATTTAGTAACACCACCAGTCTTCAGGGTTCCGGGTTCGATTCTCAGGGGTATATCTTAGTATTGTTTTCGGTTTTTAAAGCTCTAATTAGTAGCATTGTTGTGTACCGAAACCACTTGACCACAAAGGTCAGGCCGATCTGACCCGAGCCCCTCGGAGAATCTAGTAGGCTACGGGGACACGCACTAGTGCACTAGTGCCTGCACTGGCTTGAATATTCTAAACGAGCAATTCTTGTATATTTAAATAACTAGTGGCCCGTTCGTGACTTCGTCCGCTTAAGAACACCCGTATCCCATGACCCTATAACAGCGCCACCTACCGGGTCCTATTGTAAATCTAAACTATTCTCGAATCCACTTGAACACACACAAAAAATTTCATCTAAATCAGTACAGCCGTTTAGAAGGAGTTCAATAACATACACACGCACAGAAGATTTATAATTAAAAAGATCTGAATCTCGGAAACGGCTCCAACGATTTTCATGAAATTTAGTATGCAGAAGGTTTCTGCGGCGATAAATTGGTCATCCAGGTACTTACTTATTATTAATATATAACAATAACAATAATAACGTGCAATTAAGGTATTGGTGCCACCTGTTCTCCATAAAAATTATACACGAAACTCTTTTATCTCACGTTTGATTAATCTTTTTAACAAAGAATTTTCTGAACTCGATTTATTTAATAGCTTTATAAATGATCTGAAAAGATCAATAAATAAAATTTGTAGTCTTAAATACGCATCTTTGTCATAAACATGATATACCTACTATTACATCTTGTAGATGTATTCACTGAATTTTAATTACCTTACTATAACTTGTACTCATGACATTGCAGTCTTTACGGAATTGTCTTTTGGTGTGGGAAATTAATTACCTATTTTTGTAGTTAAATTTTGATTACCTCATTAAGAAAATGTTTATATAATTTTTAACGCAAATTTTGTTGCGAACAATTACAAAAACACAAAATGTTGAAAAAATTTCCACGAGCAGGGTTTGAACCTGCACCCTTCTGACATACCGGGTCAGGTGCTCTTCCAATTGAGCTATCGTGGTTCTAACCAACCCGCCGAAATTATTCAACACTATTTACTTTTTACTTTGAAAGCCAAAGGCGCCCATTCAATGTTAACAACTACCGTCATTAACATCCGATCATAATATTTTAACAAATACTAAAGATCAGTTAAGAAGTAGGCAAGCTATTATAAAATGTTTATATAATTTTTAACGCAAATTTTGCTCAGGTGCTCTTCCAATTGAGCTATCGTGGTTCTAACCAACCCACCTGACACGACCCCTGACCCGGTATGTCAGAAGGGTGCAGGTTCAAACCCTGCTCGTGGAAATTTTTTCAACATTTTGTGTTTTTTTTTTTTTTTTTTTACCTCGTTAAGTTTTATTTTATTTTATTTTTTGTAAGCATTGGTTTTGTTTGTAAGCATTTGCTCTGTATTTGCAATATTATCACCTCTTTTTACTTTATCTAAGCTTAGCTCCCGCTGATTACAAGCTTGTTATCTTTTAATGGCTCGGATGTATTTCTCGGTCCTATTTGTCTATTAGGTAAGAAATATTGTAATTATTTACTTTGTAATGACTGTTGTATTATATTACATGATTGTAATTTGGTTGAAAAGATGGAGAAAAAGAAATAAGCCTCCTGAGTTGATTGCCAGCTCTTCTCAAACAAATTTTTTAGTTTTATGATTTATAGCTTTGACGTCAATTAGTGCCTGTGAAGGCTTATGTTGAATAAAATGATTTTACTTTGACTTTGTCTTTAACTTAGTGCGTGATACCGTTCCCTCTAGAAGACCTTTGACGGTGCTTCGTTTTACACGGCTTGAGGAACAATTTAAGTATCTCACCGCCCCCAAAAAACAATGGTGAGTTCTCCTAAAACCTACACTAATTTAGATGCTAACTGACTGTATCATGCATGTATTCTTGACTGTAGCACTAAATGCTGATGATATGGGACTAGGCCTAGGGTGCTCGTGTTTAACCTTGACAAGCCAGACGGAAGGGCATTAGCAGCGATAGCCGAAAGGCGGTTCCGAGAAGCCAGCTCGTGTTCGCATACCTCGCTTCACTTAGCGGGCTATTGTTTGACGGGTGTAGGTACTGTGGACACCAGATCTGCAAAAACGTTCCTTTTTTCAATTTTGCAATACGACCTGTTTGATCTTTTATTAAAATGTTATTTTCTTTTTTTTTCATACTTTCTTTGTTTTTATTTTGTATTGTGTGAAGGCCTGAGCCTCGCAGTTTACTATTTATGATTTGATGATGTTGAAATAAACAATTGAAAAAATTTCCACGAGCAGGATTTGAATCTGCACCCTTCTGACATACCGGGTCAGGTGCTCTTCCAATTGAATAATTTCGGCGGGCTGGTTAGAACCTCGTTAGCTCAATTGGGAGAGCACCTGACCCGGTATGTCAGAAGGGTGCAGTTTCAAATCCTGCTCGTGGAAATTTTTTCAACATTTGTGGTTTTTAAATTTATTCGCAACAATAGTTGCGTTAAAAAATTATATAAACAAAAACAAAAACATTTTATAAACAATTGAACTTTAAAAAAAAAGACAAACATACAGCGCGTACGGCAAAATATTCCCGAATTTTCCATTAAAAAGATAAAAGACACGTTATTCCATTGCAGTAGCCTAATACATCATAATGTTTTAGTTACAATACATTATAGTAAGTAGTTAAGTTAGTGGCTTTGCGAGTTAAAACAATACTACTTCCACTCACAGCTTCCCAATAAACAAGAGATGAAGTCAAACTTCTCATATGCATCTCAATTGCGTTGAATGAAGCGGAACCCTTCTCGGAAGCCGGCGGGCGGTCCACGGAACCCCATTAGCGGCCAAGTGATAACTGACGCCTTGTCCCCAACAAAAACTGGACCGGCATGCAAACGGGATCGGTGACAAATGACAATTGACCTGAAAACAGATTTTACTTTTTATTTTTAAGTGCTTATTGCTGCACTGAAGCTAAATTAAATATTTAAAAAATTTATAAAATACAGTAAAAAAATTAAACGCCTACCCGACCCAGCCAGGAATCGAACCTGGGTCTTCCGCAATCCGGGCGGCTTAAAAATAAAAAGTAAAATTTACTAGAATTATAGCGTTGTGTTATTAAATTTGTGGTATTTCATCTGCAAAGATGAATCTGCATAACCATCGGTTGCAATAACTGTTGGATAGATGCAGCGCTTACGTTAGCCTTCCCGATAGCATAGCGGTCAGTGCAGCCGCCCTGATTGCGGAAGACCGTCCAGAATCCATTAAAACCGTCATACTACCAACATAAAACGGCAATGACACCATTATTGAAAGGAAGTAAGAGCAGCTGTTATTTTTAGATAATTGTGTTGGTATAAGATACAACGTGGTTAGAAACATCCCAGATTTGGTTCCCATTATATGAAATATATACATAGATGCATATTATCGGAGTTCAGATTTTAAGACAGCTCAGGATTGTGCCACTCTGCCGTTCTCACCTGTTTATTTATTTATGGAGTACACAACAGATGATAGTCAACATTAGCATAAAATAGCAATTATAATAGAACAGTGCAAGACCGACATCCAGAAAACGTGTACACACAGCTAATCATGCAGATTGGAAAACAATGGAAATAATACATACAAGAAATTTAAAATTAAATAGAACTCTAAGCGTGTTATGCAATGCAGTGAATTGAATTGAAATATTTTTTAGCAAGAAGAGAATTCGTGTGCTGGAAGTGCATTCTACTTTTGGGTAGTGCATTAAAGGAATGAGTGACCTAGTATTTAAGTTCTTCATGGCATAGTGGCGACGTAGTGGCGTCGCGACGGTAGCTCGGTGAAGTTTTAAGAAAACGAGGATGGTACCAGCATCTGCGGAAGCAAGCCACTTTGCCAAGAATTCCGCAAGCTCCGGTTAAAGGTTGCCAGACCGTTCCCACGTTAGTGCGTCCACAAAGGCTGTTTACTCGCGTGTTAGTGTCGCGGGTGTCACCGCCAGTGTCACGCTGCCACTGCGGCCCATAGACCTACAGGCCGGTAGACATGACCAGACCAGATCGCAGCCTCGATGGCTTAATGACAATGCGCTTGGCCCAATATCCGGAGGTCCTGGTTATATTTCCCTGATCGAGTGAAGTAGGATATTTCGACACAAAGGCTTGGTTCATGACCCTCGTGATCTTTAACTCATAGACTGACCGTTAAACTATCAATTGTCTAATGATTACTAACTTTTTAATATTTTTTATATCACATGGTACCACGCATGGTACATGTCGGTTATGTCACAATGTTAAGTCTATGTCTGTCCCGTTTCTGACACCCGTGTGGCAGTTTGCCGCGTCAATAGTAGCGGACAATGATCGATGGTGCCCGCTACAGATGGGTGTTGCAATTGATGAAGTGTTATGTAAGACGCTGGCAGATTCACCTGTCTGTGGGGAAATTGCTCTTTTACTAGTCTGCTCGGTGGCTGCGTGGCAATGCGCTCGGCTCGATAGATACGGATGTCCTGACTTCAATTGCCAGGTCGGATAAAGTGTTTTTGTATTGTTTATATAATTTTAACGCAAATTTTGTTGCGAACAAATCACAAAAACAAAAATGTCGAAAAAAAAATACAAATCCTGCTCGTGGAAATTTTTTCAACATTTTTGTGTTTTCGGATAAAGTGTTTTTCGGAATGTTCGATACATATACTTGTAACCCGTGGAAAAAAAAACAAAATTCAAAATCATGTATTCAGTTTAGGCTACGAATAGCTCTTATGAACGTCATTATGCCATCGGTTCGTGAGTCAACTCTGGGCTCCGAGATCTTGTACTGAGAAGAACCGGCAAGAAACTCAGCAAGTGTCAAGCTCTTTTCTCCCTTACAGCGTCAAAAATATTGGAAAATGCCCTATCATAAAAGGACACTTTCCATCACAAATAAAAACACAAAATATAAAGGACAATTACACATGTTAAAAAAAACAAAAGAGATAATATAATAATATCTAAGTTTGCAAATTTACATCAGTTACCAGTTTAAATTTTCACAATGTCATACAAGCGTGGTGATTAAGTCAATACCCATTAATTGTAGCGATATGGCTTGATTGAATGAATGAATGAAATGGCTATGGTGGAGGCTTCTGGCTCAGCAGAGAAACAGCATTATTAGATAGTATACTTTAAGTCATGCATTAAATTGTATTGTACTGTCTTGACATAATAAAAAGGCTCAACAGGTTCACGTATGTTCATACCATCCCTAGTGTTCACTGATGGTTTCCCTGATAAATAAAAAAAACAAAAATCCCTTCCAGAAACCCTTTGAGGGTTGTTTGGTCACTAAAGCTTCAAGAACCTTAAGTTTTGCGCCGCCCCTTAAACCCGGTTACGTTGTTGTTGTTATAATAGGTCCTTACCTATGAAATTGCCGTTTTGTACGAAGATTTTTTTTAAATTATATTTTTCATACTAACGTTTTTTTAATTTTCTTAGCATCTATTTATGTTAACACTATAAATTGTAGAGTAGGTAGTGTGTTTGTTTTAAAAAATATAGCAGACATTAAAAAGAAAAAAAATCTACACCCTTCAAAGCTACAATGAAACAAAAGGTCAATTCCGCGAACAAAAAAAGAAGTCAATTTAAAAATAAAAATTGGGCGATAAAGACACAAAATGAATAATCATTGTATTACTGAAGCCTAAGTAACATAGTCCTAATTAAAGGTGTATAATAATATTAACAACCGGTATTGACTTTTAGAAGTAATACACCTATTAATAAGTGAGAAAAAAACGGCAATTTCATAGGTAAGGACCTATTTAAAGGCTGCAAGCAGCTAAACATTTTCCCAAAAAAAACATACGTAATAAAAATATAGAGAAAGATTAAAATATCAAGCTACAAAAAAACACATCACAAAAGTTATATTTTGTAAAATAAAATAAACATTTACTAATTGTTCCTAAACTTCCAAAGCAGCTGACTAAGGTATCTCTTAGCTAAAGTACCGTGAAGTTTACCGCATAACTAACATCGTAATATGAAAGCTGCATCACAACTTCATTAAAACCACTTCTCATCTCTCATCTCATAATATTTGCTTATAAGTTCGCTACGTTTCGCCCGCGGTTACGCACGCTTAAAACTCAGTTTGTCACAATATTCTTTATCAAGTGCCTTAAGGAATATTGTATTACTTATCTAAGGATAAAAGTAGCCTATGCCACGCTCTGACCCTTTAGTTATTTAATCGCAGTGCTAAAAACGACGTTAATCCGTTTTCCCGTTTTGACAAAACAAAGAACAAACAAACAAGCAGACAAACACACCTTCGCATTCGTAATCTTAGTATAAGCGGTGTTCACACTGGTATACGACGCGTGCATTAATTGAACGTCGTCGTTATACTTGATTGCCTCTCTGATCTCTGTACATACATACATGAAACTGTAGATGGTGTATAGCACCACCAAATTAGTTGTGAAATTAGATGTAGGTATTTACATTTATTTAGACATCCCTTTCTATAAGTAGTTTCTCAAAATAGTCATATAATTTGTGTTATTAGTGTAGTTAGTAGAGTGAGTAGTAGTAAGGTCACAAAACAAAAAAATAAGAAGTAAATATTTTGCTTTTCAGATTTTGGTCAACAGTGACCATTTTCTTTTGCATTTGCATTGTTCAACCTGTATATCCATAATTTTGGCAAAAGCTATGTAACCACGATGTCTGCTCTTTGAAGGCTAAGTTCACGTTTTTTTTTAATTAGATATGTGATGGTTAGTGATAATGTAGGTTACGATGTAACATGCTTGCCTAGAAGTTACCTGCGAACTCCTGCGCATGTGTAAACACAGCTCAAAGAATACGAATGAGATCTCCTTGTTGGCGGGTCTTCAACCTGCGGGTTATGTAATGCTAATTTCGCATCACCATCTGTCTGTTTATACGTCACTTTGTTTTGTACGCGGATTTGCATACAAATTAACAGTCGGATGTGAGTGGGATTTTAGCCCTTTGTTGGGTGGCTCTGCCAGTGTCGAGGTCTGTAGTGCTGTTATGTATTATGTGGTCGATGCTTGGTTAAGAATTAGATGGGTTTGGTCTATTTTACACAGGTTTCTTACACTTCACGTCTGGCAATTTAATGTATGCACCGACCAAATGTCTAGGTAGATCTAGGGGTTTACAGTTCGTTATGGCTTATCAAGGTTGACTCGACAGTTTTTTATTAATTTTAAAATTGTTATTTTGAATTCACAGTGTTGTTTTGTTACGACACGCACTAGTGCGTGATGCCGTTCCTTCTAGAAAACCTTTGAAGGTGCTTCGTACACGGCTTGAGGAATTCTATAAGTTTTCGCCGCCCCCAAAGCCCGGTGGAGCTGAAAATGCCGTTTGAGGCAATCAGCCTCTCTCTCTCTCTCTCTCTCTCTCTCTATCTCTCTAAAAAAATCAGGCATCAATTTAATGGATTTGTTTGACGACAGAGTTGAATAAAAAAAACTAGATAACATGTAGAAGTAATAAAACCAAAACGGAGACTTCTTGGCGGGAAAAAGAAGAGTCATGTCTGCGGTTTTGTTTTTTGTTTCTAAAATTTGTGTTATGTGGAATATTAATGTGAAATAATGGTGGATTAATAACCGTTAAGTGTTTGTGAGTGTGCATGAGTGTTGGCAAATGAAACAAAACAGTGCAACGTCACTTTTCAAATTCTTTCAAGAAGTCCGCCCGAGGATTTAGTAAAGGCCCACATCTTTACTGAGATACTCGAGGGGTTGGGGGGTATATCATTTCTCACTTCTCATTTCTATTATCATTCATCATCATCATACACGAAGGAAATATTGTTTATTTATGTATTACTTGTCAGAAAAATTACTTTGACACTGGCTAAATGTGCTAATCGCACGAAGCCATCAACTAAAGAAAAAAAAAACAAAAGTCCCAGGTAGCACATCTAGAAGCATAAAAGGCAAAATATGTTTTGTTAAAACAACTCTATCCAAGGGAAACTTACCTTGATTTCTATATTAAATCTCGCATCTTGTTAGGGCTTATTCAAAGTTATCATTTACGAGCTCTATATGGCTCTAGTCGTTTGCCGCGATTGTGTTATTAAATACGTTTGTCTTGAATTCTTCATGTTCTTTTACAGTCTTGGTAATTCAGTTGGATGAGTTGTCAACTGTACCTATTGTGAAAGGTTCTAGGTTCGAGTCTCACTTGAAGCAAATTGTCTTTTTCAAGTGTTATTTTCTTTACGGATATAAATATAGAATTATAACAATTTGGAAATAACATGCTATCAATGTTGTGCCTTTAATTGTCAGTGTTCTACACTGCGATACAATAAGGCTGACCAAGATTCATTCCTACATGTAAATAAACACAATATATCACCACAGTGCACACATTTAATTACAGTATTTGCATAATGAGGATTTATTGTCGGTTTCATTGGATATCCGAAGGCAATGCAGGTTATTATATCATGAATATTGTAGTATTGTTCAATCGACTGCAAACGTTTTGTTGGAAGTAACACATAAGTAATGGAGTAATAAGAGTAAATTGGGACTTTTTTGTTTTCTACAACTACATACTACATCTATAGGGAAGGCTCGTGTCCCAGCAGTGGGGACAAGAAAATGAGCTAATGAGGATAATGTAACTTGCGTTTATTTTGACGACCTCCTTGGTCGAGTGGTTTGTACACTGGTTTTCATAGTGTCGCCATCTCTGAGGTCCCGGGTTCGATCCCCGGTCGGGTCAATTTAGAAATTATTGTTTTTCTAAATTGTTTCCGGTCTGAGTGTTTTCTATGTAAAATAAGTATGTATTTAAGTATTTTAAGTATGTTTATCCGTTGTCTAGTAACCATTTAACGAGTTTCTTAGCGAAGCTTCTCTTGGGCTAGATAATTGGTGTGAGTGTAGGAAAGTTTATTTGTTTATTTATTTATTTATTATTATATTACTCTTTATTTTAGACTACACTTTTGAACCCCATACTAACTCCTTTATACCATGCAATAATTTTATATTTCTTGTCTCGTCCTGTTTATAAAACTAGATATTTGTCATTTTTCTTTAACACGTTGGCTGCAGCGTAGGTCACCGGCAATAAATTATCTATTGTATTTGGTTTTGCGGCAGTCAACCTGAAAAATCCTAGGCTTTTCTTTTAACCTGCTCTTAGCTCTTGACATGTTGACTTACCCTAATTAACATCACAGAGTCAATTCATCACACTAACATTATAAATGCAAAAGTTTGTGTGTATGTATGTGTGTATATTTGTTGCTTCTTCACGCTGCAACGGATGGATGGATTTGGATGAAATTCGGCATACAGATAGTTTATAACCTGGATTAAAACAAAGGATACTTCTTATCCCGATATTCCCACGGGAACGGGAACCACGCGCGTGAAACCGCGAGCGGCCGCTAGTTATTTAATAAAACACGTTAGTTTTGATTATTTTCGCTGTAACACGCTCCCAGTCAGCTTTCCACAGCTTGCTACAACTGGGTGATAAGTGCGAGTAACATTCGTCATTCGTTAAGACGACACCTCGATTTGTGAACATTCAAAAAGGCCGATCCTTACTGACGCTGGCATGAGGTCGATAATACGTAGCGCCTGCGACAATATATACCGCAAATTAACAGGTTACCTAAAAATTATTTAAAAAATATATTATTCTTACACACTAGGCACCCTGGGCTTTACCAGAAGCGATGAAGTGACAGGATCCGGATGTTTGGTTTATAAGAACAAGTGGAATACCATTCCTATATATCCTATGTCTTTGCCTGTTCTTTGTTGGAGGTTACCAGTTCAAGCGTTTTAGTTTTTAACGGCGGACAATTCCAGCTATTCAACTCATGCATGTAAAAAAAAGATCATGGCTGACTACTTACATCTAGCGGTCAGCCAAGTGGACTTAAAACAAAATATTCTTCATCTTCCTGCCCTGGTCCCTGGTTACTTGAGGTCTTCGCAAAGTTTCCGTTTTCCACTCCCTTCTATTAGTCGTGACTCTTACAGTCCATCCATCTTTAAAAACAAACCTTAGTACCAACCAAATCGAGTTATATTTCATCATCTCAGCCAAAAGACGTCCACTGCTGGACAAAGGCCTCCCCCAAGGATATGAGGGGTATTTACCGTAATCGCCACGCTTGGCAGGCGGGTTGGCGATCGCTGTAGGTTGAGGGTAACCTCAGAGAGATGCTGCTGCCCATCCTCTGGAATGGTCCCCTAGTCGGCTTTTACGACACCCATGGGAAGAGATGGGGTGGTGCAATTCATTATCCCCGGCACCACAAAGGGGCGAGTTATATTTACTCGCTGTTAATTGAACCCGTGACCTCTGAGTGAGATGCTGCTGCCCATCCTCTGGAATGGTCCCCTAGTCGGCTTTTACGACACCCATGGGAAGAGATGGGGTGGTGCAATACTTTATCCCCGGCACCACAAAGGGGCGAGTTATATTTACTCGCTGTTAATTGAACCCGTGACCTCTGAGTGAGATGCTGCTGCCCATCCTCTGGAATGGCCCCCTAGTCGGCTTTTACGACACCCATGGGAAGAGATGGGGTGGTGCAATTCTTTATCCCCGGACCACAAAGGGGCAAGTTATATTTACTCGCTGTTAATTGAACCCGTGACCTCTGAGTGTGATACCGTAGTCAAAGTCAAAGTCAAATATTTTAATTCAAATAAACGTGCAGAAAAGTGCTTTTGAATCGTCCAACATTTTTTTTACCTACTACCTACCTATTCAGGACGTCTAATTTTTGGCGGTGGAGAAGAATGGGCGCAAGTCTAGCCACTAGACCACAGAGTTGATTGAGCTAAGATTTAACTTTATCGTGTACTTACTCTTAACCTGCCGTTATTAATTACAGCATTACTATGAATTACGTCTTCCCTTTAAGTATGAATATTACCCAATCGGCCGACAGTCGCCAACATAATTTTCATCTAATTTGCGATAAAGTTCCATTCGGAGTTTATTGAATTTATTTATGCGGCTACTGGTAACTAAGGCCATTTTAACTTAAACTGTTATATAAAGACACTGCTAATACAAAATGAGTTAGTTCGTTTGTTTGCTCAATTAAGAATGAATGAACCCTTTAAATGGTTACTTTCCTTCAGTTTTATGCGAAATCTGTCGTCTTTGCTCTGCTGTTTGTTGTCGGTAGTAATTGTAACTTAATTAATATACAACCAAGTTATTAAGTAGGTATTAGGTATGGTAACAATCTAAACTATTGCACATTTAGTTGTGTAGAACTATAACTTAATTTATAAGGCAGTCACATCATTGTCTTAACTTAAATGTAAAAATAACGTATTAATTAATGAAAATGCAATATTGTTACACTGGCAGCTTTTTGGTTCTTTATTTTTGAAGTCTTTTTAGCTAGCAGTTGTTTTTATTTTTTCTTTAGCTATTATTTGTTTCGCATTTCCTTCATTTACCTATTGATTATCAAGTTTTTTAACTTATCGCTTGTCTAACTAACTTTGACCATTTTTTGGTGAACATGATGTCGGCACATGCCCATTGAGTTACAGCATACCAATGTTTCTGTGGCCTTGTTTATTTTATTGTATTATTTCTTGTAACTCTGTTATGTGTGGCTAATATATTAATAAATAGATAATATTGTCCTAGTCTTTGTAACTAGCTAGTCAAACTAATTTTATTTGAGTCAGGAACAGCAAAGTCAAGTAAACCCGTACAGAACAACTAGTCGAATCTAACTGATGATATCTCCGCCGGTTTACCAGTGAATTAGTGTAACCAGCTTATATTGTACGACAGACGGTAGATACGACGGAAAAGGACGAAGGGACCTATATTGAAAATCCACATTATGGAATATCAATGTTCGTCGTTTAGTTATTTAGTGCAACAAGTTTGTTGTTTGTTCTGAAATGGTATGTAGTTTGACATATATATATATAAGTGTATGTATGTTGTATTATTGATTACGTATTGGTAACGTCGCACTGCCGCGGAAACGTTATCACCACACACAGCTTGCGTTCGTACCATTTCTGTGTACTGAGCTTTGGTATCGAAACCCCTTTTCTCGATACGGAAAACTAACCCTGCGCGGGAGCAAAAGTCAGGCCAGGTAGGACGCGCGAGGCGCATGCGTCACATACACACCGGTCGATAGCTTCCGGGTGACTGACACGGGGGGTGGGGGTGGCGTCCACGTGGGTGCAGCCGGCGCCTGCCTCGATTGATGCGCTGCGACCTTGCGCCCTCTCGCATCCACGTGACAGGCGATGAACGCGGCCTGCGCACGAGTGAGTTTTTTTTTAGTAGGGTGTACTTTATTTGAGATTTTGTAAATATTATTTGGTCAAAATGTAACATGGTATAAAAATATTGAAATCAATTCTATTACTGATTCAGAACAAACAGTTTTCAGGTTTCGTATAAACTAAAAATAACGTTGTATGTATAGGTTCACCAAATTGGCCGTAAAAATATATAGCCGTCACCCGCCCGCTTCGCTGTGCGAAAATAATGGATCAATAAGTGCTAATCAATCAAATCAAAATGATTATTAGGTCGCCCTGGGTTCGATTCCCAGCGGAGGGTACATGTTTGTGTACTCGGTTTGGTTGGTGGTAGGCTTGTTTGTCTACCTGGCTAGCTACCACCGACCTTCTTATCTTAATACTAGCCGTCCGCTTCGCTGTGCGAAAATAATGGATCAATGAATGCTAATCAAAATAATTATGGTTTACCAACATCATATTATATAGCCTATCATTTGCACAATCTCATGTTCTTACTACATAGAAATTTTCATCAAGAGCCGTCACTCGCCCGCTTCGCTGAGCGTAAACTTGTGAATAAAATTTAAATGTTTTATTTTATTTCATAGCCTATCATTTACACAATCTCATGTTCTTACTATGATAAAAAATTTCATCAAGAGCCGTCACCCGCCCGCCCGCTTTGCTGAGCGTAAACTTGTAAATAAAAATTCATTATTTTATTTTATTGTATATCCTACCATTTGCACAATCTCATGTTTTTACTACATACAAATATTCAACAAGAGTCTTCACCCGCCCGCTTTGCTGAGCGTAAACTTGTGAATATTTTTTTATAGCCTATCATTTGCACAATCTCATGTTCTTACTACATTCAAAAATTTTCATCAAGATCGGTTAAGCCGTTCTTGAGTTATAAGAGGACATACAGACATACAGACAGACAGGCAGACAGACAAAAATGCTTCATGCCGCCGCACCAAAAATAGTGCGGCGGCATGAAGAAACCAAAATGTTTTGGCGAGAATAACTAAAATAGCGGCGCGAACGATATTATGCTATTTAGTGGACTGTATTTTTTTATTGGCGTAATACTAGGATAAAGGCGGTTTGAACTGCAAGGGACGGCTATTAGGACAAGGGGGAAGCAGTTCAAGGAGGTGGGTAAGGAACATACCTTTGAACAGCGATAGCGACCGACGTCGCGTAGGCGGCAGGCGGGCGAGCAATCGTAACCGGCACGAGGTTGGTGGCCGGTAGCCGCACTTTGCTGGAGTACGGACTTGGAACACCAGCGCGTGGTTCCTCACAGGTTTAATACTCCTAATTCGGATATTTAGATGACCGAAATGTCGGTGAACAGCGGGCGCAGCGCGGGCGCGGGCGTCTTCTTCAGACGTAGTCAATGCACGGCGCGTGCACCCCTTTCAAGCGTCGTTCTTGCTCACAAATAATAAGCATGGTAAGAATCCCGTTAATAATTACTCTAGTGCAAGTGACCATATTAGTTTAAATAGTTAAATAACTATATATAAATTTAAAGAGTAGTTTTCATTGTATGTACCTATTTTACAGATTTACGATTAAAGGGTAGCTTCCTACTAAAATTAAAAGTCAGATTTTGGCAATGTGTTTATTGTGCCAATACAATATTATATGAAGCTAGTATATTTCATCATCATCATCATCTCAGCCAAAAGGCAAAGGCCCAAGGATCTCCACAAAAACTGGTTTTGTGCTGCTTGCATCCAGCGGCTTCCCGCGACCTTCACCAGATCGTCGGTCCACCTTGTTGGAGGCCTGCCCACACTGCGCTTTCCGGTACGTGGTCGCCACTCAAGGACTATCCCGCCCCAGCGGCCATCAGTCCGGCGAGCAATGTGCCCTGCCCACTGCCACTTGAGCTAAGCAACTCTTCGGGCTATGCCGATTACGTTTGTTCTTCTGCGGATCTCCTCATTTCTCTTTGAGTGACCTTGAGCATTCTGCTAATTCCCATAATGAGCGACCACATCTTAGTCCCGTATGTCATCACTGGCAATACACACTGGTCAAAGACTTTCCTCTTGAGACACTGCAGTATACCGGACGAAAAGATATTTCGTACCTTACCGAACACTGCCCAGCCAAATTGGATCCGACGATTGACCTCTTTGCTGAAGTTGGACCTACCTAGCTGGACCATTCGTGCCAGGTAAACATACCTAACCTACCGTCCACAACTTCAAAGGCAGAATCCCCAAGCTTCAGAGGAGTGGGTACGACACGTGAGTTCGACATAACTTTCGTCGTCTCTATGTTCATTTTAAGACTCACTTGTTGAGAGACTCTGTTGAGGTCACTGAGCATTGTACCGAGGTCTTCCAGGGTCTCAGCTATGACCACTATATCGTCAGCAAATCGAAGGTGAGTGATGTATTCGCCGTTGATGTTGATACCGAGTCCTTTCCAGTCCAGAAGCTTGAAAGAATCTTCCAGTGCAGCAGTGAACAGTTTCGGAGATATCACATCTCCCTGTTTCACTCTTCACTGCAACTGGATAGGTTTTGAGCTTAGGTCCTGAAGACGGACTGTCATAGTGGCGCTTTCATACAAACACTGCAACACTTCGATGTACCGGTAGTCAATTTAGCATCGCTGGAGAGACTGTAGCACGGCCCATGTTTCAATCGAATCGAAGGCTTTTTCATAGTCAACAAACGCTAAGCAAAGAGGCTGGTTATACTCTTCGGTCTTCTGTATAACCTGCCGTAGCGTATGTATGTGGTCTATGGTGCCTTTTCGGAAACCGGCTTGTTCGATAGGCTGGAAGTCATCAAACCTGCATGCGAGACGATTCGTTATGACTCTCGAAAACAGCTTGTAGACGTGGCTTAGAAGTCAGATAGGCCTGTTGTTCTTGAGCAAGGTTTTTTTGCCCTTTTTGAAGAACAACACCACCATAACTTCGTGTCACGTCTCTGGCATTATGCCCCCTCATACGACGGAATTAAATAGCTTCTGAAGAGCTACTAGTTCCGGTTTTACGCCTGCTTTCAGAAACTTGGCCGTAATTCCGTCAGCACCTGGTGCCCTACCGTTCTTGAGCTGTTTGAAAGCCATACTAATCTCGTACAGGCTGAAGTCCAGGATGTCTTCGGTATAGTGCCGGGTAAATTTTGCTCTAGGCTCTTTAGCTAAGCTTTGCACAGGTGGCCGTGTGGATGTGTAAAGCTGTCCATAGAACTTCTCGGCCTCTCCCATAATATCGGACCTGGTCGTGACAGTTTGCCGTCATCGGTTTTCAGCGTCGTCAGTTGGCACTGCCCAACACTTTTGAGCCTTTGTTCCGCTCAATGGCCTCTTTAATAAGGTTAGTATTAAATCGGCGCGAGTCGCGATTCATAGACTTCGAGATCTGCCTATTGAGCCGCCGAAACTGAGACGCATCACCTGAGGAAAGCAGAACCATTGCGCGCCACTCTTCCATTAGTTTTAGAGTATGGTATGAGAACTTTTTGGTTCCATTTACACGGTTCGTTTTAAAGAACTTGGGCCGTTTGGACAGTTTCCACTAACCTGCTTGTTGCTGTATTCGTCCACATTTTTGCAATCATTTAGGCACTCGAAGTGATTCTGCAATTCGAGCTGAAAGCTTTCGGGGTTTTGGATTTGGATGGGTGCAGGATGGAGCGTAGACCTTATCAATCGACGTCTTTCCAGCTTAACGTTGATATTTAATGTGCCTCTTACCAACCGGTGATCGCTGCCAGTTTTAAACGCATTGATCACAGTGACATCATTGAATATTTGCTTCTTCGTCGACATAATAAAATCAATATCGTTTTTTGTTGCGCCATCGGGACTCATCCAGGTCCACTTGCGGTGTTCAGCCTTCCTGAAAAAGGAATTCATCATAAAGAGTCTCCCTTTTCAAAAAGTCTGCCAGCAGTTGGCTCCGGGAGTTCCGATTACCAACCTCAAATCGTCCCACTCTCATCTCATCACCACTTCGTTTGCCTAGTTTTACGTTAAAATCTCCCATGACAACGGTGTAATGAGTTTTGGAGGCTTGTAGGGCTCTTGAAATGTGCTCATATGTAGCCTCCACCTCATCGAGTCCTCCGCCTCTCTTCGGACTTCAGATAAACCAACTATGTCCCACCGAATATTGCTCAATTCTTCCTCCAGTTCGTAAATCTTCTCGTCAGTTCGCAACGTGCTTCTGTAAAATGTTGCCAGGACCAGAGTTCGTTGCTGGCGGTAGCCAGGTCTCTGTCGGAGTTGCTGGTGTGCATCATGGGGGGTATTTGCCGTAATCGCCACGCTTAGCAGGCGGGTTGGCAATCGCAGTAGGTTGAGGGTAACATCAGAGAGATGCTGCTGCCCATCCTCGGAAATGGTCCCTTCGTCGGCTTTTACGACACCTACGGCAAGAGATAGGGTGGTGCAATTCTTTATCCCCGGCACCACACAGGGTATACACACACAGTATATTTGCACTTCAAAAAAAGATATGTTTGTAACCTAGGTTGATTTGGTCGATTTTTTGATGTGTAACATTTTTCCGTTCGCCTTCTATATATATACAATTTGTGGAAGTGATTTCGTGAAATGTAACGGAAGTAGGTAACAGTGTGACAGGAAGTCGGGGAAGCGTAGTAATTACTGCATTTTATAGTTATAAAATGATGTAGGTAATACCTGACCTATTTTTTTCAGATTACAACGTTAAAATTGCTTATTACTAAGGCGAGACGTCAAATGTTACACATCCTATGCGACTACTGTAAGGCTCGCTCGTTTTTTTGGCATTTAATTACAATTATCATCATAATCAGCTCATTTTATATCCCCACCTGCTGGAGCACGAGCCTTCCCTATGGATGGATAGGGAGAACGGGCCATAAACCACCACGCGGGCCCAGTGCAGATTGGTGGTTGTTAACGACTGCTAATGCAGCCGGGACCAACGGCTTTAAGTGCCTTCCGAAGCACGGAGGAGCTCGAGATGATAAATTTTTGGTCACCCATCCGATGGCGGACCTTTGCGAAAGTTTAAACAACGTGGACCTCAGCACTCGCAGACCGGGCGCGTTAACCACTGCGCCATCGAGCTCCTCATTATTATATACAATCAAAACCGTCTATTGTTCTTTATTAACTTTTTACCTATGTATTCTGTTTGCCTGTCTAACTAACCTTTTATATTTTTTATTGGATTTGTTCTAACTATCCTCATTTTCTTTTGTTTTCACTTATAATGCTCAAGTCAAAAGGACTTTGAAAAATCGACTCGGGTGGCGATCTCTAGTCTCCCCTATCGATTAAATTTTTAAGTCCTTTTGACGGAGCAGTAACAACGCATGTTGTTTGCTTGTCTCATAATGCGAGTCAAAGGGATATGCCACGTACAGCCTTTACGAAGGGAAAAAATATATGTGTACGTTGAAAAATTTTGAACCTATCGATATCGCCCGCCGTCATCAAAAAAAAATCCGAATCGAAATATTAATAATGTAAAACATACTAGAAAGCTATGCCTCAAAGAAATTTATTTTATTAAAATTTATTGATTGCCGAAAAATTAAACAAGTTTGCTTTATAAATAAATCTAAATACAAATCATATATTTATATACAATATATTATATTTACATAAAAGGTCGGTTATCTACTACCTCTATCGTTTTACGGTACCTACTAACTACACACCCGTCTCTATTGATCAGCAACCACTGACACCTGTCACTGTCACTTGTCACCATTTATTATTAATTACTGATATCTTCTAAAAACAACATTACTTTACCTATGAAATTGACGTTTTTTTCTCACTCATTAATAAGTGTATTACTTTTAAAAAACAATACCGGTTGATAATATTATTATACCTACTCATATAATTAAGTATATACTTATTCTTCAGTTATATCAATGATTTTTAATGTTGTGTCAATGTGTCTTTATGGCTCAATTTTCTTTTTAAATTAACTTGAACTTAAATAACGGAATTGACCTTTTGTATCATTGTAGCTTTGAAAGGACTTTTTTTTTCTTTTTAAGGTGCTATGTTTAGCTAGTGAAGCGAACACACTGCATTTTTATAGTATTAACATAAATAAATGCTAAGAAAATTAGAAAAAAACATTAGTATGAAAAATATAATTTAAAAAAAATCAAATGTTTATAAGTATAATTTTTAAGAGCGATTACGCAGCACACTAGCGCCGCGTTATAGTTAAAAGTGGCCGTAACGTCTTATTTAGCTAAACCATAGCATGTCAGATGTTCATTAGGTGACGTAAAAATGCTAAATTACTTCATTCAAATAGTTTGTTGAGCATAATTTGATTTTCTATCTCTAATTACTAGATATGTTTTTTTTCCATGGGCGGCGCTAGTGTGCGGCGTAAACGCTCTTAACGCAAATTTTGTTGCGAACAAATTACAAAAACACAAATGTTAAAAAAAAAATTTTTTTTTAAATTCTTTATACAAAACGTCAATTTCATAGAAAATATTTGAAAGATCATGTTCAGTCAAAATATAGTTTCGATATTTAAATAGCATTCTTTTTTGTTAGTAATATAAAATCACAAACAAATAGGTTTAAATTATAAAGGTGTAGTGACAGTACAAAAACATCTGATTATGCTAAATCATAACGAAGAAAAAAGCTTGCCCCAGATATAATATCCTGACAACGCTGATCGATCGTTCATTGTATGTCTTTAGGTCTGGTTACTTAGTCACAATCAGTGAGGATCCGAGGAGGACACACCCCTCATTATACTAAGAGCTGGCCTTTTGTAAATGCTTAGTCAATAAGGGACATACATTTGAGTTCAATAATGACTCAAAGTTTTATTAAGGAATATAACGGTGATAAAGAAAAGTGTACAAAGATTTATTTATTTATGAACGCCCAACAAAGCATACACCGAACACATTCTTACATTTAAAAAAAACCTATGACCATTACACTGCTGCACAATTTATGAACGCAGTAAGTATCACTTACTGTATCTAGGATTGTGATATTTGAGGTGCTGACATTACGATCTACTTTCTCGAAACTGTTCACATGTTCTTTACTGCGTTCTTAAACTGCGCGGCAGTACACTGGCGCTGCTTTAATAAAAGGCTGCCACGGCATGCTTAATTTCAAATAGTAATATAAAATTAATTTAAAATTAGAAGTTATAATTATAATTAGTTAACTAAAACATAGGGAATCGTCACCATCACCAGCTTCACTGCTGGGGCACGAGGCCACACTATGGATGGATAGAAAGAACGGGCCATACATAAAGCACCACGCGGGCCCGGTGCGGTGCGGTTGTTGTTAACGACTGCTAATGCAGCCGACCAACGGCTTTACGTGCCTTCCGAAAGCACGGAGGAGCTAGAGATAATAAATTTTTGTCATCCATCCGATGGCCGGCCTTCGCACATGTTGCCTAACGTCGCAAAATCGCAGACCGGGCGCGTAAACCACTGCGCCATCGAGCTTCTAAAACATCGGGAAACATAAACATATCACACTAATATTATAAATGCGAAAGTTTTTGTGTATATTTGTTCCTTCTTCACGCTGCAACGGATAGATGGATTTGGATGAAACTCGGCATACAGATAGTTTATAACCTGGATTGACACATAGGATAGTTTGTATCTTGATATTCCCACGGGAATCACACTATAAATATACTAAAAACGACAATTTAATTTTCCAATACAAAATTATTTGTTTTTGTTGTCATGGAAACCAAAGAGAATTTAATCACTTGATGGAAACTGACAAAGCGGTACGAAGTCCGCCGAGTCCACTAGTTATGTAATAAGGGATAAAGCAAGAAAAAAGATACCTGTTTTCGACACTTTAAGCCCCAATGCTTGACATAGTTTTTATCGCCAATTAATAACATAGGTTTTCATTAAAATTCGTTGCTGACTCCTATTTTTAATGATTGAAAGGAAAAAATTTTGATCGCTGGTGCCTGTCGAACTGGTGCTACTATTGGTCTGGGAAAGGAGAGTAAGTACTAAGTGGAATAAGTAGGTTAATTAAATACTCGATTAAGACTTAACGTTTTAAGAAATGTAGTAATATTATATTTCCTGTCTTAGTTATCTTAGTAGTTTCATTAGAAGTGCAATCGTCGTTGTCATCATTAGGTTTCTTATAAGTTAATAAAGTTCAATAAAATACAACAATAAACTAATAAACTTTCCTACAATCACACCAATTTTCTAGCCCAAGAGAAGCTTTAACTAGACAACGGATAAACATACTTAAAATACTAAAATACATACTTATTATACATAGAAAACAGCCAGACATGAGACAATTTAGAAAAACAATAATTTCTAGATTAACCCGACCGGGGATCGAACTCAGGACCTCAGCGATGGCGACACCATGAAAACCGGTGTACAAACCACTCGACCAAAGAGGTCGTCAAAAATAAGTTACTGTTTAACAAATTAGTGATTTAAACACTTATATCAAAATAGTTCAAATATTCAACAATAAATTATTGCGCGTAAAACTAAATCATAATTACTAAATATTATTGACTGTCGCATATTTCAGGTTTTGTTAACAATTATTCTCGCGTTAGCTGCTATAATTCAGCGGAAATTTTAACTGGGCACATTAGGAACGGCCACTGCCAACTGAGCCTTAAAAACATTGTCAAATAAATTACTGGGAACCCGTTTTACGTGTTAACCTACTTTCGACTGTAGCTGTATTGGTTAGAGTCTCGTTTTTACTATCTTATAAGTGTTATAATAAAACTATCGATTTCATATTTATTTTCACGCTTGCTAACTTTATTATTGCCAGCGAAATCGACATTTGTATGTATTAACATTTTTATAATAATTTCACATGGATTTGATACTGCCTAGTATCCTACTATATCAACCATCGGTGCCTTGACAGAGCACTATGCAACAAAGCAAATGTTTCACAAAATGCATCTTTCAGCAAATAGCTTGTGTGGAGCATGTGGAGAGAAAACGGAGTCAATGCAGCATCTACTGTGTGACTGCGACTCTCTGGCTAGGAGGCTCTGTAATGGGACTCCTGAGATCAGCTTATCCGAAACCAGAGGACTTCAGGCTCTTCGCTCCTAAAGACGTTGCCAAACTTATGTCATCTATTTTTGCAGAGGAAGAAGAGTGAAAGGATGGGGTTGCACGAAAGACCCCGATGGGTCGAAGTGCTAATGTGAGAGGGAAACCTCAGAAGGCCCCAATAACTTATGATAAGCTCCAACTGAATGAAAGCCACCCTAATACCTATTTCTTTGAACAAACAGCAGTGTTTTGCAGCAGCAAATCAAATGAAGCAAATTTCAAGCTCTAAAAATCTTTTAAACCAATTTTAATAAAACTTTCTGTTTTTTTTAATTTTGCATTTACAAGATACAATTTTACTAGAAAAATCAACCAGTCCCAGGAAGCACGAGTGGGAATCGATTCCTACTAAACTTTCTATGCTTAGAGGAAATACAGAGTGTGTAGACAGATAATAAATTTAAAAAAAAGGATTTAACGAAATTATGAGTTTCAATTCGTATTCAAATTCAAAATCATTTATTCAGTTTAGGCTACAAGTAGCTCTTGTGAATGTCACTATGCCATCGGCTCGTAAGTCTACTCTGGGCGGGAGATCTTTTACTGAGAAGAACCGGCAAGAAACTCAGCAAGTGTCCAGCTCTTTTCTCCCTTACAGCGTCAAAAATATTGTAAGTGCCCTATCATAGTAGGACACTTTCTATCACAAATAAACACAAAAAATATATAAGACAACCACATCATGTAAAAAAACAAAATAAAAAATCTAAGTTATCACATCAGGTAAAAGTTTCAATTTCCACAATGTCATACAGTACCACTACAGTACTCTAATAAAAGTCAGAAAATTGTTTAAGAAAAACAAATTGAAACTATAGTGAATAATACAAAAAATAAGATAAGTATGCATGAGCAAACCAGCCTCTACAGGCGGCACCCGTTCACGAGTATGACATATGCATCAGCCATCGCTTCGCTCAACCATATTTTAGGGAACGTAACGACCCGACGCACACGCCACCACCGCAACAGATACAATAAACAGAGCATGACACACTCAAGATTTTCTAAATAAAAACTTAACGATCTATTTAACGCAACGCTGTTTGTTATCTGTTGGACATTGCTGATAAAGGCTATCATATCAGTATAAAAATTATATAAATTATTTTAATTATGTTGATTCAAATAGAGTATAATGTGTTTTTTATTATAACCAGGCTGTTTTATCATCTAAATATTCTTTGACTGTATAATAACCTTTTTTAAAAAAAAGTGTCACTTTACTATGTGAAATAACATGTGCAGGCGAGCAGACTAAGATGACCACACATTCTTATCATTAAAATATTCATCAATAAAGTAACCTTTTTTCATTTTAGACCTTGTTTTATTTCTATCTTAAACTTGTGTAGTGGCAATTCCATTAAAGTGAAATTTCCCAAAAATTAATTACCGATCTTATTGAGTCTAAGTTTTGGTACGGCCAGTTTGTTTTATTTCTCTTGTTAAAATTATGGGTAAGTATTACTTTGTTTTTCGAATTTATCTATGTTTTTAAAAACTTAAACGATAATTTCATAAATATTCTGCGAAGCTACAGTTAAAATATTAATCTGCATAAATAACTCTCTCAGCCCACTGCCGGATATAGGACTCTCCAGGTACAAGCCACCGAATGTCAATGTCAATACTATGATCTGTTGGAATTTTTTAATTAAGTATTACATCATATAACACATCACATCAGTCATCAATAAACCCGATACTAATCGCTTGCCATTACTTGGATAATAAAGAAGCTATAAACCATTAACCAATACACATAATAAACTATAACCTACTGCTACTTAAATTAATGTTGTGGCATCATTAATAATAATAAGGGTCTCATGTATAAGGGTATTCTTTTTATTTATTTATTTGGTTATCCAACAATTGCAACACATATACTAGCTAGAGATATGCTATTATATTAAATGCTTAGGTAAATGCAACAATTACTTAAAGTAAAACATCACATGCTTAAACGATATTTGAACAAAATTTTTACTTTTTATTTTCAAGTGGTAATTGCTGCACTGAAGCTAAATTAAATATTTATAAAATGAATAAAATACAGTAAAAATGCTGTGCAGCAATTACACTTGAAAATAAAAAGTAAAAATTTACTATAGCGTTGTGTTATCAAATTTGTGGTATTTCATCTGCAAAGATGAATCTGCATAGCCATCGGTTGCAATGACTGTTGTATAGATGGCGCACTGTGCCGCTGTTAGCACTAAAAAATAAAAAAAACAGTGACAAAATTCAGCGCTTACGTCAGCCTTCCCGGTAGCATCGCGATCAGTGCAGCCGCCCGGATTGCGGAAGACCCAAGTTCGATTCCTGGCTGGGTCGGGTAGGCGTTTAATTTTTGCACTGTATTTTATAAATTTTATAAATATTTGATATTTGGACTATTCTAAAACAAAAGCTCTCCATTAAGTATTTGAATTTCAACCGAAATAAAATTGAAAACAAAACTAAAAGAGTAAGTAGTAATTTTCAACCGTAATCAATAATCATACACTATTAAATTGTAAATAAATAAAATGTAGTATTGAATACGTACGTTTACATGACGGTATTTCATATAATAAAGAGAAAATTGTGGGACAAAGGGATGTGTGTTGTTTTTTATATCAGATATTGGTCGTTTTTTCCATTTATTCATTATATTTTATCACGTCATATTTGATTTGCACATAACCAACACATACTTATTGTGTTTTGTTGTTCTGCATTCGTCATAGTAGAATCTCGTCACAATTTAAAGACAATAAAAAAAAACAAAAAAATCTAAAATAAAATGCAAGAATACATAAATGTTTATTTTACTGAAAATTTCGAAAAACATTTTTCCTTACCGCATTTCAATATGTTGTTTCGACTGAAAAGTTTTGAAAATAAGTAGTCAGAACAAAAAAAAACACAAATAAAGTACAGTCCACGTTCAGCAACCTATCCAAATGTCTTCATTAAATATTCAACCATTATGCCATAATATATTAGATCCTTACCTATAAAATTGACGTTTTGTATGAAGATTTTTTATAGAATTTTATTTTTCATACTAACGTTTTCTTAATTTTCTTAGCATCTATTTATGTTTTTATCTATACAAATTGTAGAGTAGTGTTTTTGTTTCACTAGCTAAATATAGCAGACATTAAAAAGAAAAAAAATCAAGTTCCTTCAAAGCTACAATAAAACAAAAAGACAATTCCGCGAACATAAAAAGTTGACAATTTAAAAAAAATTATTGGGCGATAAATACAAAAAATTAATAATCATTGTTATTTATTACTGAAGCCTAAGTAACATAGTCCTATTTAAAGGTGTATAATAATATTATCAACTGGTATTGACTTTTAGAACTTTTAGACCTTTTAATATGTGAGAAAAGAACGTTAATTTCATAGGTACCTAAGGACCTAATACATTAAGTTTAAAGTTTATTAAGAAAATTTCTCAGTTTGTGGTACCTAGTCGGCTGTGTAGGTGTGTGTACCTAATAGTTCTTGACCTACATTTTACAGTTTCCAAAAAAACCACGAATTCTAATTTGTTCCTTTACGACGCATAATATAGAGGCGCCCATATAATTATAAGACAGTATAAATCGATAATTACTCACACGTCGGTCGATCGCTCCGGTCCTGGCGGTGATTTGTGATCGTAAAACATTGGTAATGGAACGATGCTTAATTTGTTAGAGAAGCCGCTTTTGTAGTAGTTTTTCTCGTTTCTCTGGAGACACGCTGCAGTGTGTATGCTTGTGGGAATATGTTTGGATTGAATGTATGGACCAGCAACATTTAAATATATAGATAAGTATTTCTTAATCCTCTTTAGAAAGGTATAGTCGACAATGAAATTGCTTTACCACCTTAGAAGTGAATTTTGTTTGCATATAATAAAACAACAAGTTCTATTTTAGTTTAAAAGACCAAGTGACAGATACGTTGTCATCATTGACAATGAGCCTTAGCGAAATTTTATTATAATGGAAGTTTTTGTCAAAGTGGTAAAGCACTTTCATGGTCGACTATACTTACAGATTTTTTTAAATTATTTTTTTTTGCATTTATAAGCAACGAATATATTTGGTAAATAATTTATAAGCAAGGAAGTACAGAGATAAGATAGCCGCAGTCTTGAGGGTTGCCTTTGCTCGGCAACAGCATAAATAGGCGTTTACTTTTCTTTGTAAATATATAATAGCATTCAAAGTGGAACAAATCACAAAATTATAACATACAAAAATACATTATACAATTAACCTAATAATCTAATACCAGAAACGGAAGACTAATGTAGGTACGTTCTACGAAGGTTTTCTTATATTTACGGGTAAGCACAGTGCCTTGATCTCACCTGATGTTAAGTGATGATAAGGCCAATGATGGAAGCGCACTTCACCCGGGATCCCCAACTAGTGAGGCACTGGCTATCTTATCTCTAGCTGAAGAAACACAAACAT